>JAJIZL010000159.1:1283550-1294321 GCA_023969395.1 Amblyomma maculatum
AGCCCTTATACATAGCATTCATTGATTACGAAAAAGCATTTGACTCAGTTGAAACCTCGGCGGTGATGCAGGCATTGCGAAATCAGGGGGTAGACGAGCCGTACTTGAAAGTGCTGGAAGATATACATATAGTGGCTGCACAGCAACCATAGTTCTGGATAAAGAGAGTAACAAAATTCCCATAAAGAAAGGTGTTAGGCAAGGAGACACAATCTCCCCAGTACTATTCACAGCTTGTTTAGAGGAAGTATTCACAGACTTGGAATGGGAGCAGTTAGGGATAAGGGTAGATGGAGAATACCTCAGTAATCTGCGATTGGCTGATGACATTGCCTTGCTAAGCAACTCGGGGGATGAACTGCAAATAATGATTGATGACCTAGACATAAAAAGTAGAAAGGTAGGCTTGAAAATCAATATGCAGAAGACTAAGGTAAGGTTCAACAGCCTCGGGAAGGAACAGCCGTCTACATTAGGTAGCGAAATACTGGAAGTAGTAGGCGAATATGTCTACTTAGGACAGATAGTAACCGCATATCCGTACCATGAAAAGGAAATAACAAGAAGAATAAGATTGGGATGGAGCGCATTTGGCAAGCGCTCACAGATTATGACTAGCAGCTTACCGGTATCGCTCAAGAGGAAAGTATACAACAGTTGCATCTTGCCTGTACTCACCTATGGGGCTGAAACGTGGAGGCTAACCAAGAGAGTTCTACTTAAGTTGAGGACAACCCAGAGGGCTATGGAACGAAAAATGGTAGGGGTAACATTAAGAGATAGAAAGCGTGCAGAGTGGGTCAGAGAAATAACTCAAGTTACCGACATTCTAGTAGAAATTAAGAAGAAGAAATGGACATGAGCAGGACATGTAGTGCGAAGAGAGGATAACCGATGGTCGCTGAGGGTAACAAACTGGATTCCAAGGGAAGGAAAGCGTAGCAGGGGGCGGCAGAAAATTAGGTGGGCGGATGAGGTTACGAAGTTCGCAGGGGTCAAGTGGATGCAGCTAGCACAGAACCGGGTTAAGTGGAGAAATATGGGAGAGGCCTTCGCCCTGCAGTGGGTATAATCAGGCTGATGATGATGATGATGATGAATTGGACTGGATACAATTACACTGGATTGGTATGGATTGAATTATATTAGGCTGGATTGGTTCAGATTACACTGGATTGATGGCGATTAGATGGATTGGAGAGCAGTAGGCAGCCCAGCGCCAGGCACACATGCGTCCGCTACGTATATCCCGGCCTAGCTGAACAAAGCCACCGCAAATTTCGAAGCGTAACCATAGCTCCCTAGCTTTCGCTAACCCCCAGTTTAACGAGAGCTAACTACAACTAATTGTTTGACTTTCAAGCTGCAAACTTCTAAACACGTAGCAGTGAGAAGAGAAACTGCAGCCAACAGAAGCCGCAGCATGGAAACGTGACGCGAAAAGCGGGGATGACTCGCTTGCAGATCCTTTCAAGAGCCACGGGCGCGCGATTCATTAATTTGATCGCCGTCGGGACCAGGCCGCGGCCGTCTCTGTCAGAATCGAATATGGCGTCGCTGCCTCCTCTTTTCTCTGTCGAGATGGATTCGGAAGGAACCGTCAAAGGACTCTCTATCCCCCCCCCCCCCCCCCCCCGAAAAGACTGCTGCGGGAAAAATGTGTCACGCACAAAAATAATAAATAAATAAAAGGAGGTCGAGAGGCAGTAAAAAGTTAGCCACCATAGCACTCGTTTGTATTATCCACCAACGAGAGTGGCATGAAGGTGAAGCGACAAGGCTTGAGTTGGTTCCCTAGAAGTGAGTGTCTGATGTCCATGCCTCTCCGCTTACGCGAGGTCTTTTCACTGAGGCCAGCAGAGCGAGGTTCATTCATGAAGCCAGCTGTATGCGGCTAAACTGCACAGCATCTCTCGTGCCCTGCGACCTAATTCACCGATGCATCACGTTACATCGCCGAAACCGCGTTAAAATGTTTGAAAACGGTTCAGTGTTGCAAAGGCTACAAATTTAGCACGCCAATCAATCCACAAGTTGCCAGCAGGCATGAAGAAGGGGAATAAGTAGCCCAGAATCTCCCAGCGTTCGCTACTACGACTGGCAACGGCACGCCGGCCTAAAGAGACTTTTTTTCAGGGAGCTTTTGGTCACTCAGAAAAGACTACTTTTTTATTTTTTTCACAGTATTTCGGTAGGTCAATCACTTAGCATTCTTGCCGGCAAGCATCTTAATGGCAGTAAAGAAAGTTTTGCATGCTGAAGCGCAGCGCCATTTTGACCGTAAATACTACAGGCCTCTCTACGGCGTGTGGCGCGTTGAAAAGAGCGCCAGAGACGAGAGCTGCGTTGGTCGTTAATCATCGGACGTGACACTGACAGACTATATGACTGAAATTTGTTTTGTTTTTTTCTCCGCCCGCAAACGCGTGCCCGGACACCCTGAGACATGTCTTTAGAGTCGACAGCGGGAATAAGGTCTTCATTCATCTTTCGCAGGCTGACAGCACTCACTCCCACTGGGGTAGACTCCGTACGTCCGAAGGCATTAGAATCGGATCCCTCTTGCTTTTTAAAGGGAGTCAGGTAGGTTGCAGGATTCCGGAACTACTGCCTCCGCTAACTCCGTTGCTGATTGATATGGCGGTTCAAACAGCCCTTTAGCGAGCTAATAAAGAACAAATATCTTTTATCTTTGCTATAGCAACAAAGTCGCTCAGGTCGGAATTTCCTTTTGAGTACGTTCTTCAATTGAAGTTCCTAGTGATCGAATCCCTTCAAGCATATTTGACTAAATAACATCTGAGAGCACTAAGAATTCGTAGCCACGAAATTTTAAATCTTGATACAAAGCTCCAGTTCTTACTTAAAATAAACGCTTAAATCGAATTTACCAAAAGCCAACAGCATTTCTTTTAGGAGCTACTTTTTCTTTACGCTGCTTCTATAGCTATAACCTTTCAGTAGTGGCCACGCGGTATGTCGGTATTGTGCACCGGAGAGGGTCAAATCAAATCACTTTATTTGCTAAATAGAAATTTTCGGTGGGAGGAAGCTTCAAGAAAAAGCTTTGCTTGAACAGCTTGACTAACGTTTGATTTCCAACTTTTCTATCGATCGGTCAGAGTGTGGCCTCAGCTTTTCTTTGCCACTTAATAATTATATTTACTTTTAGCCGCTCTAAGCCGCTATCTGGGATCGTAATTGGCCTCTATTTTTTCTTTTTGGTGCAACCTTCCTTCCACAGTGCACAAATATAGGAAAATAATCTATTCAGTAAGAAAAAACAACTTCGCTCATATGGCTGAGCTTCATCTCAAGCGCTGGGACAATCGATCTGTGCGGAGACATCAAAGTGCAGTGACCCAAGCATGGCGAAGCTCAAACTATATAACGGTAATCAGCAAATTGTGCCTCGCGAACACCTCGAAGCCGAACTCTTCGAAACGCGATCTGCGTGTTGCGGATGCGAGAAAGCTGTAGACACAAAGCAAGAAGGCACAGCGAGACACACTTCTTGATCAACATCATAAGTTATAAATAGGATATACGCAACCCTCTAAAGTTATCCCAACAGACAACGATGGAAGCCAAGCCTCCAAGATGCAATGGGCTATGCGAATCGGCAAAACTGGGTCAAACCGTTAAATTTAGGCGTCACGCGTGAAAAACGTTCGACCATTCGTACTGCGAGGCAGAATTCTTCACACGGCCCCTCTACATTTTCGCATGTAGGAACAGCGAAATTACAGCAAGAAAAAATGAAAAATAAAACAAAAAAACAACAAACAGAATCCAACTGAAGCGTAAGCTACACATTGCTTCAGTTGTTTCTTCATGTTTTTGTCTTTCATTGTTGAAGCTTGTGTCGGAAAAATTTATTGGACCAAAGTTTAAAAATATGCTCTCACACATGATGGAGAGGTGAATAACCTTTGAGCAGCTGCTCATGCGAGCCCGTCCGATCAGAGAGAAAAGTTTTCGCAGAAGCATAAATGCCACCAGAGGTGAGGTTTAGGAACATAGTTGCTGACCGCAAGGGCAAAGCTTTGAACGGAGGCGAATTAATAATGAAATTCTTCACGACGCCGAAAACCCGCATTTGCTACTCGGCACCACGATCTTACCTCTTCTTCCTTTTTTGGAGTCTGCGCCCTTCATTCTTATCTTTCGAACCTGTTAGTATTTCCGTGTGTTCTCCAAAAGGCGCAGAAGCCTCATCTATAGGGGTCGCTTCAGCCACGTAACTCAAGTCCAGGTGCGACCTGATCAGAACACACATGTAGAAAGACTAAAGAGGAAAAAGAAAGACAGACATTGCACGACGGGTAACTGCCCGATTTCGTATACATTGTGGTTCTTCATTTTTTTTTTTTTTTTTCAGGTTAGCTCAGTCCACCCTGAGTCAAAGCGTTTTGAAGAAATTCAGACCCGTCTTGTTTGCCCTCCCGTGGAGAATATATCTGGGCCAGACCGTCACCCTTGATTTTTTCTTTCATTCCTGCCCTCACCTGACACTCACTTTCTTCGCAGTTTTTCTATCTTGTTCTCTGCTTCCTGTATAATCGTCAGCTTCCTTTTCATTGTGCAAGTTCGGCATTGTCTGAAAGGGTTGCGCTCATCGACGCTGGATATGTCGGCTTGTCCGCAACGGTGCTTTTGAAAAGTAACCAGTAAAAGAAAGACCCACTTGAGCGCGCAAAATTGAAGGAGAGAGGAGAAAGTGGCGCTGAGAGAGCGAAAATAACAAAACTAGAGAAAGCGAGAGAAAGAGAGAACGACGTCATTTGCTGCACCGCATGTCAAGTATCGTATATTCGCTTCTTTCAAGAGCGAGACGTGTATGAAAGGTTTGCTGAACAACCTGCAGCCAGGTGGGAACATAGTCTTCGGTTAAAACAAAATATACAGAAATTATTGAGCTAGCGGGACAAACCTGGGAGGTACATTTTGTGGTTGTTTTATGTGGTCCAGGATCATGCAAGTGAATCGGGTCGAATAAGAGGGAGAAGCCGAAGGGAGAAGCATAATAAACGGAAGGAATGAAGCAGAGTGTTTATAAGTGATACAAATCAACCGGTGTCCCGATATGGACTACTTAAAACAACACCACTGCCGCGATCGTTTCGCTCTGGTCGCGATCTTCCACCACGCAGTTTCGCGGTGGAAGATCGCGACAAGTTTGCGATAAGCTGCAAAGTAATAAAGACGGTCACTTTCTCCCTGACACAGACTAGAATTAAGTCGGCTTCGTTCATCATAACGTCTCGAAACGATACGGTACAGCCACGTTTACAACGCACAAGTCACGCTGTGCAACATGGATGCGTTTACAGTGATAACAGCTTAGTCAGAGCTAAGTTTCATTTACCCAACCTAACCAAACTTCAAATGTTCGGACTAAAAACAAAAGCAGCAATAATAAGATTACGAGAAACCTCAGAGAAGCAGGCAAGCTTGACCAGCGATTAAAGGATGCGCCTTTTCGTTCGCTTTCTTTCTTTCTTTGTTTTTTCTTTTCTTTCTGTCTGAAAAATAGTACGTTTTTCTTTGCTATAGCTCGGCGCCCCTCTAAACGTGCTAACAAGAATAACCTGAGGAACGAATCAGGAAATAACAAAATGTGGAGCCGACGTCTTGCTCCGCTCTCCCAAAGGTAAAGCAATAAACGCTTAAACACATTAACCGGGCAGAGCGCGCACACTGGAGTTTGTCTTCAAAATGCTGACACGAACGTATGCGCGCAACAACTTCTCTTTTTCGTGGCGCAATGAGGTATACTTATAACTGGAAGGAACGCACCCTAGGGACGGCGCTTGTTAAAAGTCCGAGATTTTTTAATGCAGTGCCAGCCTCAGAGGTACGCACGCCCGGCCATTGTGGCGCGCACAGCGAACTCGTTTCTATGGCAACGCACGTTTATATTTAGGACGGATGATATGCTAAGTTGAAGCATAATTTCTCTAAATATTTTATTGTTGCGTCAAGGCCGCGGCTGAATTAAAGCTGGATCGTGTCTTGGTTGTAAAGGAAAGTTCCTTTACCACACACAAAAAAAGCTCCGTATTGCGAGGTATACGTGACTGGATCTGAGTGCACATTTGCTCTAGATTAGCCATAAACGTGGATCAGTGATTTTATTTTTTTAAGTAAAACAAGCTTTGGGGCGAGGTTTAATGCGTCTTAAGGAACATCATGCAGCGTAAAATGATGTTTACAGTGACAATTTTTTATAAGCGGAAATTTGGGCTGCAGTAATTGCTCCTCGCTAAGATGCACTCTTCAAGATATTTGGCGCAAGATATCTCTATAAGTAAGAAATTGCGTTAGCGAAGACCTGAAGGAGCAGGTGGAATTACGTGACACTTCCCACTGGAGCAGACGCTTGATTTAATTTTTACGATTCTAAGACGAGATTTTGTATTATTCTTTATATTTTTGCTTTTCAGAGAGTGCCGGAATTACAGACTTGATCTTCGAGGTCTCTGCGAGTGCTGCAGCTTACTTTATCTGTTTTTATCATCTCTAACTGCTCTATTCCTCTGAGATGCACGTAAATGCGTAAATGTGCTAGAAGGAACCTGACGTAGGTGTACATAAATTTCTACTTGAAAATAAACCCACACAAATTGATCAATCAAACTGAAACGTTAAAATACGCGAGTAGGCAGTTTCATGTGCTCAAAAAGCTTTCAGCGAGCAATATATCATCTATGGAAATCGCGCTGAACAGTTTGTGATTGGCAGTAGCAGTAGCACCACCCGTTTAGTTCCACACGCGAATAATTTCTGAAGCTAGCGAAGATGGATCACTGACAGGATATAGAAAAGATGTGAGATTGTTTCCCTGCGGAATGCCTTTCCAAAGCAAATAAGCTTCCTCCGAAAGCCAAGCGGTCCCGAATTTCTTGTCTGTGAAGTCAATGATGCTGAGCGATGGTAACTGCCCTGAAACAAAGTGCGAGATACTGCGACAACGCGCACCTTATGAACGATGAGTCGACTTTGGCAGCTTCAGCACTGCTGAACAAATTTTAAATGTCCAAACAAATAATTATGAGCAAGCTGGTCAGCTTGTCCATAAGCTGGTCATGACCAGCTTATGTAAGGGTCAACAAGGGTACTTTTCGCTGCGGCAAATCACTTATCTACAGTTGCATTTAGAGATCTCTCTGCGTTGTTCCCCTATGCTAACTGTTCAAGGGCACCATCGAAAGGTGCCATTTCCAACGGCCTCTGCAGGCGCCTGTTAGTTCAGCTCCTTTGTCAAAGAAATCTTACCAGATTCAGTGAAAGCTTACGTCCGATTGGTGGTTTGGCAGCATTAGTTCTTCTTTGACAGCAGCAATAATGCTGGTCGGTAGATATCGTCATTTACACTCCGAGTCCTCGCCTACTGAGGAAAATGCCTTCTTGCCAAAGGAGTGGGCCTACTACCTCAAAATAAGATGACGTAGGCTCAGGTTGAAGTGTATATCAAAAGAAACAAATTAATGAAATAACAACGCCTATATAAACTGCCTGAGAAAGAATCACAAAGCGTCACTTCAATGTGGATTGTCAATTAGTGCGTTACGATGGTGCTCCCGAGAGGTGTTGCCACATTATGTCTTGTTGTCCAATAGCTTGCGTTTAACACCAGCTTCCAAAAAAAGTATCAAGAAATCAGGAAAGGGAAACATGCGTGTTGATGCAAAACGAATACATGTATGAGGCACACAAAACAGATCTAAATGCAGCATTGGCCCTTGTGCAAACTTTAAAATTTTATAAACGTAGGTATTGAACTGTTTGTCCTCTGCTGTACAAATCCAAAAATAGTAATGTAAAATCCAAAATAGACTCAAGAGGTAAAATGTTCTCCCGTGCAGAAAACGAAAATCACAGGGACACTAAGTCTCCGCCGATAAGGTATGGCACGAATGTTTTACACAACAATGGTTTCCACTTCGTTTTTATTTTTATTTTATTTCTTTTTTTAAACGGTTTTTATTTTTATACGACAATACCTTGCATCAGCAAATACTGGCTTTGCATTCCGAACAGCTAGACACGATTCTGCGCATTTTATTTATTTTCAATTATTTAAATTACTGATGCGACAATTACACATTCTGAATTTTTCTAAATAGCATCATCCAGCATTTTTTTTTAATTCTCAACATTCTGACACCTTTTTTCATTTTTATTTAAAAACCTACTGCCAGCCTTAGTGTAAGGCTTTAGGCAGGAGCAGGCATACATTGCATACATTGTATCGGAGAACAGAAAAAAATTAAATACAGGGAGCCGTAACTAATCATCATAAATAAAAGTCAACGCTAGACGAGCAAATTGAAAACTAGAAAAAATAATGTAGAGCGAAACGTGTTGCAACTAAACAGCTTAAATGCTATCCAACCCGACGCCACGATCTGAGTACAATGCAGCAAATGCCTTAACTTTTTGCAATTTTTCATTATTTTAGTTTCTTCCATCAATGAATTGATCAATTATACATATTAAATTTTTTATTTAACATCTTGAAGCGCTGGCTTTTCAATCTGAGCATTAAGACACTTCCGAAATCTCTTTTCCAATTTTTAAATTACTTAATTTATTTAACTGATCAATTACCTGTTTTATATTTTTCAAATTAGCGCCTTCAAGCAATGGCTTTTCGTTCTGACCATTTTGACACCATTGAACTCACTTTCAATTTTTCAGTTCTTCAACTAGTTGGCATAAATAATTGATCAATTACACGTTCTAACTCTTCTTATTTGCGTCATGACGCGTTGTTTTCATTCTAAGCATTTTACCACCTTTCAGCCCTACTTTTTACAAATTTCTTCATTCTTTAACTTCTTCATTATTTCATTTATTTATCAGTTCACACGAAATTTTCTTAGCATCATCAAGCATTGTTTTTTTTATTGTGAGCATTTTGGCGCTTTAAAAGTGCCATTTCACTCATGTTTCCTTCTTTTGCAATTATTTCGGTCAACAAATTGATCAATTACACACTCTAAATATGGTTAGCATCGTTAAGCATTTACTTTTAATTCTGATAATTTCGACACATTTAGAGCCCCTGTTTCAAGTTTCTCAAGTATTCCTATTAATTAATCGAATATTTACACACTCTAAGTTTTCTTGACTATCAACTTCAAGCACTTGCTTTTCATTGTGATTATTTTGGCAGCTTTGAAACACCTTGTTCAAAATTTGTTTTATTTTTTAGTGCTTTATGCACCACGTAATTAGAATGATTTTTTTTAACTCGTCATCACCTATTACACACCAAATAATTGATCAATCACTATAACCAGAAATTATAAGATATGACACGCAGTGCCGACAACTGCAGCTACTACGAAGCCGACGGCTTTTTGACCGAACGAGCTCTATAAACTATCGATTAAAATTTTGCACCTAGTGCATAGGAAACGCGGCTCCAGAAAGTGCTCAGGGCAGTGAACCACAGTAGCAGCACATTTGAGAAACAAAAAAATTAGGATCAGGGCCGCCATAGAGGGTCGCATGAATTCCCATTAACTTTTACAAGAATGAAGAGTGTCGTTATTAAAAAGATACACTCCACTTGGTGTTTTTAAAGCTTTTTTTTTCTTCAAAATTTATGTGCTATGATCCACCGAGTTGAGCCTGTAACGTTCATTTTGCTTTCGCAATTCTGCATTTATGCTAGCACAACTAGGCAGGCTTAAACAACCAAACGAAAAAAACCAATGAAAGCACATCGACCGCTGACCTAACTTCCGAGCAGTTCTTGCCTGAAATATTTGTGCTCATCAAGACATCATAAAAGAAAGGGAACTTGCAGTCATCAATACCAATTCAGGTATGTATCTCTAATCTCTCTCCACTGTCGGCGAACGACCCCGAACATGCCCTTCATAACGAAGGGGCATCAAGCGATGAAAATAAGCAGCCTTTCGGAAGCACACTCGGAAGCCTCTAAATATTTTCCAGTGCCCTAATTGAACCTTGAACTCACGTTCCATATACCCAGCAAGAATCCTACGGGAATCTGCGGCGCCCCTTAGGCACCGGCAGAACCACGAAGCAGAGACACGGCTGTTTCGAGAAGCACTCGATAAAGAAAAAAAAGGAGAGAACTGCCTACGTTTCATTTAAGGAAAACAAAACAAATATCAAGATGAATAGAAAGCGCCGTAAAGGATCCCTTTTCTTCTGAAGCACCATCAGCTCGCGCTTCTATATAAGGCAGACAGCACGCGAGCAACAAAAAACCAGACGGTGCAGAAAGGCAAGCGCACACAAGCTCATTAAACTTTCATCATTAAAACGAATCCGCACTCACAACACACATGCCTTGGCTTCTATACAGAGAAAATAGAGTGAAAAGAGAAGAAGGGGCAACTGGCTTGGTCTTAATTAGGGGCGCTCACCGGAGTCGGCGCGTGTTCATCCTTGGCGTCATTGATCGAATGCATCTGACCTCGCAGCCGCCATTTCTCCTCCTTGATAGAGTGTGGAGAGAATAGAGGAGGAGGCTGTTCTCGAGCTGGGCTGAGAACGTCGAGAGACCGCAGGCGCCTTAAATGTTTGGACCGTGGTTAATACACCAATGCTACCGATATGAATGGACATCGCGACACAAGAATACCGTATCTCGAGAAGGCATTGCAGAGCTGTTTTCGCCCATTGCCATTCCGCCTAGCTAAGCTAGTAGTAGTAGTAGTAGTAGTAGTAGCAGTAGTAGTAGTAGCAGTAGTAGTAGTAGCAGTAGTAGTAGTAGCAGTAGTAGTAG
>JAJIZL010000159.1:1294721-1306521 GCA_023969395.1 Amblyomma maculatum
AGCAGTAGCAGCAGTAGCAGCAGTAGCAGCAGTAGCAGCAGTAGCAGTAGTAGCAGCAGTAGCAGCAGCAGTAGCAGTAGTAGCAGCAGTAGCAGTAGCAGTAGCAGTAGTAGTAAAATACTTTATTGAGGCGCAACACTTAGGCGCCTAATGCATCGAAGGCCTGCTGGACGAGCAGGCGTTGTTGTTGTTCACCCTCAGCACCAAGCCAGTCCATCCAGGTCCAGATAGTATGGGAGCATGGCGTCAACATCTGAGGCTTTTACTCTGTCTCTTACGCGGTCGCTTACTCGTGCTATCCCTGGGATTCTCCACATATTCATGCTGCCCCGCCGGGGTGGTGCAGTGGTAAGACACCCGACTACTGTCCCGGAGTACCCGGGTTCCAACCCGACCTCGGCGGCTGCGTTTCGATGGAGGCGAAACGAAGAGGCGTCCGTGTGCTGTGCGATGTCAGCGCACGTTAAACATCCCTAGGTGGCCGAATTTACTCCGTAGCCCTCCACTACGGCTCCTCTTTCTCTCTTTCCACTCCCACCTTCCTCCCTTCCCTTACAGTGCGGTTGAGGTGTCCACATAAAACAAGTGAGACAGTTACCGCGCCTTTCCTTTCCAATAAATCAATCATCTGCATGCATCTCAGTGCTTTTATCGCTGCTATTCGAGACTCGGGTATCAGAATGAATACGAATTTCGGCTTCACGAACATGAAGCCTATTCGCATCACAAGGATGCTCGGAAAGTTCGCTAAAAGTGCGTAAAGTTTCGCCTCATACCTTCTTTGAGGGTGCACAGTAGAAAACATAATTCCAGCCATGAAAAATTGCCATGTCCGCAGCTTTTTTCTATCCCGGAAATGAATGTCTACAACCTCCCCTGCTAGCCCAGTCAGGCGCCACTGATCAGCCTACGTAGTTAGTTAAATTTAAATTAAACTTAGCAATTTCCTTCAATCGCGAGGTTAATCGCAACTGAAGCGAGCACCAAAACAGTTAGCGTAGCCCAGAGTACTTGGAAAAGCAAGTATGTTGCAACACGTGAAGTGCAGTCAGCTCTGTCTGGTGGCACGTCACGTACTGATGTTCTCACCGAGGCACCGACGCCTCTGTGTCGGGTGCTTTTACTGCCTCATCGTTACGTATGGGAATAGATTATAGAAGCAGCGAACGTACGCTGCTTCCAAATACGCGCTGCACAAATCGATAGCTCTGAATTCGTTCTGTATTGGTTGTAGCGCTCAACGCAGCAGACCTGTCGGCAGGGAAACGCCACAAAGACTGCCGTGCTTTCATAACTCGCCTCGACCGACAACTCGTCTTCCAAGTAATAAGATTCGTTACGACCGGCGAACAACGTCTGTAATAAGTTCAGCGTGAAACGGCCCCACTGACAGGCAAGTTGCGAAAAAGGAGAAAAGTAAGAACGGAAAGAAACAAATAGAGAGAAAGAACAGGTGCCTTCGAGGTTCGAGAACATGTTTGTGAGTGGAGGTACAAGACATGTTCGGCGAAATGAAATCACCTAGCAGCGTGGACTCTGGAGCTTCTGCGGGTCACAGGAACGCAGGCACACCGCGTTCGAACAAACGGGGCTCACCAGCTTCGACAGACGACCACGCAGGAAAAAACAACAGTGAAAACTTCAGGGAGAAAACCACAATGCCGCAAAAAATAAGAAAAGCACATTTACACGCTACAATAACAGTTCAGGTAAAGGCATTGATGAGTGCGCAGGGTGAAGTTGTGTGCAAGGAAAACTCAATACATGAAACTCGACTGCAGCAGACAAAGCAGCGTTGTCAAAGCCGGCTTCGGGTGCGGCCAGCGCCAATACATTCTCTAATCACGGAATACCTCTGTAACTACCGACTCCGACACTGCATAAGTCAAAGGTAAAGGCAGTAAGGCCAGACGAAAGCAGAGTTGCGGCGTCCCATACACCTCCAGATAACAGTAGTAGCAGCGGGACAGCTGGGTTTTCTGCTGTTTGATCCGCAAAGATATATATGAAAGAAGACATATACGAAATGGCAATTACAGTACTCCGGGGGCCACGAATGCTTCGCCGAGTGTGGAGACGCGAGCACGCTGGCGAGGACCATTACCTCCGTCAATGTGAAATCATTTCTTGGCTCATCAGCGATGCAGATAAAAAATGTGAACAGGATTTGTGCACAGAAATTGGGGACAGAGCGCGTCCGCACAAACCATGCAGAAAAAAACTTTGCCGCCACTGGGTTTCGAGCCCGCACAAGAACGAACCGATCAGCTTCCCCGACGCAGCCACGAGAGCACTATACTATCTTTTTTCTTTATTTCCGAAGTGAGGTAGTTCTCTCTTACAAGTTGTTAGAAGTGCGTTTTTCCCTTGAATATTTGTACAGTGTTGGCAAGAAAAAGCTGTATAAGGACCTAGTGGAAATCATGCTGCCGGCACCTTTGTATCGGAAGCCTTACCGTGGAGGCCCAGGGCAGGATATTTTAAAACGAGTGAAGAGGATGCCAGTTCGACCAGCTGCCAAAACGTTCTTTTTTAAGTTGCACTCGAACACTCTACCCGTCAAAACCTGGCTTCACGAAAAAGGAATCTATGTCCCTTGGACGACAAACTGCCAGCTTTGCTAGAAGCCAGAGACAATCGAACACATATTCTTAGACCGCTGGGATGCAGTATTTCATTGGGACGTGCTACAAAGAACAATTAAAAAAGAGCTGCCACTAAACCCTTATGGCATCCGGTTTTTACCGGTGGAGAACGAAGACGTACCCTCTGATTTAATAATGGTTCTAGGCCACCGCAGCTTGTGGAAAACACGAATGCAAGTAAGGCACGAAGATATTAACAATCGCAGAGTACGTGAAAATTTTGTTGAAAGTGCTGTTTATCTACGGGAATGTATCTGCGTGCTCCCTGACCCACCACAGTGGGCAGAAGTTCTGGATGACCTGGTAAAATTGAAGAAATTTTAACCTCACACGCGTCAGCTCAAGGGCAGCTGAAGTGTTTTATTAAGTGTGACCATATGTTGTTCATGTATACTTCGGAGAGCACTATACTATCGGGGCAGCTTTTTT
Organism: Amblyomma maculatum; assembly: GCA_023969395.1. Taxonomy (NCBI): domain Eukaryota; kingdom Metazoa; phylum Arthropoda; class Arachnida; order Ixodida; family Ixodidae; genus Amblyomma; species Amblyomma maculatum. The sequence goes on from JAJIZL010000159.1 coordinate 1,297,796, forward strand.
CGTTTATTGCATGGAAGTAGTTGAAGCCTGATTTAAGCAGCTCGCATACCGCAAGTTCTCATACACATACTATCATACGTATACTGTCGAGGCAGTCGATCCCACCTCCTGTAAAACAGCAACACACACTCGGCTTGCGAAGAAAACATCGTCGTCTTCGTCAAGTTCCATCTGCACCGCTCCTTTACTTAATAATATTAATGATTCAGAGTAAAGGAAAGGCACAGTATCTTTCCCACTTGTTCTGCGGACACCTGAACCACACCTTTATGGAAGGGAGGAAGGTGGAAGTGAAAAACGGAAAGAGAGACAACGGTGCCGTAGTGGAGGGCTCCGGAGTAATTTCGACCACCTGGGAATCCTTAACGGGCACTAACATCGCACAGCACACGGACGCCTCTTCGTTTCGCCTCCATCGAAACGCAGCCGATGAGGTCGAGTTCGAACCCTGGTACTCCGGCACAGTAGTCGGGCGTCTTACCACTGCACCACCGCGTCGGGGCTCCTTTACATAAACGAGATAAATACGCCATACCCATATGCAATCTCGCCGAACGCCAGGGATTGCACTAGGCGGCATGGTAGAACTCTCAAATGATTTCGCAGTATTGCAATAAAGCAGACATAAGTGCTTCTTTAAGTCATTATTCCACTCTGCTGTGCGTGCTTCTTTCAGCGCGGTACCTCTACTCAGCGCAAAAGTCGCTTATCATTGTCACTAAGGTGTGTCTGACATGTGTCACGGTCATGACTCTAACAAGTGGTAAATCGCAGCTAACATTGCCGCCAGTGCTCATTCGTTGATAGGTTCTATGACGTAACGGTACCTCATGCTTCACGAAGTTGGAATGATTTGCGAACTCTAGTTGCGCATATTAATGAGAGAATGGAATAGGAATCAACGTTTCAAGCGTGTTGGGTGTCGCATAGGCACGCAACTCCAAGGCCATGCAGACCCGTTCGTAAGACGACTAAAACGGCGCTTTATATCTATGCCTGTTGGTTAATTACGAATAGCAGCTGAATAACGTGGTAGCTTGAGACTGAATGCTAATTACAACGTGTATGATGTCAAACGCACAAGATATGTCATAAATATAAGCGAGCTGAAACTGCACTCGATTCCGGATGTATTTAAACCTGGTATATCGAAATATTGCTTATAATTAACTCTCAGATTATGCCCTTTAAAGTCCTATGCAGAAGTATGGGAATCGTCTTGGCTATTATCGTACTTCCGCTCTGCGGATCATAGTAGAAGCGCATCTCACAGAGGCGTGCGCTTCTACTAATTGCCCCGCTCCGATCATTTCTCGCGCATAGAGCCGGTCAGTTTCTTATACCTGGCGGACTTCCTGACAGCGCTAACGATGCAAAACCGCCTGATAATGTGATTGTCGAGACCTTTTGAAAGTGGCGTTTTGCCCGATGCGCTTGTTTTCAATGCGACGCTGCTGTCTTGAGCGAAAGCAACTGTTAAATGCATCTGTTGTCGTGCTCCGTTGCCAGCCTAGCTGACCGAAGGCCTGCGGCGGTTGTCGCATGGTCTGCTTCGGCGGTGAAGGAGGCGGAGAATCCTGGTGTGCCCTATCTTAGCTGAGTTATTATACAGTTTATATTGTATTGTATTGCATTGTATTGTGTTTAGTGGCGCATAAGCGGCTCAAGCTATCATGATCCAGGCAAAAGGTTGTATCTTTAGTTTAGTGGAGTATATGTATTCATTCTACAGTTTGTTTAAAAAATTTGCTTCCTTTAGAAAGCTAAAAACGAATGACAGATCAACAAGACCATTTTCACCTAAAATCAATGCTGGATGGAACGGAATGTGCTCACTGTAAAATCTAGTGAAATACATTTTCCTTTGTGTTTTAAGTTCTGTGCACAAAAGTAAAACATGGTTTATGGTGAGTTCCTCTCCGCATTCTTAACACAATGGATTACGGTTTATATTGTGCCAGTAACATAATTACACCTCTTATGACGAGTAGGGGTGTTTCTCAAAGTACCGTACGCAGCAGCTTTGATGTGAACCCTAATCCCAAGGGCTAAACTACCAGACAGACATCTCCTGAAATAATTAAAGTGTCTCCCTCTCTCTGTGTCTCACCCCCCCCCCCCCCCCCCCCACACACACACACAACGGCACATTCCCCACTAGTAACTACACGCTAGGTACGAACAAGAAGAGCTTCGATTTTTCGGTCTGACTGTCAAATATTTAGTCAACATGCCCGCGTCCGTAGAGCGGCACGGTAAAATGCGCTGGTATTTTTGCACCTAGCACGGGGTGACGCTCAATGCGCGGACCGCCATGTTCGAGGCGACCATTGGACTTCCAGTACGCAGGAAGCATGCGTGCATGCTTCCGCGGGTACACCGTATTGACGGTTGTGTGTTGCAGAGAAACTCAACTTTTGACGTTTTATATATCGAATCATCGATATATCGAAATATTTTGCGATCCCCTTTGAGTTCAGTACATTCTGGATCGACTGTATATTGTTGTGGGACGCTGTGCCCGCCTAGGGATAGACACAGAAGAATGGAGGACACCAGGCAAGCACCACTTGCCCTGGCGCTCGTCTTTTGTTCTCTAACCCTCGCGCTGGCGCCGCGCGCTCGTCTCGCGCTCGTCCCGCGCCTCCTCTTTTTCTGGCGCAGCGCTCCTCGGCGCGCGCCGTAACAATATATAGGCGAATGAGGAATCGCAAGATGAGGCGCAGACGGGAGCCATTGTAGTTATCGCGTCATGTCCTTAAAGGCGGAGCTCAAGTGTTTAGCTGATATATGGTAGCGTCTCCGAAGCCGATCGGAGCGGTTCGTTTGAATTGAAAGACAGTTTGGCTAACTATACCGCGGCATCTCTCGTCACACTAGGTTCAAACTCAGGATAAACCGTACTAATTTTTTGTTCTCTTCTGGCTCCAATTTTACGCATAATTTGGCACAGCATGCATTCCCGTTTTGCGTGCAGCTGTCATTTCTATACGCAATCCATTTGCTTCCCGTCTTTTCTCTGTAGTGTTTTCCAAGCAGTTCTCTCAGTACCAAGCATATTGCGCGATAAATGTTCTGGTGGGAGGGGAGAGGAGAGAAATGAATTGACAATCTTGCGCGGTTAGACACCGCGGAACGCGATCTGCAAGAATTTAACCGCCAACCCTCCTAACTGAAGTAAATCTTGTTGCTGGGCTAGTTGGTTCATGATCGTTCGGGAGAAAAGTAAGCGCAAAAAAAAAAAAAAAGACAAACACAAGAGAGGCGACAGGACAACGCACTCGTGAAGCGCGTTGTCCAGCGCGTTGTCCTGTCGCCTCTCTTGTATTTGTCTTTTTTTTTTGCGCTTACTTTTCTCCCGTACGAACTCTCCTAACGAATAGATAACAAAACACACTGCTCTCGACGTTGTTCGCTCTCTACAAGACAAGGCTCGTGAAGCTGCGCCGCCAGAGGGCTGGTTGCGGTAGGGCGGTATTTACTTTGCTCTTTTGTGGTATCATTGAATCTTTACCCTATATGAATATGAAGCGAGCAATCTCTCAGTAGCTACACAACTCAGATCAAGGCCAAACAAAAAATATATAAAATCTTATTCATCGCTTGTCGTACTTTGGTCAGTCCGAAATTACATACCACGGCATGACAGCACAGCAGTGAAATTGCAGGCCTGATCGCCTCGTCGGGACACAAATATTATCACAGACGCAGCGAGGACAGCGCCGTGAATCATACGACACTTATCGAAAGCGGTACAGATTCTCGCAAAGGATTAAAGCAAGACAATGAAGTGCTGCCTCCGCAGACCCAGCGAGAGTATGCAAACGAGGCAAGCATTTTACAACGTGCTTAGCATATCGATCAGGAAAATCGTCCGGAAGTTCGTTATTATCGGTTCAGTCCCCCGGGAATCACACAGGAGTGAGACAGATCGATGGCCCCACTTCTCTTTCACCGAGCAACGCTACATAAAGAAGCGGGCCGTCGTGTAATCCCACTTCTCGGTATATCTGTCCTTCTTTCAAAGCAAGTGGTGCGAGGACGTCTTTTTTGCTTGGAACGCGGCAAGGCTGCTGCGAAAAACAGAAAAAGCCTAGGACTATGAAAAATTATGCCAGCTGTGGAAGGTTTATGCCTTTCACTGTTTCGGCTAAGATTAAACGCATGGGTGGAATAAAACAAAGGCCGAAATGCTCGTGTTCTCCGGTGCTCGTACCCTCATCCTTCGTCATCTGGGTTAGGCTTTCCTTTGCAAACTTATTTGATGGTTAATTTAGACAACGGAATAGTAAAAATCCTTTTGAGGATATTGTTAGGAGAGGGTATCACACAATAAAAAAAAAAAATGGCTGGCACTGTGAGTAACCAGAAGAAACAATTCACTGGCTAGTAGCTCTATGGCTGTAGATTTGAAATGCAATGTTATCACAGAGATATAAACAGTAGCGCTCATTTGCTCGCAGAATAAAAGCCAAAGGGGAAGAAGGCGGCGGTCAAGTGTAAAAACAAAATGCTACAGAAAATGTTTTCTTATGCCAACAGGAATGTTGTGCTCGTTTTTACAGGAACCATTTTGTAACAACAGTGATTTCTTTAGTGGCATCATAATTTTGTACATGTACCAACAGGAATACACTACACAACCTCAGACAGCAGAAAAGTGAATCTGACGTTACGAGACTATTGTCATATTTGTGACACTGTTCTGTACTTATTTAGACTGTGATATTTGGGTTAGCAGAAATTACACAACGAAGACAAAGGCCACAGGAGAACAACTCAATAAAGACTAAGCTTACCCCCCCCCCCCCCCCCTACGCACAAAAAAATTAAAAGAAACATTCGTTCAAAATTTTGTGACCCGAAACTTGAGCCACAAACCAGCATGAACGAATCGGATTTTGGAATTTCCGGAGCTGCCGCAAGGACGTCCCTTGCAAATCAAGCAGGCAAGACGGACATGAAAATAGAGAAGCACGAAGTGAAGCCGTTGCACTGGGGTTGTCCTCAAAGGCGGAAGCGAAACACTCAATCTGCACAGACAGTATCGCCTAACCTAACGTTGCACGAGCAGACGCTGCAGATGCCGGATGCGCGGAAAAATATATTCGCATGACTGCCACCCTTGAATACTTGGAAAGTCGCAGAAACCAGGGGGAAGTTCGTGGCGGTAAGAGAAGATACTGAAACAGAGAATAAAACGAGAGTGCTTCGCTCGCCTCTACGAGGATAGCGGTGCTCTAATTTCACGTGCCGGCTAGCGACATGCTTGTGTCACAGGTGGCCTTACGCGAAACAGAGGGTGGAGAAATAATGATTCATACGCGCACTCAAGCATTGAATAAAGCGTGAGCTTCCATTGTTGTATTGACTTGAGTCTACGAATGCATCGCTTAAAGAAGTGTGAAGGGCGCTTCCGTCACTTGAATGGCCTCATTTCTGATCGTCCCCCAGTTCCGCGCGGCGGCAGTCAACCTAAAAGAGCACCACGGCTGACCACCGCAACACGAAGCCAGCAATTACCGAAGTCAGTGGAGCGAGGCGTGCTAAGGAAATAAAATTACAGTAAGTTCAGACTGGACAGAGTCGAAACCACTAAAAACATCGTCCTGGCCACCTGCAGAAAGAAGGCTAGCAGCCCGGATGCACGAGAAGGCACCTTGTTCCGAAACGCTAGGCAGGTGTGGGCGCTATTCACATCAGCTGCGCCCATACGGTCGGTGCTCCGGATAACGGCCTAAAATTAGCTTCATACCTGAGTTTCAAAGCCCGGATGCGCGACGCGTCTCTGTCGAGGGCTTCGGTTTAATAACATCTCAAACGGAGAGTCCGAAAGCCACTGCACGGTCAGCACAGCACCTTTCAGTGCTGTGCTGAAATGAGACTTTGATGACGCGTCCCAGCCAATGTGCCCCACGCACAGCTTGATCTGATGAGCTGAATGCTAGAGTCTCAATTGGCAAAGTGCCGAGAATGCTCTTATCCTTTTAACAATGAGATTCTCTACATTCGCAGCAGCGCCTGCATAATTTGCGAGCAGAGGAGGAGGAGCAGTGAGGCCTAGTATCTATTCAAGTCCTCGGTAGGCATCTGAACCGCCCCGTAAGAGAATGGTAGGAGTCGGAGGTGAAATGGCAAGGAGACAAACTGAGGTGAAATACGAGATTGCACCACGTATGTTCTAAATCCAGAAATCCGGCTATCGCATTGATGTTCCGCCTGTAGGACGAGAAGCGGTGACATGCGAAACTCTACCGACCACCACCATCTACCGATACCCTCTCCCCCCCCCCTCCCCCTCCCCAGCTCTGCAGACTCGTTTCCAGAAAACGTGATAGCTAAACCGCCACGCACAAGCACTCGCTTCTGAGGACATGAAATGCTTCCAGTACTTCCCGCGCCACTCGGTGCCGGCCGCGGAACACATAATTTCTCTTCGAAAACAACGGTGTGAATTACAGTGCTTGCTGTATATGAGACAGTGGAGAGCGAAAAGGCTCGAAGAGTCACCACTGCTCCCTTAAAAGCGTCTCTACGAACATTATGGCGCAAGTTTCAACTTCGTGCCGTCTATCAGAGAGCACCTTCCCTCACGACAGCGGGTCATTTTTGTTTCTTTGCTTCTTTCTCTCTCTCTTCTTTTTTTCTTCCTTCTTTCTTTATTTTCTTGATTCCTTCCTTTCTTTGCTTGTTTCTTTTCGCTTCCTTTGACTTTTCTATCTACAAAAAAAAAAAATGAAGCAGAAGCTAAAGGCTCATAGATTGAGAGAGGCTCCTGCCCTAGCCAGAAAAATTCGGCGTTCAATAAACACTGATCACGAAAATAAACAACGAAAACCGTTCTCACATATATTAAGTAGTGCGTAGCAGAGACGGCATTCAGCACCCACACTGACCGCACGAAAAAAAAAATCCTCAATGCACATCTCTGGATACTACAAAATTTACAAACTTTATGCACTTACAAATACGTATACGAGTATATACATATATAGAGGACATCAGAATCACATGTTATATGCATTTAGTTCGCCCAAAACGATAACATCGTCTTTTAACGAAATGAAATAGATTAGTTTAATAATTAATATTTTACACAACTGTTGCACATGGGTTTCTGAACCTCCGAAGTTCCCATGCTTTATGAAACAGCACTAAACAAGGGTTGAGGGGAACCTCAATTCGAAAGCGTAGTGAACATTTCGACAAGGGGACTTGTCTTCGTCTGGGCGAGGCTCAAGGAGAGGCCCCTTGGTGAGACCCCTTGTCCAAACATTGACTCGGCTTGCAAACTGGGGCTCCCTCTCAAAACGTTTTTAGCGCTTTTAATACATTGTAGCCATCTTCTCACTCCCGTTCTACCCGTAGTAGTGAGGTCCGTAGTAGTGAGGTAGAATGTATTGTTTTTATGTATTGTAATAACTTGGGATAGTATGTGTACTGGACTGGAAGCTTGTATGTTTGATAACTTGTCTGTTAGATGATCATACGATTTACAATAATGTATTTGAAATTTTCCTAAAATATGAAGAAAAAAAGAAGGTGTTGAGTAGCGTTGTATCAAGCGCTATTCTGTTGTTCCTGTCTCTGAGTTAACATTCGTAATTTTTTAAGACGGATGCATAACAAACAGGAAAACTTTCTACATTGTGACAAGAAATATAAATTATCCGAGCCTGCCTGTCTTCGGCTTCAGCTGGTCTACCGCTTCAGCCTGAGAAAAAACAGCATTTAGTTCTGTCTTTTTTCTTTTTTATCGGAGTTCTATAACTTCCTTTTCAGGTACTTTCGATATTTCGTAAATCGGGCGGCAACGAGAAGATGAAGAACGTCCCTTCTCTTCTGTTTGCTCGCGGGACGCACCACCAACATGAAGCAGGGGAGAAGAGGACAAGCTGGCGAAGAAGCGCGCAGCGGCGTTCTTCGCTCGCCAGGCCGACGAACCGGTTCCGCTTGTTATTGTTATTACCAAACTCATCTGTCTCGCGAGCTGCGGGGCTTGTTTTCATTGCATCTTGTGACGCAGCCAGGAAGAAAAAAAAAGAGCTCTGCTCCGTCGCGGCACTGCAGTTTGGACTCCTCGGTGCCGCTCTTCGTCTTCGAACGATAGCGCCTCGTTATTTATTTGCCTCGCCTTAGCGAGATTATGCACGTTGCAAAACAGCCGCCGCTGCTAACAGCTCCGCTTGGAGATGGCAGGGTTATGCATAGATACAAGTCCCCCCCCCCCCCCCCCCCCGTCTTTCCTGAGTAGTGCCCTCGCATATCGCTTTTGGGTGCACTGGAACGGATGGCTAAGAGCACGCAGTGAAAGTAGCTGTCGCAAGTCCTCAATGAGTAACAGTTACCTCCGAACACGTTCAACGCAATGAACACTGGCGGCGCACATTGGCTCCTCAGCAGGATAGCCGCCAGCGAACTAACGAAGTGCGCTGGCAAAGAAGGTCGTACGTTGTCTCATTCAATTTTGTTAACGACGTCCGCTTAAACGAAGAGACAAATGTAACAGAAGGAGAAATGTACTTTGTACTATGCTGGGGCGTGCACCTACAATTTTTGCGTGCTTTCCTCGCGGCTCCTCGAGAATTTTCAGTTTCTGAAGGTGGCTACCTAACATAGAAAACATTTATCTGTTTCAGGGTTGATGCCAATCTTTCACCCTAACATAGAAAACATTTACTGTTTCAGGGTTGATGCCAATCTTTCACCCTAACATAGAAAACATT
>JAJIZL010000159.1:1306531-1362126 GCA_023969395.1 Amblyomma maculatum
ACATAGAAAACATTTATCTGTTTCAGGGTTGATGCCAATCTTTCACCAAGACCAATTTCTAAGTTCTAGTTCTCGTTGTGCCCGCCAGCTTAGCTGTGGTATGGAGAAAAAAAAACAGCGATGTATTCGCTTCAGGCGCACGGGCGATCAATGTCCCGAACATATACGCTGCTTTACATAGTCTCCCAGCGTTGGCCTTGGAGCGTAGACCTTGAGGCTTGGCAATGCATACATCAGCAGTGCTATTCTCTCCCCTTCTTTCACCCTCATCCGCTCTTTTTCTCCAGCGGCGGGGTCTCAGGGGCGGTGCACGCAACTGCATGCTACAGCCCGAACAAGTTGAAGCGCGCGCCTCTCTTCCATCTCGAGTATGTTTTCGAACGAAAAGGCATGCGTGCATCCGTGACATGTGAGCTGAGGCTATCTGCAAGCGATGCGCTGTCGGCCGACTCGCCTAACCGACCGGTGCAACCGCCTTGGCGGCAAAATCAAAAGTGAATGGTTAATGCACAATAGGCGCGTTAAAGTCGTTGGCTGTAGCCACAGTGGAAGGTGCGCAGAGATGGGCCCTGTTAGCGCAAGGCGCCACTCTTTTACATTGACTGCATCTCTGTCTCTTTACTATCGGGACAGAAATGGATACAATGCATGGCGCCCGCATGGCCCCACCCCTGGGGTCAAGCGGAGGCCACGGCGGCACTGGAATGCCGGCGCCAGTTAACAAGACTTCGTTTGCATGGACCACCAGCGAGCGCTGAACCGAGAGCTGTAGTTCTTGAACAAAACCATAAGCTGAAAGGTAAACCGCTTTAAAGAAACTACAGCGTTCGCGATATATGTTTCATGGCGCACTGTCCCGGGATTCTGAAACATACTCTCTAAACCGCCACCGCACTAAACCCCTCCCCCACCTGCTTTTGAATTTCCGTGTTGATGCTAATGTAACAATTTCTCCCACGAAAGGCCGAAAGGCAGAGCTATATTGTAGTCCCACTACAAAAACGACTGCACAATTGTCTAAATTTTTCCCCTGAAAATCTGAGCCACCCTCGTGCTAACAATGACTGGAAATCAGCGGAACAGCTATTGAAAACTTTTCCCGTGTCCCGCAATGGCTTACCGAAAATTTTCTCCCCTTTACGCCGTTGTTGTGTCCAACAAATGAAACGAAATTTCATTCCTTCTTCGAACGAGGAACGCATGCGTGAAAAAATACTTCGTCACGATATTGGTGCGGTGACCTCGATGTGAACGAGCATGATCAAGGGTCTTTAATCGTCTCGTGACCACAAATGGGGACTTCTAAAGCCGAGGACAAGTGTCATTGCTTAACTGCCGAAATGGAAACGAATAGTTCCTTTGTACAAAAAAGCATGTGTTCAGCCATCTTGTGTGACTTCTACCACAATATTGCGAAACACTTCTACGTACAAAGCAAAAGATAATAAAGTCCCTTTTGAAGCAATGAATAAAAGGTTTAGAGATGAAGGGCAAGAGCAGCGTAATTTCATAGAGGAGAACGGGAATTCGCCTGCGCTGCATAAAGAAAGACGTTTACGTACGCAAATCTAGTTAGGCCTATTACTCCGGGAGACAAGTAGTAATAACGATCGCCAAAAAGACTAATTGCGAACCCCGCATTTAAACATATGATACGGACTGACGCAAAAAAACGAGAAAACAAAGTCTCGTATCGAAGCGGTGGGAACACCGCCCAAACATGATTTTGGACCGGAAAAGCATGTGCCCGAATTCCAAGAGTGTTGTGGCCACGAACGACGAAGCAGAGACAGAGGAAGAGCAACGGACGTGGGGTTTATAGGCACGCTAGTGCGTAACAGAAAGAACCCGGAGCATCTGGCATACAGCGTTTAATAGCAATATGAGACGCGCTATCAGTGTGAAGTCACGTGCGCTTGGCACAATACCACACTCCTTCCAACAAAGTCTATGTCCTGTACCAATCCTGCAGTGTTCTTGCATGAGCACTTGGTCAAAGAGTCTGTTCCGAGACGCGTCGACAGTGCGGACCATTGGCATAGACCATCCCGCTGGGTCAAAGGAGCCGAGCGTTCTGGTTGGTTCCGCACTATTGGCGCAGAGCTTGTATATCCAGGGCAGGAAGGGGAGGACTCGTATGAAATGCCTCCGGCACAGGGTCCGATATTAGACTTGGCGCCAACAGGGAAGACCACTGTGCCCGTGTTTGTAACTTTAAAAATAATGCGGTCTTAAATTATCTACATGCCCGAATCTGCTCTTCAGCCCTACAGGCACAATGTACGTAACGGCACTGCACCTGTTTTCGAAGATCCCAGGCAACCATTTGGCGTCACCCGGACGAAGGCCCTGAACCAGAACACTTTCGCCCTCTTCGAATGCCCTCCTCGACCCTCTTGAAGCTCTTGAAAGGCTAATGCTCTAGAGAATCGATTGGTTCTTTTCTAAACATACCTTCTTAATAAATGCCAGTCAGTTTAGATTTCGAAAGGGCAAGTCCACTAAATCTGTTTTACTCTTGCAAAATGATAATATTTTGAATAACATCGAAGGTACATGTTTGACTCTTGATATTTATGTTGACTTTGCAAACGCTTTCGACCTTCTTAATCGTGAAATACTACTCCGTAAACTTGAAACCTATGGCGTCCGTGGTCTTTCCCTTTAACGTTGTTGTTTTACTTAAACATACGCCAGCAGGTATCTTCGGTCGATAATCAAAAGTGTATCTCTCTTTTAATTGATGGTGGTGCCCGCACGGTAGCCTTCTCGGCCAGCTCCTCTTTAATGTCTATGCTAACGACATTGCGAGCATAGCCTATAATAGTAGTTGTATTCAGTACGCTAATAACACAAGTTTTTTTTTTTCTTAGAGGATTTCCCGCCGACTAACTAATCAATAGAGCAAATCTGGTTCTTTGTGCTCTCTATAAATTGTCCAAAGCTTATGATCTGGTAGTTAACTCTAAGAAGGCCAAGCAGTCTTTTTCCGGCCCCTTAGCGTGGATATTACTGTAAAAAACTGTGCACCTAGAAAATATCATCATTGAAACTGTAGACGAGTTCAAATCGATCGGTGTTGTATTCGACTCACGCATGAGGTGGTCTGACGATATAATCTATATTGAAAGCAAGCTTACGAGAACTGTAGGCTTCCTCTCGAGACTTCAGAAAGAATTTTCTCCAAATCACAAACTTGTTATCTACAACGCTATAATTTATTCGCACATAAGCTACTTTCATCTAACATCTAAAATAAATCTAAACATCATATACAGTTTCCAAAAGAAGGTAATTAGACTGATCGCTGGTGCATGTTACACTGCCCACAAGGAAACATTATTTCCGCAATATAGGATTCATTATCGCGTGTATACCATGTTTGAGCACTGCCTTAAATTATCACCTCAATGTTTAAACGACATTCTGAAGACTATAGCTGGACTTAAGCCTTACGAAAAACGTTTTCACGCCAAAAGTAAACCAATTTGGGACGTTCCTCGAACGAGGACGTTGTACGGTAATCAGAGCCTTCGTATTAGTTTCCCATGCATATTAAATCATTATAGTATGCACAACCCAAAAACTTTACCGCCCCTTTTAAGGACTTTAAGCTATATTTCATCAATGCCGCACAGTGTTTATGTACTTCCCGTTCATTGCCTAGGTGAACATTGACATGGGTATATAGTCACCTTTGATTTTCATTACGTTTTGCCACGTTGCGTGCACACTGTTAGATGGTCGTTGGTTGTTAACTACTATCCTAGTTTCAAATGTTCCATGCATTTTTACTCTTTTTATACTACATAATGTTCATGTCCTATATGTTTATGTTCGCACTGAGTACACACACGTCCTGTAGCTGTGCTTATACTAGGCCTCGAGCATCTCTCAAGCTATCCTTGTAGCTTTTCGCCAGAGGCCCATTTCCTGTATATTACTAGAAATAAATGGTGAACTTTCAACTTACTATAATCGTGCTGTACGATGTGCAAGAGTATGGCCAGTGTGGCCTAAATAGAATGGCGCGTACTGAATGATTATCGTTCTGTACGATCCTGCCTGGGGCTGACAGCGCACAGGAGTGTAGTAGCACAATCGGGTAATGCGTGTTACACTGATTAGCCAAGATGGCCCTTTCCTGTCGTAGTGCAGCAGCAGCTTGAGAACCAAGCTATATATGTCCAGTCTGAACCCTGAAGCCACACCTAGAGCACGGCTTTCGCAGGCCATGGTTACTTGTAGAAACAGGCCTCTCGGCATATATTGATCCAAGTGATGAGACATGCGTTGCGATTATGACTTCGCTGGGCAAACCCTGACAGGTATAGGCCTGGGAAACGCTGACCAGTGGCTCGTATTACTGCCTTTATTATAGACGTCGCTATGCTCAGAGTTCTCAGAAATGTGCGACAAAAAAAGATGGATTGTTTGCTGGAATAATGCCGACTGATGAGTAATAACTGGTAATGTAGACACAGCGCTACAGCCGACTACAGCGGCATTATGACGGTATGTGATGCACACGCGAGGGAGTGGCAATTAAACACTCGGTTTTAATTGTTGCGGTAATAACAAACTATTTCTCCAATTCAGCGTCTATTGAGCTTGATCTGCTTGTGTTAATTGCCGGACTTCGCTTTGATGATTCTAACATGCTGTCGCATAAAACGGATCTCATTTCAATAATACGCATAAGAAGCTGTGCAATAGGTGCAGGTTTTTGGAAACAGCGTGCGAAAGTTTTCGTTCGGCACTCGAATTCCAATGCGGAAAAAGGTGTACTTAATCGCCCACAGTATTTCCCGACGTATAGTAGTTACGAGACAGATGATTCAATGTTTTAAGTCTACTGTACTGTATGCTGTATGTAACCATCTTTTTATGCTCTGCTTGTGCAGTATATTTGTTTCTTGAACTCACGGCACTGTCAAAATCCTCGATTCCCTCAAGGAAATTTAGCAGCCGTCGTTTGCTGTCGACCGCCAACGGAACTAGCACTTTGGACCCGAGCAGCTTCACTGGTGCTTTTACGACGTTTACAGCCGGTTTTTATAACAACAGAGTATTTGATCCAAGGAGCCTCATCGTTACAAATGTGAGCCGAAATGACGTGTTCATTGCACTCGATGACATGCCAAAATATCAGCTGCTTGCGTCGAACGAAGTTCTCCAAAGCTTTCAAATCGCAAAGCTTGTTTGCTTCGTCCACATTCTGGGCAGTGATAATCGATTCCGCGAGCACTTTCTCAAAGGCAGCGGAGTCTAAACGCATTCGATTGCTCTCTGGGTCCTCTCGTATAGTCCCTACTCTGGACAGGTAGCATGGGCAATCGGGGAATACCGTCGGTACGGCCTGAGTTGGAAGCCGCAAACGCGAGAGCGACGCGGTCCCTCTGAGGCCGGTGGCTTGGTCAGTATCGTTTGCTTCTCGAACGATGTCTTCTGCTTTACAGTGACGTTCGCAGACCTAAACAAAATAAATATATCCTAAAATAAGTACGGCTACTTTACATCGCGAGCTATACGTGACGCATTTATCCTGTACGTGCCACAAAGGAGTTGTAAGCAAAGCTTGCAACCCCAAGGGTAGAAGCAACTTGCTGGGAAAATAAGAAGCAGCCAAAACTGTCTCACCCAATAGTTTGCTGAAACGACCAGGTTTTCGCGTGGAATTGCGCGCATCCAGGCTTTTCTTGCTTCGTCGGCTTTAGGGAACGAGAAGACGTGCACTTTGGGGCCTGTCTTGTAATTGCCATTGCACCGCGGCACACAACACTTCCCATGCATTTCGCAGTTGGTTCTCATTCTGCACAGCCCTGTTCGACACACATAACACGCGATAAGCACAAATATCAGACGCCGTTGCTAGTTCGCGCACATAAATAAAGATTCGAGCAAACGACTATGCTTTTCAGCACTGCAGCCGCCGCGCCGAAGACGACCGTTGGAAGACGACGTCCCCACAACGATGGCGTATGGTCACGTGGCCACGGGAGCTCCCCGGCCTGGAAGAATTTTCTCTGGGTGGCGTCGCTCAGAGGAACCCTTTTTCACGACTACAGAAACCGACGTCGTTAAACATCTTGTGATCCACTCAGGCCAGGCAACAGACTGGAGAAGTGTTTGTAGAAGGAGAGACCAGAGCACAGATGCCGCTGCACTACGCACCATCAGAAAATGAAAGCGGGAACGGGGCAGTGCTAGAAAATTACTAAGACACGGATGTTAAGACTGTCCTGTGCTCGAGGCATCTTGGTATACAGCACTACCCTCGAGTACGGAATTCTTGAAAAAGCACGGAAAACTAGTAACGCAAAGAGAAGTGCCAGTGAGCGAAACGACGCTCATGTTTGGTGCTTTCGACATCAGTATTGTGCACTTCTCCTTCACGCAGCCAGCCTACTTCGTGTTACGTTGGTTTTGCAATCACTATTTTAAACAAGAGCATCATTTGAGTTTTGCAGAACTTTCTTCTGCTGAACATTCGGAGCATCTCGAAATCCCATGCTCATGGCTGCCCGTTCTCTGAACGAGTCCTGGTGCAAAAAGGCAACTTCTCGCATTCTGTGCGAGGAAACACGGTATGCAGGCTCGATCACCCAACGACCAGCCGGCATAGTCGCCACACACTGCACATGGTGTAGGCGTCCGTGGAGCGGCCGTTTGATCGATGGCTGCCGGAGCGACACAAAGCCAGGCAGGGTTGCAGGTAGACCGACCACAGCTTATTCGAGTGATAGCAGTGGTAGTAGAAACTGTATTACACCGACCCTTTCCGCACGCTAATCAACGCGAATATCAACCGGCCGCCAGAGGATAGTCGAGAACAAAGGGGGCGAGGTAAACGCTTTCACGCTCCGGTTATCTCGACGCGCTGCTACTGCCACTTCTGGAGATGTTCTCTGGTCTCTGGTGTGCGCGTGCGCGTGAGTTACCGAGCTTTGTCGTGAGCAGGCAAAGTGGCGCTGGGGCTTTATTTAACGAAGGAGATAAACGGTCGGCTGCGAGCCGCGTGGGAAAAAAGCTTTCTTTGACGCGGAAGTGCTGCTAGTGCGCAAATGTGCTGCGAAACTGAAACCACACGTCCTCACGAAACGTGGCATGCAGTGAACACTCAGTACCGCCGCATTGACACTCAGCTCTGATAAGCTTGCGGCATACAATAGTGATCTAAACGAAGCCACCACTTTGGAATTCGTGCCGATACTGTATGGACACTTTCCTTGAACGACCCTGTGAACCCGAAATACTAATTACAACGCACCAATAGAAACGAGAAAGCACGATGGAAAGTAGGGCACTAAGCTGTATTGATAAACCGTAATGCTGATGCATGGTTGATTCGCTTCCACTAACACCAGTGCAGGTTAAGGACGGAAAAAACACAGCCGTGTACACAATGGCGGCCAGCAGATAACGACCCAAAGCGAGAGTTGTTAGAAGCGTTCGCGATTGCCTACGGCTGCACTCCGTGTCCTCGCAAGTCATGGCTGCAAAAACGTTCGTTTAACAGGCGGCAACAAACAGGCGCAGCGGCTAAGTCTTTATCAAGTGCGCCTTTATCAAAACCTGTTCAGGCGTTCCCCTTCTCCAACAATGGGGTGCTAAGTGCGACGCCTTTGATCCGAGGTGACATAGGAAAGCGACGGCGAGTTTCTTTCGCAGCGTCGACCTCTAATACGACCGCGCGATGAACCGATGGCACCGTTCTGTGTACCGAGCTCTTAATCGGACGCATTTTTCTCCCCTTTCGGAAAACGTCGTTCTCCCGCTGCTTCATGAAGCGTTTCTTGCTCGGCAGTGCCTCGTTCAGCAATGCCGGTTGGTGATTAGCGAAAAAGACTGGAGCTGAAGATTAACCATCCCTGTTTGGGAAGCTCAGTTTTATGTTAACGGTGGCGGCGAATAAGGATGTCTTCGCTCGTGTTTAGGCCGTTCAAGTATGCCGCTCTATCGAAGTGATGGCCGGCCGAACTTCCTGTTAAGGAAACCGAGGTAGAAGCACAGCTTGAGCGGTATGCAACAACGTCATCTGTTAAACTGGATGGAGCTTTGGTGCCCCGAGAAGATTGTGTCAGCTCCCTGATAGCTGAACACTCAAAACGCAGTCATGGACGCACGCCTTGTGATCAGCAGGACTCTATGTGCAGTGCGTACGCATATAAAACCAAATGAAAGAATAGTGTTAGCGTCCGCCCACAAATTCGCTTCAGGCTTTATGTAAGTTCCAGCAGTCTGAAAAGACAGCTTTGCTATTTAGAAGCACATCTCGTGGAAGTTTGGACAAGCAGACGCATATCGAAAACGTCTACCAAGTGGCATTATTTGGCCGCAGTACGCTGACTCCAAAATATAGAGGCGTTCTACGTTAAATGACTCAGGTGCTGTTCGCAGCATAATGCTCAGTTTGCGCGAAATATATATTTTTTATTCTTTTTTAGTGGCTACTTTTGCTAGGCTAGGCTCTGTCAGCCGACCTAACGCATCGGTCAAGGTGTCAGGTCTTCACTTCTTTGATCATCGAATCACTGTTTCAACTAGCTATGCGCGAATTAATTTCATGCAGTCAAGTAGATGAAACATACCCCTTTACGTTTGGATGGATTCCAGGCTATTTCCACAGATACGTACTTACCGAGCGTTCCGACAGCTCTCATAGCGGTACACGTTACTGCAAATGTAAGCATGAATTCAAAGCGATGCACTCTGAGGAACGCTTCGTCGCGCCGTTTCGACACGGGAAAAGCCGCAATTCCATATAATTGTCATGGAACATGAAAAGCAGTCCCCTGCCAAACTTTACTACTTGTCCGAAGCTCTCGTTACGCGTCCTATGAAACAAACAAGCAATAATAGTCTTTTCTCTTCCAGGAGCGAGACCGAGTGACTATATTCGCTGAGGCTTGAGTTCTTTCCACTATGCCCAAAAATAGGGAAGATTTCCCCAGCTTCCCCTCGACTGTCTCTCCAACGTATTCATTTTTCCATTTTCCACAAAGCCGGAGTGCAGCCAGATGCGACTACTATAGCCTGCGTTTCGCATCTCCAGCCTCAATGGTGCAAACGTTGGCAGAGAAACTCTTACGGCTAAAATCAGTTTTTTTTTTTCCATTTTCCATATCCTAGATCAGCCCCAGTGCGATGCAGCAGTGGTTAGGGCGCTTGACTCCTGTACCCATTGATGCAGGATCGAATGTCGGCCATGACGGCCGCTTTTCGACGGAGGCGAAAAGCAAGGAGCCTGTAGGCTGTGCGATGTTAGCGCACGATAATGGTCGAAATTTTAGAATCCCTCCTGTGTGACGCCTCTGTTAGCGTGAGTCGCTTTGGGACGTTAGATCCCTTAAACCAAACCAAGGCTCCTACATCACTGCCACTTGAGGCTCGCTCATACAATTAGAAGGGAATCCCCCAAATCGTATAGTTTCGTCGAAATAGGGCGCACAGTTTTGGCACTGGCACTAGATCTTTACTTGCCTGTGCTCTCCACATCTAATAATGGAAAGTACATAAGGCACTGATATAGCACCGGAATAATGGAGGACAACAATATTAGAAGCTGCTTTGCTCTCAGCGGTTCGCGTCATTGAGTTCTAACGTGCTGGGTTTGCTGTTCCGTTGTTCACTGCAAAGCCTGAAATACCCTGTTCTGCAAAGGACCTGAAGTGTCAGCGTTGTGAGCAAACATTCACCTGCATGTTACTGGAAGGTGTTGGCGGTGTCATGGCCGGAACTGGTTATAGTGGGCAGGTTTTGTGACGTCATAAAATCACTTTACTTCACTAAGAATTGGCAGGTGGTCAGGAGTTCGCTAGAGATATACCGTAAACCCGAATACGCCTATAAGGGAGTAAAAAGGGAATAGCTTGGCTCAAGCGTACTCCCTATTAAATTCACGACATGCCTCTGCTGTGCGATGTCAGCGCACGTTAAAGATTCCCAGGTGGTCGTAATTACTCCGTAGCCCTCCACTACGGCCCCTCTTTCTCTCTTTCCACTTTAACTCCCACCTTCCTCTCTTCCCCTACAGCGCGGTTCAGGTGTCCACAGACACGAGTGTGATACATACTGCGCCTTTCCCTTCCTGTGAACCAATTATTATTATTATTATATTGCTCAAGCCCCGGGGCAGATTTTTGCTACAAGCAATAAGCCAATTCTTAATTCCTAGTATGAAACGTTGTAGCATTTAGAAAGATTTGAACTGATTTTCTATGCCTTCTGAATAAAAACATTATACCTTCTGATGCAGTGATTATAAGTCAGATTTTATTGCTAATTATATCAAATCAATATTATACAGGAAGAAATGCTTCTGTTGCCAAAGTACTGCATTCTTATAGCTAGGGTCGAAAATCTACCTTAGGGCTTGGAGAGACTGCCATACCACGACCGGGGAGGGTGCTAGAGGACGTGCGGCTCCCTTTTTACTCTCTTATAGGTTGATTTGGGTTTAGAGTAGGGATCAAGTATACGACACCCTCGGATCTCAAATAGTACACGCTAACCTTCTAGATCGCGCGCTAACATTTCTGCGGCTTGATTAAAACAAGTTTACATCGACGTCGGATGGAATTTCCATAATATGGTAGTCATATGCCAAGGAATGGGTGTGAGGCTGCAGATGAACAAAACAAAATCAATGAATAGTGATTAAGCAAGCAGCGAAGTTAATATATGCAAATGAGCATCCACAAAGGTATACGGCTGCAGAGAGGAGCCGCTTATGCTGTCCCATGGTAATCCTAAACTCGGAGTTTAAGTGTCCTGAAAAAGTCAGAAGTTAAAATTTCGGGGGCACTTAAGATAAGCGGTCAGCATATTTGCTTAGTCTGAGGGAAGGTCATGACCCAGAACTGTGTTAAATAAAGTTAAATGAAATACAGGGATACCAGCGCGGGAGAAACTGTCGGAAGCGCATTAAGCACTCGCAAACACGCTACGGATGTCTTTCACTGTCCTCCGCAGTTTCACTGTATAGAAATCGGAAGCAGTGTCGACAAATTATTTCGGTCTTTAAGGGCAGAAAATACACGCTACTAAAACACACCCTTTAAAGACCAAAAGATATGCTAACACAAATGGACGTCTACTTGTAGTGAGAGTTCATTGCACGAATGAATTGCGGTCTACGGTCATAATCTGCCTTTCGTCGACTGCCAAGTTGAACCTGGGCGTTGCCTTCGTCAAGCTATTTTGGTTTTTTCTTCAATACGGCGTCGCCAGTTTGGCTTTTTTTTTTATTTATATATCGTTAACACGTACTCTGCACTTTGAGAATGGAGAGAAACGACAAGCTCGTTTTAAGGCGAAAGCCTATTTAGGCTCATGGATGTGCGCAGAAGGTGTGGAGTCCCAAAACCTAACCAGCCCCCAAAACCTAACCAGCCCTACTAGAGCGACAACTAATATAGAAAGACGGAAAAGTATAATTGCATCAAATAGAGGAGGAAAAGCAAAATTCTGGGACCAAAGTGGTGACTGTATATTAATTAGTTATTTAATTACAGCCAAAAATGTAAAATGTGCGCCGAACGAGCGCGGACATCGATATAGCCGCAGGTAGGTGGAAATAGCACGGACGCAAGCAAAGCACAAAAACTTCAACATCAGATTAGAATTCCACCGGGTTTGTGTCTAATTAGATTAGAAACCTGTAGTTAGGACCCATTAATGCCTACGATCGCCAAAAATATGTATAATTTGGCTTCAAGAAAATGGGAAATTAGGGTTGTGACATCAAATCAGGCATAACTGTGGTTGGAGCAGTGTGAAAATATCACAGAGCCAGCGGAAAAATGCCACTTTTGCATCAAGTTAGAGTACAAACTATGTAACAAAACAGAATTATTTCTTACGAACACAGAGGAACTTATAATATTGGTGGACGTTGCGCGTGACGTCATATACGGCGCCACGTACGTCGCTCTCGCGCGAGTCTCCTCTTTGCCGCCGAACCAGTCCAGATGCCGCATGGCTCCTTCTAAGCGAAGTCTCATGTCTCTGAAAGACATAAAGAGTCGGAAACGGCTTTTCCCTTACCGCACTAAAGAGTTACCAAGTGCCTCCAAAGATTTTTCCTCTTTAAAAAGCGCTCACTCATCTGTGCATCCTAACACCAAGCAATAGTGATGATTAAAGCGTAACTCAACTCCGTACTAGGAGTACAATAGTTTTCTGCGTGCGGTCGTGTGCAAAAGAGCGCGAAACGTCGATGGCTGCAATACGGCCTAGAATTTACGCAGCGCAGTTTAATCCGGCGTCGCCTCAAGTCTATTGTTCGAATGGACAGTTGGCAGAAATATGCTTGGAGCATGAATAAGGTTGAGAAAATAAATTTCGGCATCCTTACTCTCACCGATCACCGAAACTGCCAGCAAGAACCAGGGACTGTCGGTGCGTTTATATATTGCGGTTGGATGGGACTAAGTGTTGAGTTTCCGCAGGAATAATGCCTTTGTGAGGTGATATGCACCTTGCAAAGATCCTACTACGCACAGGCCCTTTAATTTCCTTGAAGATCTTCGAGTGGCTAGAACTAGCTGCCCTTAACGTCATTTTCATCACGACTTTTGTAACATTTCTTGGTCGCTTCATATATATTTATGTGCCAGAACTTTCGCGTACGGCTAGTCTACACCCTGATTTCGCATTGCGTGCATAACCACCGTGGTTTCTACTGAGCCCAATGCATTGCATGTAGCAAAGCTAAATTTGTTCCGCTATAGCTAAAAGGTAGGCTTTTTTTACAGCATTCCTACTACGAGAAGAAAGCTGCGGCAAAATTCCTACGAGAAAGAATAGGAAGGGAGAGAAAAAGATTGTCAAGGCATGATAGTTACCACAGGGGAATACCCACCAGAGGCTAAAACTAAGCAGAATTGGAGCTATGCTCTATGGCGAAGTCGCGGTCGTTTGCGATGAAAGAGTCGAGCGATGCATTCCGTTCACGTTCTGATCGTAGTCACGTTTTAGTAGCTTTATGGTCGACTTACACCGTCGTCCTGACTAAGACGGCACATAGCGATCGTTCGAATTCTGGTCCACAAGGAAAGGGCGGGTGCCGTTCCTCCAATAAAGGAGAGACATTAACATAGCTTCAGACTGGCTTGTTGGTTCCGTATTTGCACACCAGCGCGGAAAATGGATGTGCCTTCAGAAGACGCAGTTCTTTAAGAATAATATATACCGAGGAAGAGAGAAAGACAGCACTGTCGCAAACAAGCCTTCGGGCACATCCAAATACATGCGAGCATTTGGCACCATATTGCGAGTTTGCATCGTTTGGAAAAATATCACTTTCTCCTTCAACCAATTGATCAAAATTCCGGCAAAGAGCGTCAGTTCGCTTACAACTGTGAGCATTGACTTCGAGTTCCGGCTTTTACACCAATGAGGTGAAGGCAGAAACGACACGCAAAACGACGCAATCTTAGAATACGGGCTCTAGCGTCGAAGGCAAAACTCGCATGAAAGAACTAAGGCAAAAGGCGGAAGCCGTCTAAGTTCATGCAACGCACCTACGACGCTCAGAAAGTGAAGGACCGTGTCGTATTTTGAAAGTTTCAGAGCGCTGAAGAACAGGTGTGGATGACAAACAGTACAATTGGTGCGAGGCAGTGACGACTAACGAAGCGTGAAGGATTCTTTCTTCCCGATGCAGGCAAATCAAAATCTCTGAGAATCTCAACTTCGACGAGGGTTGCGAAAACAGTAGCAGCGGAGTGGGGGGCGACGCAATGCGCTCGCATTATCTTCCAAACTTGCAGTTCATCGTCTTCAGGATTAGAAAATGAACATCACAAACGTCCGGAGAAGGTCGGTGTAAGAACGCAGCAATAAACAGGCAAAAATATCGAAATGCCAAAGCCGCAGCAGAGGTATCAATGGAGCATAGGAGCTCGACAATATGGAGCCTAATCTCGCTCTTCTTTTTTTCTTCGCATTATTCGTTTTTTTTTTTGAACTCTTGCAATCCCGGATAGGTGCATAGCTGAACTGCTCAGAAGAATCGACTGTTGGCCTAGTTGGTCCAAGGTAAGAGTAGATACATGGCGCAGAATGAACAGGACTAAACAACCAAACTAAACACGGACACGGCGCCACTGCAAATGAAATTCATTGCCCAAACGCGTCTCTTATAGCAAGGTGAGAGCTGAGAAGAGCACGAACAAGACAATCTACTTGACTCTGTGGTGGCAATGTCGTTAAATCATTGTGAGCGCTCAGTCAGGAACAAAAATTCTTTTTCCGTCAGCGAAATGGAAGGCGTGCTGACACAATCATCACCTGCTTTTTCGATTAGATATGCTTCAATGATCTCTCTGGTGTCTTTATATTTGTGCTTACTGTTGACACGTGCATCACAAAACATGGGAGCGCCATTTTTGCACCCTCTGCAATGTGCAGCAAGGTGCCCTTTTACTACAATTTTCCCCATGTCGTTATGATGCTCAAGCACCCGCTCGTTAAAACATCCCCTAGTTTGCCCGTTGTATTGCTTGCCGCAAGATAATGAAATACTGTAAACCACTCCCAACACACATGGTGCAATGGAGTCAAGATGTTTTATGGGGCAGCCGCCATTCAGTAGTACCTTTTCAGAATTTACCTTTGCGCATAGCCTACCAAGCTTTACAGCCCTACTGAAAAACCAAAAGTTCTGCGGGGCAATAACCCCATAAACTCTCATCTAATCGCATAGGCTCATACGGTGCATATCATTACTATAAAATATCGGACATAATTTATGATATTGTACAAGGAACTATGAGACCTTATGGAATTATATGTGACTTGTATGTGATTTCTTATGTGAATTGAGTGAGATTGTGTGAGAAAATGTGAGGTTGTTGCCTCATACAATTTTTTCAGTAGGAAGGTGCTGAGAAAACAACTCTTATGCCAATCCTGCTTGCAATCTTTGTTCAGTTATGGCTTGCACAATGCATGTACGGAACGACGATGGTCACTTTGTTTTCTCGTTGACCGGTTTCATTATTGCGGCGGTTCTTTATCCAGCTGCAGGCCACAGAGGCCAGCAACTGTCGTCCGTAACCAGAAGGTATACAAGGCGCGAGAGACCTGGCTGTCAACACTGTGGGTTTTAAGCGGGCATTCAACAATGATCATACTCTGCTTCCAGGGTGGCTATCCACGTTAGTAACGTGATGCGTGCTTAAAATAAAGCTTATTTTAATGTTTAACAGTCGTGAAATAATTGAACGTGTTCCGGGGATATAACACGCATGCGTTCCAAGCGATATTTAAGTGTAGAGAGTCAGATGTAAGCTAGTGCAGTCTCCTAACGTTGCACAAACGTTACTGCATACGACCTTATAACCATGCACATATTTATCTTCGTGCAAAAGCCGAAAGCGTATAAACTTTGGTAATTGAGTAAAAATTGTAATGAGTTACCGCAAATTACCAATAACAGCAAGCAAACGGAAGCACGCCGGGTGCGGGGAAGCTCTGTTGCAGCCGATGTATGACAGTCTGCGGGGCAGTGCGTCAGCAGCTCTATATCGGCTTTCCGCGTTGTTTTACTATAAAACCCGCATTTATGTTGCACTGTAGCATCAGTTAACTCCTCCGACTCACAGGGAGGAGACAAGTGGGCAAGGCCACATTCCCACTCCTCTGAGGACAGCCACATGCAAGGTTAAGGTAAGCTTTCCCACATATAAATTTACACTAAACCTGCCCTCAAGTACCATGCAAGGGACCTATGCGGAGAGCCTGCTCGCATGCTTGTTTTCTAGCCCCGCCATGGTCAATGTGGGGCCTACAGCTAGCTTATGCAGAAAGTCCGAATTCAGCTTCACGAATTATTTCCGGATATAACTCATATTTACGTTTTAGGCTGCTTTCAAATGATCTACAAGGGGTCATTGTAGGCAACACATAGAAGAGCACGTCTTCAAGCCATGCCTCAGGAGGTTTTGAGCCTGCAGCGGTGGCGTGTAAGCAGCCCCAGTTGTGCTTGAATGGAGCCCGCATCCAGGCCTTACTTGTCCTCAAATACAGAACCATGGACCCATTGGGCAGCTTTGCCACGGTCGGTGTGAGATCTGAAGTGGTTTCGTGTGGTCGGCCCCATTTGCGTTAGCAGTAGTCTTTCCAGCATGGAGTCAGGTAAGATATGCTTTTCACATGTCCTCAGGTACCCAACAAGATACTGGTGCAGGGTAGCGTACGATTATAGCCAGACAATTAACCCTATACCAATACCCACGTGGAACCCATGTAGAATAAACAGGATGAAGCTCAATTCCAGTTGGCATACTTATTAATTCGCACAGGTGTCCAACGTTAGTATGGTTGCCCAAGCCCCCCCGTGCACATGTGGGAGGTGTAGGAGCTACAGACTCTGCGCTATTAGTGACTTCTAAGTAACTGAGTGGAGTGAGCACTGAACTTATAACCGCACTGTGTGACATACATAGGGCTCACATTCATGTTGCACTGTAGCCATTGCTTTGGCTTTAGACGTAGCCAGAAATGTTAGCAACTTGACCGTATACTAAGGTGGCCGTTGTACATGATTGTTATGCCTCCTTGTACACATTTTTGGCAAGGTAAATACATAGTTCCCAATGGCGACCGCTAAAGAGTGCGATGCACGAAGAAGGTCCATTCCCACTCCTCACGGAAGATGGTGTTATCAACCAGCGCTCGGACGGGTTTCAGTTTTTATTGCGAAAGCAATACTACTCGCACTGTCAAGCCGTCAGCGTGGTCCCGGCGGTACCAACGTTTGACCTTTGATCTTTAGACGACCCCCGTAGACGATCCCAAGCTGGCAGGAGCTACCAACTTATGTCAGAATCAGCCTGCTAGGACCCTGGCATTCACGTTACCCCTATAGGCCACTAAGGCACGTTCATATCGGTTGGCTAAAGCGGGACTTTATATGGGGGCCGAGGAAGAAGAAAAAGCGAAGATGAAGAACGCTAGGTCACCCGCAGCTAATGTTTTCGCTCAATATTTGGTTCAGCAGCGTTGAGCCCTTGCAATTTTTTAATAAGCACCCTGTATGTACCGAATAAGAAATAATGGAGACAAAAGACCAGCTCCGGCAAAATGTCATTGCTTTCTCCATAATTTTCGAGACTGGTTTCTTGCTTCGCTGGTTGCCGCAAAGGCCTAATTAAACACAAGTTAAGCCACGAGAATTCACCACTGGACGACGAGGAAGGCGAAACTGAAGGGGCCTGCATTCAGGAAGAACATGAAACAACTATTTAAGTGGTGAGTTAAGTGCTGGTTTAGACGAGACGGTTATGAGTAATGCAATGCCGATCTTTTTAAATAATCCCGATAAAAATGTGCCCTTGAATTAAGCAATCGTATCTTGGTGGAAAATATGCGCGGGGTGCCAGCGAAGCCCCGTTTCAAGAGGTCCGGATCCAATGCGGGCACCTCAAGGAAACCGGATGAGCAAGTACAAGCATCGGTCCATAACACTCCAGAAACTTTGCAGCCGCAGCATGTATACATGCTCATCGCATAAACTACGAGTATATATTTATAAGGTTCACAGCAGCCAAGGTCACTGCGTGCATGGTTTCGTTGCTAGCGTAAGAACCCGGAGTTGGCCCAGCCGAAGCAGTGACAAACCGCAGTGAAGGTTGCACCTTTCGATGACTGACATCAGAGCGTCTTACTCGCAGTGATGTTTCCTGGAAATCATGTGTAGCTACTTTCCAAGCTCCTTCCACTTCCTGCACAGGAGTAAGTAGATAATATTTATAAACCCTTATTTTCTTGTCTTGATCCCGCGCAACAAGTACGTGACTGCGTACACACACTTAAGAACGAGGCCAATCACAACTTCGCTCAGTAAATATTATGGCTTTTGAAGAAACGTAGCAAAGCCTGTAGAAAATTGCGGGTCCCTATACTTGATTCAATTTTGCGATCCAGGAGTAGGCAAAGCCCAACATGCGGGGATTTGATCAGCTACCTAGACTGTATCCATCTTGTCGCTGTCAATAAGGCAAAGCCGCTTATCTCGTAGAGAAGAAATTATATCCACACCTGTTTTTTTGCAATCCTGGGAATATTTTTTCAAGTATTTTCTTGGTCAAGCCGTCAGCACTAAATGACATCGGTGGCTTTGAAATTAAGCTTAAGAGCGACAAGCAGCTCTACTTACCCCAGGTAGCAAAAGAAAGGGCACAACCCAGCCGATAAAGCTCCACGTGGCAAAACAATTAAAATTGAAGTCAACCGAGGCTGTTACGATCATCAGGCCTCAAGCTCACGGTATTGGAGTGCAAGCAGCCGCAGGGCAAGGCAAAGCTTACATGTTACCACAAACTTTAGACGATGGGGGAAAACTATACGTATCTCCGTGAGGTAGTAATGTGAGGTCTGGTGTTAAAGAGGAAACAGATGTGGGTGGTCGCCAGCAGAAATTCTCCACTGTCATAGCGCATGACGTTGTTTACACACTGAAGCGGAAAAGAGGCGAGTAGAATCCAGAACGCTCTTATAGAACAACACACAACGTTGCTTGTTGAGACGACGAAATCGAAAAGCACGGGCACCCCTCATCTCGAAGAGGACAAGGAGACGACGAGCGTAGCTCCGCGAAGGCTCCTCTCAGCTCCCAGCGCACCACACAACGGCCCATTCAGCCAACGATGAGCTGGACTCTTGCGGTCGATACTCGCTATGGAAGTGGCGCTGCAGCGGCAGCAGCAACGTCAGTTGCCTCCAGTTCGGAATCGCGTCGGCGGGCCCACGAGGCACACGGCGACAGCAGCAACTCCACACTGCTGCTTCTGTAACTGGCGAGAAGGAAAGGAGGAGAAAGCCCCGCGGCGAGGCCAGCGGGGTTATGGGCAAGTCTATTCGCTCCCCCTGCCAAGATTCAAAAAGGGGTAGAGGAGGCGGCGAAAGCAGGATAGTAGTCTGGTGGTGCAGTGGTTCCGAGACGGTGCAGTTCTCTCGTTGGCGGTAAGTTGGACGCATTATGTGGTGCTTTGTCGTCGTCCGGAGCTTTCCACTACGGCACTTCTCTCTTATTTCACTGCTACCTTTTTCCTTTTATTTAATGGTCAGTTAGGGTGTCCGCGCAGAATGGTGACAGGTCGAACGGAAATGGATCGAACGCCAGGCGGGGTCAGCTTCGTATACGCTTGAATCTCCTGGTGTAGTCATCTCCAGTCATGACGTCATGGCAGAATGTGATGCAATTATCACTTCCGGTTATACATGGCTGGATATTACATCATGATGACGTCATTTCTGGTCATGACTTTACGGCTGAGGATGTCACCATGTGATGGCGTCAGTCATCTGCCATTACTCATGACTAATTAGTCATGACTAATGACTAATTAGAAGTAGGTAATGACTAGTTAATCATTAGTTAGTACTGTTTAATGCCTAGTTAGCCATTAGTACTTGTAGTGCGAAGGAGGAAGAGGGGGCTGAGCAGAGGGGAGCTGGTTACGAGGCCGACGGCGACGCCAACGGCGATCACGACGCGAAACGCAGGTGGTGGTGGTAACAACTTTTATTGCCACGAAATGAAAGGAATTATTTCGGGCTGGGGCGAGTCTAGGGTGGCCTCCAGTCGGGAGCGACCTCTTGAGCTCGCGTGACGAGGGCCAGTTGCGTAGTTTTCCTTGGGCTGGCCAACAGCTTGTCCCATTCCTCCGCTGAGGGAGCTGGCAAGAGCGTCTTTGGAGGGGGATTGCTGGCGCATTCCCACAGTATATGGTCTTGAGTGGCCTGCGTCCCGTCACCGCAGTGCCGGCATGCAGGGTTGAATTCTCCGTTTGTAATTAACGATAGTCGGTAGGGGCTAAGAATGGCCTTTGTTTGTAGGCGTCTGAGTGTCGTGGCTTGCGCCCGGTCGAGGTCGGGGTGAGGGGCGGGGTACGTGCATCTTAGCTCGCGATAAAAGTTTGTTACCTCCGCGTATGTGCGCGGTGCCTCCACAGGCGCGTCCGTTCCCGATAGATCTCCCGTCTCCCGGTTGGTTAAGCCTCGGGCTAGACGGTCGACCCCTTCGTTTCCGGAGTTACCCGCGTGAGCCGGAACCCATACGAGATTGATGTTGTGATTGAGAGATCGGTTGCGCAGAATTCGCGCCGCGAGTGCGCTTACAGAATTTTTGGCGAAATTTTGAACGGCGCTTTTTGAGTCGCTTAGAATAGTTTTGGTGTGGGGATCCGCGATGGCCAGTGCGATAGCTACTTCCTCTGCCTCGCATATGGAGCTAGCATGAAATGTTATAGCGTTAATGAAGGTTGACTTTGGAGTGGCCATACATGCCACGTATGCTCCGTTTTTGATGTGCTGAGCTGCATCCACGTACACTGCTTGTGGATCGTCCTCGTACTGTTTCTCAAGGGTCTGTGCCCTTGTCTTCCTGCGGGCATCATGTCTACCTGGTAGCATGTTTTTGGCTATTGGTTTAACAACTAGTCTACTAGTTATGTCAGCCGATAAATGGGATGTTGCGCACACCTCCTCAGTGGGGTGGATGTGGAGCTTGTCGAGAATTACGCGTCCCGCAAGGCTGCGTGACAGGCGGGTCACTTGTGCTGTCTTATGGGCTTCAATTAGTTCAGATAGTGTGTTAAAAATTCCTAACTGCAGTAGTCGATCTGAGTTAGCGTATACTGGTAAGCTAAGGGCCGCTTTGTATGCTGTTCTAATTATGCTATTAAGTGCATGTTCGTCCCTACGACGCAGATGATAGTACGGGCAAGCGTACATGATTCTGCTTATCATAAAGGCTTGGATAATCCTGCACAGGTCGGCTTCTCTCATACCCCTGCGACGTGTGGCAATGCGTCTCACCAGCCCACCTATCTGGTGCGCCGTGACGCGTAGCCGGCGTATAGCTTCTGTGTTCTGCGTATTATTCTGAATCAACATTCCGAGAACTCTGATCGTGGCTACCGGGGGTATCGGATGGTTGTCAATGTGTAACTGGATAGGTTCTCGAGAATCTGGCTTTACCTGTGAAGCTTGTTTGTTCCTTATAACTAATAGTTCTGATTTAGCCGGTGAACAGGTAAGGCCGTTTTCCTGCACATAAGACTGTACCGTGTCGATAGCTCGTTGTAATGAATCTGTAATATCTCCATCGGAGCCAGAATTGGTCCATATGGTGATGTCGTCGGCGTATATGGAATGATGTATGTGTGGGATATCATCTAACAGACGCGGGAGGCCGCTCATAACGATGTTGAAGAGAAAAGGTGAAAGTACGGCGCCTTGCGGTGTTCCTCTCGTCCCTAGTGTAATTTTGTCGCTAACTTTGTCAACGAAATGGAGCGTAGCCGTACGCGCATTCAGAAAGGCAGCGATGTAGTCGTATGTCCGTTTGCCTACGTGTAACTGTGAGAGGTGATTGAGGATGGAAGCGTGTGACACATTGTCGAAGGCCTTACTCACATCGAGTCCCAGGATGGTTCGCGTGGCTCTTATGCGATTTGTATCTAGAATGTCTTGTTGAATTTGCCACATAATGTCCTGAGTCGAAAGACCTGCTCGAAACCCAATCATGGACGGGGGAAACGTGCCTTCCGCATCGGTGTGCATAAGGAGCCTGTTTAAGACAACGTGTTCCATTACCTTCCCGAGACATGACGTTAGCGAGATTGGGCGGAGGTTCCCCATCTCAAGTCTTTTGCCCGGTTTAGGTATGAAAATAATTTTAGCGTGCTTCCATTCCTCAGGGACGCTGCCCTCTGTCCAGTACCTGTTGAAGAGGTCCGTAAGAGCCTCTACTGACTGGTCTTCTAAATTGCGCAACATCTTATTGGTGATGCAATCTTCCCCCGGTGCCGAGGTGGTGTTAATTTTGTTAAGAGCAGCCCTAATCTCTGCTACGGTAAAGACGCTATCCATGCGAGGATTATCCAATCCTGAGTACCCATCTGGCGTGGGTATATCCTGGGAGGTGTTAATGTATTTATCTTTTAAAGTGGTCATGAGCTCTTCGTCGGTGCCTTGGAAAGATTGCGAGATCCTATGTAGGTTCTTGTGGGAATCTGCCTTAGTTCTCGTAGGGTCCAGTAAATGTCTAAGTAAAAACCACGTGTTCTTGTTGCCCAGTTGCCCATTAAGGCGGTCGCAAGTCTGATGCCACTGTTCTCGGCTAAGTTCCCACGAGTAAGCCTCGATTTCCTTTTCAAGCCGGGTTAGCCGAATTTTTAAACGTCGGTTATGCTTATTTTTACGCCATCGAGCATGGATACTTCCTTGTGCTTCAATCATGTGCACTAGCTTAGCGTCCGGACTGGGGCTGCTGTCCTCAAGGGCAACAGTTTTTGAAGTGTTTGCGGCGTCTTGCAACAGACGCTCCGTCCATTGTCTTAAATCTACTATACTTTCCGCTGGCCTTTGCGAGCGGACATATCTAAAGGCGTCCCAGTTCGTGTGCTTCACTTCCTGGCGACGCATTTTGCAATGCGTAGCTCGGAAAGTGGTACATAGTACATAGTGGTCGCTTCCTATGTTTGTATTTAGGTTTTCCCATCTCGCATCGGGGATATTTCTGGCAAAGGTAAGGTCAGGGCACGTATCCCTGGTTACACTGTTACCAATGCGCGTAGGTTTATCAGGGTCGACGAGTAAGGTATGCCCTAGCGCCTGGGCTGTCTCCCATAATTTAGTTCCCTTTTTACTGTTAACTGAGTAGCCCCATTCTGCATGGGGTGCGTTAAAGTCTCCAACAGTCAGCAACATTCCATTATGAGCGGCTACATGCGCCTTACGGAAGAGTGTGGCTATTTTCGTGCTGTTGTCTTTAGGTGGACTATATACGTTTAGAATGTAAAGGGGAGATTCTGTTCGTTTGTTCGGCAGGATTTGTATAAATGTATGAGAGACCTCCGGTATTTCCAAATCTAATTGGTTTGCAGTTAGATTACGGTGTACAAGTGTAGCTGTGATCGGCCGGCACTCAGCCGACACTTTCTCATTGTATGCTGTATACCCTGCAAGCTTTACTTCTGTATTCGTCTCTTGAAGTGCTATGACTACCGGCCTGTTTGTTTGGGCCAAAACTGCATATTCCAGAGCCTTGCGCTTGGCTCGGAATCCCCTGCAGTTCCATTGCCACACTATAACAGGTGTACTAGCCATCGCGTATCGGGTAAGGTTCCGCTCGCGCGGGTTGCAATACGCTGGGTCGGAGAATGCTGCTGGGGGACGGACGCGCCGAAGCACCGTCAGCTGGGCGTGAGAATGCTGTGTTGGCGGGAGGCAAAGAGCCTGCATTTGGCGTTGGAGATATCAGATTGCTAGGGGATGCTAGTGCGTTAACCCTTGTTGTAAGCGTGTCGAGTTTAGCTAGGACAGTTTCGAAAGTAGTCGGAAACTTTTCCATTGTGTCAGTTACTTTGTTAAGCTGTGGTATTAATTTCTGGATAGTTTCCTCCACCTTGGCTAGTCTTTGGTCTATTTTTGCAAATCTCTCTTCATAATTACTCTCTAAGTCATCTGTATCTGGCCGAGGTACCGAAGGTGCCTTTCGTTTGTTACGGCGGTTTTGATCTACTTCCATGTCCTCATTGCGGCTGACTTCAAGGCGAGCGCAAGCCACAGACGACTGTTCATTTTTTGATTGCGCATTTGCAGTTTCTAGCTGTTTGATTTTTGCGTTAGACTGAGCTAACTGTTGTTGCAGTTGTCGGACTAACTCTGCCAGCTCCCTTACCTGTGGGTCGGGTGCTCGGCGTTGCTTGTCTGTAAGTGGAGTCTTCCATGCCAAATGTTTGGCAGGTCTTCCTTCTTCTCCGGAGTTGGAGTTGATCCGCGAGCTGCGTCTCTGGGACGATGACCTGCTCCTATCTCTGCTCCCACTGCGTCCACGTAGAGGGGGAAAAGAGTCATCTCTTGGTTCCTGCAGCTGAAGTGGTGGACTTGTGGCGAGGTCAGTTGGGGGACTGCTGCTTTGCAGTGGCGGGAAGGATTCATCCCTTGGAGGTGGTTGTTGGTGGCCGCGTTCTCGGGGACGGGACTGGCGGCCGCTTGGCGAACTGTCTGGGTCAGTGGCAGTGTCCGTGGGGGACTGTGAAGATTTGCGCCTGTGGCTAGACACGAAGCGGTATTTGCAGCTTCTGCTGCCTGTTGGATGTGAGCCTTTGCATACGATGCACATGGCTTGGCAGGTAGGTGGTTGGCCGGCTGGTGGGGAGTCGTGAGCGACGCCGCAGCGGCGGCATGTAGGTATTCGTGGTTGGGGGCACACGTCCGCTCGGTGACCCAGCTTGCGACAGTTGAAGCACGCCTCCGGACGAGGCTTCAAAGGGAAGACTTCGAAAGTAAACCCCAAGTACCGCACGTATCGGGGCAGCTCGGTGTCGGCGAACGTAACGACGAAGTGCTGCGTCTTGCCCATACGACGCGCAGCAACGATGGGGAGATCGGGATTTCGAGCGCGGAGCTCAGCCAGGATCTCGGCATCGTTTTCGTAACTGTAGGCTCGGTACAAAATCCCCCGTACGGAATTGTCCGGGGCTGGGGCGTAGGCGGCAACCGGGACTACTGTCTTGTCGATGGTGATGGTGCCGATCTTGGCGTAAGACACTGCACGGGCATTGTCAGGCGTGCTCACTGTGATGGTGTTGTTAGTGGGGTGTATGCGGACTTGGTCGGCAGTAACCGCTAGGCGGTGGTCGACGTTGGCGGCTGCGTAGATAGCAAGTGCAAGTCGTGCGGGGCCTACGGTGTGAAGGTTCAGCGTGCCCTGTGGACGGAGGACGATCTTGAGGTGTTCCGAGGGCAGGCGGGGCAGAGGACGATTTTTGGTCAAAGGTGGAGGGCGTCCGCGTGTCCGCGGATTCGGTACAGTCGATGTCGTGGCTGGCGTCTGGGCCTCGGCAGGTTGTTTCTTGGGCGGAGATGGTCTTCGGTACCGGCGTTGCATCTCGAATGCCGTCCATGAGCCATCGGATAACTCCGCGGCGGTAATGTCGGTGCCTTCCACAGTGTAAGGCATAGTCATGGCGGTGTTGGGCTTGGCGGGACGCGACGTCGCCACCGCCGCTGCGCGCGAACGCGCCGATGTCGTGAGGCAGCGATAGGCTTAGCTGTCGCAGCTGTTGCGGCCAAAAATATTTGGTCGAAAAATCATCAAACTGCTTGCCTTGGTCTGGAAATCAGCACACCGGGTCCGGAGCGATAGACAAACGTCCAGGGCAAAGTTGGTGAACGCAAGTGGCAAGAAATACGAAATTTTGCTGTGAAATCACGGAGCTCATGTGAGATGCGTCCGCTCGCTCCACGATCCTGTAGATTTCTCCCGAAACGCAGGAATGGTCTAAAAGAAAGAGAGAGAGAGAAAGAAGCGCATCGCAACGGCCGTTACCCGCCACTGAGGCGGCGGCGGGTGCAGTGACGGCCTACAACAGATACAACCACCAATGGCAGGCGAGCCCCCGCCTCAAATGGCAGGGATCTACCAGTTCCAGCCCCGTAGGGCCAGGAGCAACCACTCCACGTGATGAGAGTGGCAGTGGACAGTGAAAGTGATAGTGACTTGAAAGTGATAGTGAACAGATAGAAGAACGGCTTGCCAAACGGTGATGCGACTGCCAAGAGCCGAGAATAATAGACGGACCACAGCCACCGAAATGAAGCCTATGAAAGCGTTCAGTCAACGGGAACCAACAGAAGATGATATGAAGGCACATCGTGTGACTGATCACTCCATTCGTGTTTCCAAAAGTACATTTGCGAACCGGACATTTGAAGCATACTTTATGAACAATCCGTTTAGACACATGTATAATCTGTGCGAGATACTCTGGCACCAAATGGACTTGACACCAGTGAATAATCTAGTGTATGAGACTGTGTTTGGAGAGTCTGCAAATCGAAATACTATATAGACAAAATTGAGACCGCTGCATGCCACTTCACAGACCATCGGCAGTCTGTCTCTGTCAAGTAAAATTAATAAAAGATTTGTTTAACCAATGTCTTTCAATCCTTAACTTACTAGTACATTTAAACTCGACAACAAGCATCCAGCACAACCACACCCTTTCTCTCGACCTAGATGTAAGACGTGCAGTCATATACAAATAGACACCACGGTTAAAAGCAATGCAAGTGATTTCACTTTTCACATAAAATCAGGCTTTAACTGCACATCTTCAAACGTTATCTACCTTCTAGAATGCTCCTTTTGTCATAAACAGTACATCGGAGAGACAGGACAACCAATGAACATGCGGCTTAATGGACATCGGGCAGACGTAGGCAAAAACCTCCCGAAAGCAGTTTCCCAGCATTTCAATCAGAAAGACCATAAGTTCGAAGAAATTAAATTATATATTCTCCAGTCAGGCTTTAAATCTGCAAGGGACAGAAAATATAGAGAGGCGTATCTAATTCATAAATTTAGAACATTGGAACCAGCAGGAATAAATATATCTAAGGGAACGCTAGAATCCCTTAGGTATATTCCCTCTCCATCATAACTATTCGGAAAAACAATCTCACATAGCCTTAATTGTACAGTTTATTCACAACGCACGTACACCCTATTCCCTTCCCTACACGTTCCTCTAAACACATTTCCTCCTTATCACTTGTTGCTTAAATTTGTCCTCACATATATATATTTCTTATTATTATCATTATTATTTTTCTCTCTTTTTTATTTTCTCATGTCAGTGGTGGTTCCCTGTGCGCTTATTATCCTGTGACTGTATCCCCCCCCCCCTCCCCTTTGCAGAAAGTTTTAAGAATTGTCCTCCTTAGATATATGCCTTATCAGGGCCCTTCACAAACCCTCCCTTTGTAAGGTGTATCTGCCCCAAACCCGCCTAAGTGGTGACTAATCATCTACCCGGTACTATGATTTTTTTTTCCTGGTACTGCCGCTTTTACTTCTTCTGTAGGCCACATGATCTCTGGTTCCAGGTTGAGATACACACTTAAGGTTATTATTTTTCACTATGCGGTTATTATCCTGTGACTATGTACTCCCCGCCCTACCCGCTCCTTTTAAGAATTGTCCCCCTAGATATATGCCTTATCAGGGCCCTTTGCATAGCCTCCCTTTGTAAGGTGTATCTTCACCAAACCGTCTTTAGCGGTGACTAATCACCTAACCTGCATAGTAGTCCCCCCCTTTTTTTTTTTTTTTTTACTGGTACTGCCGCTTTTACTTCTTTTGCAGGCTACAGAATCCCTGGTTCCATGGCTGATAAGCACATACTCAAGATGTTTTTTTTTCCACTTCATGACCCACTTTCTTCTCACCCATCCTCTCCTCCCCACTCTTTCGCACCCACTTTCCCCTCCCCAGATTTTCTTCTTCGGAAGCAAAAGCGTATTTAAACCCCTGCCAGTGATGATCGCTATGCCCAGACGAAGACAAGTCCACTTGAAACGTTGGCTCATCTGCGACCTGAGGCGTACCCTATTTACCCTTGTTCGGTTCTTCTTTTTTATACCGTGCAAACCATCTTCTTCCTTTCGTTCTACCTGACAACCACAACAAGCTTAGCCAGGGAATCGTACCTCTCGCTACGTGTACCTGGAATAGCTGAGTTAAGCCACTGCCATGTTTTTCTCTCATTCATTTTCTTTCTTTTCTATTTTCTCATCTGTCCCACGCAGCAGCGGAGGTGGCTCAGCTACAGAGTCAGTAGCAAGCTGTGCATTTTGTTTTCCATATTCCTACAGTCGCAATAACAACGCTTGAGCTGCAAAACCAATTTATTAACGAGAAAGCGGTACTTCGTTATGTTCAGATTTCTGTCCGCAGACTGTGTCCGCAGACCGCGTCCGCAAAACCATGTCCGCATTAAGAGGGTAATTGAGATGTGATAGAGGTTAATGAGTCCTTTCAATCGATTGAGGCTGCCGTAATGTTGCTGCAGAGAAGATATTTAGGCCAATAAGTTAATTAGGTATTTAATTAAAGGCAAAAATGTAAAACTTGTCCACAGCAGTTGTAATTGAGAAGTCATAGAGCTTAATGAGTGGTGTCAATCGATGGAGGGTGTTATAATGTTGTGTTCGAAGAAATAATTAGGTCAATGGTGTAATTAAGTAGTTAATTAGAGGTGAAAATGGTCTCATTAGTGAATGGCTTAGTGCCAAATTTGAATGTATGAAATACTAAAATAGTTATTTAAATCAGTCAATTAGGGTGATGTCAAGGATGTGATATAACGCAACCACAAGTAGAGCCCAAAAAAGGCATAGGAAGGGATTGGCGCTCAATTTCAAAGTACCAAAACCTAAAATGAATTAGGAAGCAGTGAATTATTGTGATGTAGAGAATGTGACGTCCCACAACCGGAAGTAGAGGCGAAAAAGGGCATAGGAAGGGATTGGCGCGCAATTTGAAAGTATCAAAGGCTAAAATGGCTGAATAAGATGTGAATTAAGCTAATAGAAACAACCATAAGCAACCAACAGCAGCATCCGCGCTTTCGCATTACTCCAATGCGGATTCTGCAGTGCTCTTTAATTTTTTAGTAGGTTTTGATCCCTACTGCCGGCGGCTGCACTTCGAGGGAGGCAAAACCGATGTGCGTCCGTGTGCTGTGCGATTTTCACAGTACTTTACGTAAGCAATTTCAGAATTTTCGAATAATTTTGTTGTCCTCCACTCCATCACTTCATGCTCTTCTCGCTTTCACTCCCGCTTCCCTCCTCCCCTTACGACCAGATTCAAGTGTCCAACGAAAAAATTCACAGAGCACAGCAGAATCTGCCCCGGAGAAACGACAGAGCTAAGCATTGCTGCTGCACACGGTATATCACACGCCTCTTGTAGAGCTTTTGCTTTCAGTTCAAGGCGTCGAATGGGCTGGTGTAGCTAAACGTCTCCACGGCCTGCGGCCCGCTAGCTCACTTCCCTTAATCGTTCCATTTATTGTGAATATAGTTTTATCAACCTCATGCAGCTACCAAGGCCGGGAGGGACTCGTGCCGCACGTATAAATTTTCTTTCCTAGGTGCGCGGTCATTGCAGTGCTATATATAATTATAAATGATTTACAGCAAAGGAAAGGCAGAGCGTTTGTCCCACTTTCTCCGGCGAGTGTTAGGGCGGTACATGGTTGTGCCTGTGAGAGCAGGTCCTGGTGGCAGTTCCTGGCCCTACGAGGTTGGGACGGTGGGCCAACGCCGCTCGTGGCGGGGGCTAGCCAGCCACCGAATTTTTATCTGTTGTAGGCCGTCATTGCACCCGCCACCGCTTCGGTGGTGGTGGACGACGGCCGTTGTTGCGGCGCGCGTCTTTCTCTCCCTCTTTTTTTTCTTCTCTATTTTCTCTTCTGTCCGCACGAGGCAGTGGAGGTGGCTTAGCTACAGAGCCGGTAGCAGGCCCGTGCATTTTCTTTTCCTTCTTATAGCTACAACAACTTGCGTTCCTTAGCGCGCGTTCAAGTGTGAGATTGGTGGCAAGGCATCGCTCCTACATTACGATAATAATAAACGTTGGCTGTGGATTAGCTCTGGTTAACCCTATTTGGACTTCGAAAGCAACGGATGCATTGTTACGCTTGTGGCCAAATGAAGGATCGGAGGCATAAGTTCACTCACTGATGTTAGATCAATTTTATGCCACAATCGGTCTCGCACAGAACACACACTTCCAAAGGGGTTGTTCGTGAAGCGGCGGTGAAACTTGCGTGGCCGACTCGTACTCTCCCAGCCCCGCCGGGGTGGCGCAGTGGTTACGGCGCTCGACTACTGTTCCCAAGGGCACGGGATCGAATCCGGGCCTCGGCGGCCGCTTTTCGTTGGAGGCGAAAAGCAAGGTGCCCGTGTGATATTTGTCAGTGCACGTTAAAGAACCCCAGGTGGTCCAAATTTCCGGAGACCTCCACTACAGCGTCTCTCATAGCCTGAGTCGCTTTGGGACGGTAAACCCCACAAACAAACCAAACCAACCAACCGTACTCGCCCAGTCTTTGTACTAAGTCTGCGCTCCGGCCACCTTCAACGTCTCCAGGCTCAACGTTTAAACCGGCCAAGACCCTCTTCCTTCTTTTCTCGAGACTTGCAGCGCGCTCTTCATCTGTTCCTTCTGCACGCCATCCGTCAGAGGTTTTCGTTACACCTGCCATTTGTGGCTCAGGCATACATACGAACGTGGAGCGAAAGCTTTTGCAGCGGGTGACCGAGCATTGAATGGAAGACAACCAGCGCTCCTTTGAACACATCAAATGTCACCGGCGTCTTAGGAGGTGGTGGTGAAGGGTTTATTGCATCTAAGTACTAGGGATACTTAAGCTCCGCCTTTAATGGAGTGACGTGGTAGCGTAGGCTGCCAGCCCACATCTAAAGCCACGCTTTAATCAAAGCATATGAACGTGCCTTGGTGGCCTGTAGGGGTTACGTGAATGCCTGGTTACTGGCAGGCTGATTCTGATATAATTGTCCCATGTGAAACGAGACACCCAATTTGGCAGCTCCTGCCATTTGCGACTACGGCATACGAGCATACGCCACGAGTCGAGCTGGCTGGCGTAGTGTAGCTTTCGCAAGAACAATTGGTTCTCAGGAAAGAAAAGGCGCTCATCAGTCGCAAGCGCTGTGGCCACCTGACCCACGCCGTAAGGGAAAGGAGGAAGCAGGGAGTGAAATCGGAAAGAGAGAAAGGGGCACCGCAGTGGAGGGCTCCGCAGTAATTTTGACTACCTGATGATCTTTAATGCGCACTGACATTGGGGATAGAAGGGTGGCAGTTCCTGGCCCTACGGGGCTGGGACGGTAGGTCAACGCCGCTTGCGTCGGGGGCTAGCCAGCCACCGATTTTTATCTGTTGTAGGCCGTCATTGCACCCGCTACCGCTTCGGTGGTGGTGGACGACGGCTGTTGTTGCAGCGCGCGTCTTTCTCCCCCTCTTCTTTTCTTTCTTGCCTATTTTTTTCAAAAAAAAACTGATTTATTTATAGGAAGGGAAAGGCACGGTAACTGTCTCACTTGTTTTCTGTGGACACCACAACCGCGCCGTAAGGGAAGGGAGGAAGATTGGAGTGAAAGGGGAAAGAGAGAAAGAGAAGCCGTAGTGGAGGGCTGCGGAGTAATTTCGACCACCTGGGGATCTTTAACGTGCGCTGACATCGCACAGCACACGGATGCCTCTTCGTTTCGCCTCCATCGAAACGCAGCCGCCGAGGTCAGGTTCGAACCCAGGTACTCCGGCACAGTAGTCGGGCATCTTACCACTGCGCCACCCCGGCGGGGCGCGCTGTAGACACCTGAACCGCGCCGTAAGAGGAGGGAGGAAGGTGGGAGTGAAAGTGGAAAGAGAGAAAGGGTAGCCAACTACTGTGCTGGATGGAGTTCCCGAGTTCGATCCCGACCGCGGCGGCTGCGTTTCGATGGAGGCGTAACGGAGTGGCGCCCGTGTGCTGTGCAATTGTCAGCGCACGTTGAATATCCTCAGGTGGTCGAAATTACTCCGTAGTCATCCACTGCACTGGTGAAATGTGAAAGCCTAAGCGTTGCTACTGCACACAGCATGTCGCGCGCCCCTTGTAGAGCTATATAACCAACGCCAGGGCTCGTGCCGCAAAGTGAAAATTCCCTTTACTTAGCGCGCATGCGTTGCAGTGATATATATGATTATAATTAGTTTACACCATATGAAAGGAGCAGTATCTGTCACACTTTCTCGGGCGAATGTGCTTGCGCGGTACAGCGTTAATCCTGTCACGTGCCGTTCCTTGGCGCGCGTTTAGTGCGCGATTAGCGGTAAGACGTCGCTACTTTCTTGCGACGTTATCCTTCTTTCCATTCTTACCATTCTCCTCTTGTCCGTTCCAAGTGTGAGATTGGTAGTACAGCGCAGGTTTTCGTCGCGCCCCCTACGGTGCCATGGAGACGGTAGGAACGCTAGACAATGTCAACCATACATGGCAAAATTACTTTTGAAAAAGAATTAAATTACTAATTACTTGGCTGAAAATTGCAGAAAAGTAATTAAATTGCACTACTCATTACTGCTCGCCGAAAGTAATAAAATTACATTACAATTACTTCGACTGAGTAATTCAATTACTTTGAAATTACTTTCTAGTTTCCAGAAATGCAAAAACTAAGTAAAGTTATTAAACAAAACAACTTGTTCTCCAGAGTATTCTAGTTGAATATAGTTCTGCTCAATTCTGTCACCTTTTGCCAATCCGTTACGCTGGCTTCGGATTGCAGCACGTCGTTCCTGCTTTCGCGCACTCTTCTTTTTTTGTCTATTGAAGAAGTGATGGCGCACTTTAGTAAAAGTAATTTCGAGAGGAATTAATTACTTTGCTGCGAAATTACTACCAAAAAGTAATTCACTACATTACTAAATTACCAAGCCGAAAAAGTAATTCACTACATTACAAATTACCGAAAAAAGTATTTAAATTACAGTAATTTCATTGCTGTAATTCAATTACTGCCATGTCTGATGTCAACACATCTCGCGGAATCTCTCGAACAGGTATCGCGGACGCGACATTTTAACCATCATCCAAGAAAAGCGTTCATCTTAAAAGAACGCGAGAGACTGCACCGGATGCTGCGAAAGTGTAAAAATGCAAAGAACAGCAAGGTAAGAAGTGCTACGCACTTTACTTGACATTTGATTATCTATGCGAATCCCCTGTAATTTGTCATAACGAACTATATATTATATGGCATAGTACCTCTAATGACGTAATGGTGTTACAGCCAAAAAGGCAGTACAAAGTATGCGGGTTAAAATCTGAGCGTTAAACTTTTGTCCTTATGTGGAGAAGTAGATTTGAAGTTTTACACTGGTAAACCACCGTACTTTGTTTAATAAAACATGGCAGCATTTTTTGATATTCACGAGCCAATATTTGAAATATAGTTCAAGAACACCTTGAAAATGAATCCGGGCTTGATTTTGTGGGCTCTTCCTTGGAGGCAGGCCTTCGCTGGCTCTGCTGACCATGCGAAACCGGTTGAGGGTTTGCCGTGTGTTTTGAACTCATCATCTCCATCTTGTGTTGAATGTGGTACCATCGAATTACCGCAAAAACCTTATAGCACACAGTTCTCGATTGTGTCGTCGAACGCGCATTCTCGCAGCTATCATCCGTATATAAGGAGAAAACATTTATTGGCCCTTGAATGTCGTCCGTAAGCTTGAAGTGTCATACCCAACCTTTCAATCATATAATGTCATCACCCACCAGTGGCGCTTTATTAAACTTTCAAAAAAGAAATTAGAGCACTACAGAATCTACATTGGAGTAATGCGAAAGCACGGATGCTGCTATTGGTTGCTTCTAGTAGCTTAATTCACTTCTTGTTTGCTCATTTAAATGGGCCTTATACGCCTTATACTCATCATCCGACATACCGTAGGGCTGCGACCCGACTGCTGCGAGGAGCCGAGCCACAGCCCCATTTATCCTCCTAGCGTGACGTCACAAACAGCGAGCGCCCTCTCTCGGCTGTGACACAGCGTCGTGTATAGACTCGCCGCCACCATCCGATGGCGCGAGCTGGGGCCCAGTCTCTCGGTCTGGCGTGACGTCACACGGTCACGTGAAAGGTCATGTATGGAGGCGCCACGACACGCTAAAGGCTCGAAGTGCTAGCAGTATTGCTTTCGCAACAAAAATTATCCTCCACCGGAAATCAAACTCCTACCGCTCAGGTTGCCAGACGAGCGACTTAACTACGCCACGCAAGACACGTGAAAAACATCTTAGTTCACCTTGACTGGCGTTTCAGGCTTCTCCATGGCAACGTAGGGGAGCAAGGACGGCACTATGGTGGCTAGAAAGCTTAACGGCACCTTTAACTCGGTTTCTAGGAGTATGCGTGGCGCATGCCATCTGCCACCAGCTGTACGCCCTCACTCGGCTCAAAAACACCAGTCTGCAGGTTGCGCGTATGATAGCCAGGGTCACTACCAACGACAGGGGTATGCTCGAACAAGACACACTGCGCCTGGTTCAAGCATTCATCATTAATAGAATTGTGTATTCGACACCGTATCTGCACCTCAAAACGGGAGACTATAAGCAAATCGACTTCATTATACGAAACGCAGTTAAAAAGGCGCTGGGCCTGCCCCAAAGCACTTCCACAGAACGTCTTTTGCAATTAGGGGTGCACAATACAGCCGAAGAACTCCTTGCCGCCCAACGCGCCACCCAGATAAATCGCCTAGCAGCAACCCGCAAGGGCCAGACCGTTCTTATGGACCTTAACCTGACTAGCCCGCAAGGTCTCGTACAAAAACAAACTATACCGCCCGGGTGGTCAGACTCGTTCATAGCCAATCCCCTACCCCGCAATATGCATCCTCTGTTCCACCAAGGGCGCCGGAAGGCGCGTGCCAAATACATCCAGGAAAAGTACGGGACGGACACTGAATCCTACTACGTAGACGCAGCAAAGTCAGAAGCGGGGTACACGGTAGCAGTTGTGATTCACCAACAACAACTGGTTGATGCCCTCACCATCTGCGATGACAATATAGAAATGGCGGAGGAGGTGGCCATTGCTTTAGCCGCCACGCATACCACCTGCGCCTATATAATAACAGACTCTATGGCTGCCTACCGCAACTACATCAAAGGGCGAATATGTCCCCAGGCTGCCAGAATATTGAAAAATTATGGACACCCCGAACAAGACAAATGCCTCGTCTGGACACCGGGACATCAAGGCGTGGAAGGGAACGAGTGCGCCCATGCCTCTGCCCGAGCTCTCCTCCCCCGGGACTCGACCCCTCCATCCTCCACACCGCCCTATCCCGGCCCTCTGGCGACGTATGCGGAGAGGTTAAAGCACTGCAGACTCTTTCGCAGAAAATATCCCCCCCCAGCCAAGGGGCTCTCCAAAGCGGAGGAAGTCAGATGGCGACGCCTACAGACAGGTACATATAACACACCAGCCCGTTTAAACACAATACACCCCGGGTTCTGAGACCCCAAATACAAATATTGCGGAGAAAAGGCAGGCCTGCACCACATGGTGTGGACCTGCCCACACAATCCTCCAGATGATCCGAATGCAGTGCCAACAATTGAAGGGTGGGAGGCTGCCCTATCCAGCTCTGGACTAGAGGCCCAACGGGCCCTCGTGACACGTGCGCGGGTAGCAGCGGCAGCCGCTGGAGTCCCGGACTAGGGACCTCACCTACACATCCCCCTCCCTTAAATATACTTAATAAAGTTTTTCACTCACTCACTCACTGTGACGAACAAGCGCCGCAACGAGTGCGCGCCATCGCCGCCGAGGGGAGCTGCTCAACTGGAAAGAATAAATCATCATCATCATCATCATCATCATCATCATCATCATCATCATCATCAGGGGTTCCGGCAAACATACAAAGCCATATAATCAGCCCCAAAGGCTTTCGCCTTATCGCTTCTAGGGGGTTCTAAGTATTTCAAGAATTTTTTGTTCATGATGGATAAGAGGGCGCAAACGGAACGTGAACACAGAGAATAATACAAGGATTTTTTGGCTTTTGACTATGAGCCGGCGGGCGTCACCATGACGTTTTTGGAAACCTAGTAGTAGTAGTAGTGCAGGGTAGCAAGCCGGTTTCTTTTACCGATTAACCTCCCTGCCTTTCCTCAGCCTCATCTTCTTCCTCCTCCTAGTAGTTTTCCTGCGCGGAAATTTGATTTTGCCGTTACGCGGTTTTCGCCATCGCGGTGGTGCAGCGACTAAGATGCCGGAATACTGTGCCGGTGTTCCAGGTTC
Organism: Amblyomma maculatum; assembly: GCA_023969395.1. Classification (NCBI taxonomy): domain Eukaryota; kingdom Metazoa; phylum Arthropoda; class Arachnida; order Ixodida; family Ixodidae; genus Amblyomma; species Amblyomma maculatum. The sequence goes on from JAJIZL010000159.1 coordinate 1,342,232, forward strand.
GATCCCGAGCGCCGGCGGCTGCGTTTCTATGAGGATAAACGAAGAGCCATCCCCGTGCTGTGCAATATCAGGGCCCTCTAATGATACCCAGGGCCCATATTCCGAGTTTGCGTCGTTATCGAAGTGTCGCTATCTCACGCGACCTCGAATCATCTGACTGGTCGACACGCCGGAACTAGGTGACGCCACTGCGAAACCGGAAGAAGTGGCAGCGTCATTTTCCAGCGTTTCCACCAATCAGATGACTCCCAGGTCGGGGAGATAGCGGCACTCACGATAACAACGCAGACTCGGAATACGGGCCCAGGTGGCCGAAATTACTCTGCAGCCGTACACTATGGTGCCTCTTTTCTCTCTTTCCACTTTCATTTCCAACTTCCTGCCGTCCCTTACGCCGCGGACAAGTGTCCATAATAACATCGTGACAGATACGCGCCTTTCCTTTCCTCTGAACTAATTATAGTTATTATTACGTGACTTATCGGTATGGCGCCGCGGCCTATAAGAGCGTCACGTGCACTTTGCATCGAACATTCCTGTGCCGGATGTTTGAGCATCTTTCTAAAGGAGCACAGGCAGTTTTGAGGGAGCTCGCCTTTCTGCGAAGAGACGAACTCGATTTTTCTGTGTTGGGCTGGGGCGGCTGTGTCTGTTTTCCAGTTCATTTTGATAGCCTTTTGCTTGAAATACTTTTTATTAGGAGTCCGAAACATATGTGGTATCGCCTTGTTCATGGCTTCGAACTTCTCGTTGGTAGTAACCACTCAAATGCGGTAAGTAAAGGCTCATTCAGTGAGTTTTAGTTAATTAAATGCATTATCAGAAAATTTTCACAGTATATTTTGTCCGTGCATCAACGCGTTCTTCATTGCAAATATTTATTTTCTTTTTTAAGGTCACTATTTTCAACAGCTATTTAATATTCTTGCGAGACAGACTGTATAACAGGAATTCCGTTAGAACGCGCACAAACAATGTGACCTGTCGAGAAACCTCTTGGCGATGCCTACTGCGTATAAAATGCGATTTCTACAATCGTACATGAATAACGTTGCTATAATTCATGCGCTTGTTTCGTGGTTGAGTTTTTCTTGCTTTTATTTCTACACCATGCCCAAGCAACCATGTATCGATCAGGCCACGCGGATCGGTTGGCGGATCTTTCGCAGATATTGTCATGTAGTGGTGACAAGGCTGTACACACCAAATGAAGACACTGGCGTGATAGTACTGACATTAGCTCTTTATTGGGCTGACTTGCGCCCGCAAAAGAACTAAGCAACTCGGCGGCGGCAATAGCAACAAACGTGCTCGTCAATCGTCGCACACATCAACGCTCAATTTAAAGGCGGCTCAGAACAATCTAGATAACGTCGCAAACTGTCACTAATACAAGCTGGAACATTGTAGAAAGATACGTGAGTGGCCGGAATCTTCGAGACAGATCTCAGTGCATCTTGCGCGACAAAGAAACTGATAAAATTGCGTCTCGCGACTTTGAGCATTAACAAAAAAAGAATACAGAATTCATACGCGTGCCAGAATAAGAGTGATAAGGCCGCACGCCGGCGGCTGCTAAAAACAACAAATACAGTTTTGAAGGTTTCGCGGCATTACTCCCCCCTTAAAAAACATCGCCTCGATGTTCCAAAATAAAAAAAACGCAACTTAAACATAGACATTAGAAAATTTAAACACCTCGTATTCATTAACGCGCGTAATAGGGCTTCAGACGAACAACATGAACAATTTCTGGGTGCTCGCGTCGCCGTTGTGATACTGTCGTACCGTCGGCAATGACTTCATAGTCGAGTTGTCCAATGCAGCGAAGGATTTTGTTTGGACCGAAGTATCGACGAAGTAACTTTTCACTTAGTTCACGGTGGCGAACTAGAGTCCAAACCCATACTTGGTCTCCTGGATTGTACTCTGCGTGGCGTCATCGTAAGTTGTATCGTCAGGTGTCCGCGCGCTTTGGGTCTCTAACACGCAGCCGTGCGAGTCGTAGGGCTTCCTCTGCACGCTGCAGTAGGCGGGGACGTCAAAGTTGTCCTCGTTAGTTACATGCGGCAGCATTGCGTCGAGCGTCGTCTTGGGCTCCCTGCCATACACAAGCTTGAACGGGGTCGCCCTGGTCGTCTCCTGGACTGCCGTGTTATACGCGAAGATCACGTATGGCATAATGGCGTCCCAGGTCTTGTGTTTGGCGTCGACTTACATGGCGATCATGTCCGCAATCGTATTGTTCGGACGCTCCGTAAGTCCATTGGCTTGGGGATGGTACGCAGTTGTTTGTCGATGGTTTGTATGAATGTATTCTAGGATGGCTTGCGTCAACTCTACCTTAAACGCCATTTTCCTGTCCGTGATGAGCACTTCTAGGGCGCCGTGTCGCAAGAAAATTTGTTCGACAAAAAATTTGACAACTTCTGCCTCGGTACCATTGGGTAGTGCTTTTGCTTTGGCGAAACAGGTAAGGTAGTCAGTGGCCACGATGATCCACTTGTTATCCAAGATGATGTTGGAAAGGGGCGAAGGAGATCCATCCCAATTTGTTGAAAAGGTAGGGTTGGGGGCGGAATCGGGTTCTGTAGTCCCGCTGGTCTGATCGGGGGCGTCTTGCGTCGTTAGCACTCACGACACGTCTTCACGTAGTGGGCAACTTCGGCAGGCAGTCACGGCCATTAGTACTCCTCCTGGATTCGACGCAACGTGCTAGCAAGCCCAAGATGGCCTGCTGTGGGCTCATCGTGCAACGCCTGCAGAATTTTCTGCTTGCAAGCTTTTATGCACAAGAAGCTGCCGGTCTTGTTGGGTGCGAAGCTCTTTACGGGGAGGCCATTGCTTAACGCGAACGATGATAAATGACGCCTGAACACAGCAGGAGGGGATGCGGTCTTTCCTTCTAAGTAATCGACTAGCGCTTTCAGATCAGGGTCTGATCGCTGCTGTTCTGCGAAGCGTGATTCCGTTCTCTCAACGGTAGGGTCCTCTGAGCAGCGCCACCTGGCGACAGATAGCGGAAATAGTGTAAAAATATATACGAACGAATTTTAAAGCCTCTTACACTCGTTTGGCTTAGTGGCGCAATGGGTTTACATTACTTACCTGACCACTTCGCGAACAAAATATATGTTGGAATCCTGTTTTTTTTTTTACTTTTTGAATTTTTTTCTTTCAAATTGCAATATTTACATAAGATATCAATATCTTTCCTGGGGGTTGTTCCCCTTTAGGTTGCAACATTAACATAAGCCACCAATATCTTTCCTGGGGGTTGTTCCCCTTTAGGTTGCATCATGTCATGTTTTTATTTCTTAATAGCCATCAAACCAACCGTGAACACAGCCACGAGACGACAGCATGACAACGCTAACACTATTTATTTATTTTCAAAGTATTTATTTCCTGCCTTTAGTGAGTGTATGTTACTTTTAGGTTGCGTTCAGACACACCTCCTCGGTAACAATCGCTGTTTAACCCACTGAGGTGCAACCAGTGACGAGAAAGAAGTTGCGGGACCCTACCGTTGAGGAGACGCAATTACGCTTCTGCGAAACCGCTGGCGCTTACCGGCCGCAAAAGGCATCTTCGTCCTCTTCTTTCGCCGGCGCATCACCACAGCGGATCCAGGTAGAAATATTTCAGGTGTCTCGGCATAAGGCACCGGTGTTTTGAGGAGCACGCATTTTCTAGTTTTGGTTGTCTGTGGCGAGGCACCTTAACCACTTCAAACTATCTTGTACTTTCCCAGGTTTTGAGCGGCAGCGAAGCGCAAATTGAAGCGTATCAAATATGCAAGACGTATTACAATGCTCTCGACTGCTTTCCTGAATTAGTTTTTTTGTGCTTACTGACATCAATAAGTGAAATGTCTGACTCTTATACCATGTAAGTAATAAGTGATTGGCGTTGCGTGGCTTCCAAATTGAGTCAACCGCTCGCCAGTTTGGTGTTATTTGCCCTGTACTCCTCAAGTAGGAGCCTTCGCATTCGTACACATGAAGACCAGGATTCATCCACTGTACGCGATTGGGACCGAGGTGTGAAAATCATTATCTCGGCTTGCATATTAGATAATGAAATTATAAAGGCCCACTCAGTCTGCCATTGGCTTCAATTAAAATGCAGGAAAAAAAAGAAAGGCTAGTGACGTGGTCTTCTGCCCTTCCTCCTCTCCCTCCTTTTCCTTGCTGCTCTCTTCGGCGAGCTCACAAGTGCAAGCCCCACTGCGCGAGAGTGGGGATGCAAAACATGTCATCATGCTCGCACAGCTGGACGAGCCCCCTATTCCGGGGGCGTGCGATGGCAGGCGCAGATTTCATATGCAAATTGGATAACGCCCTGTTCATTATCACGTTCGCGGGCCGCTTCAGCGCATTCTTTTTTTGTCATTATCTGTTTTTTCGCCATCGTCTCCTTCGCTGTTTCGATCCAAATTCCCATTTCCCTTCGCGCTCATGCGAAGACACGCTCTGGCTTGCAAGGTTTCTGCTATGCACGATACGTGTTCGCATTACCTACGTCGTCGTGTAGTATGGATTGCTTCGCACCTGGGTAACTCCTCCGCTGTTTTCATTTCCGCAGAGCAAAATGAACTAATTAAAAATCAACTGCAGAATAGGCAGATCACGGCGTGTTGCGCATATACCTGGTCGCTAACAATTGGAGTGCGGCCGAATTAGGCCTTGCAGCAGGCCTCCAAATGCTTAAATTGTGAATTTGCGCGTTTAGGTGCTTGTACGGGGACACAGAGAGATAGTGTACAGTCACGTATGCGTATTAAAATTGCGTATTAAAACACTTTCCTCGCCTCCGACACCATCGCACCGTTTATTGATTGCTCCTTTGAGGTGGGGGGGGGGGGGGGGGGGGGGGGATTTGAAGCCATGCACAACATATTCACATTTGCACCCTACTACTATTGAGATGTGCTTTTTCCTTGAGATATGGCTCCAGTAAATGCGCCAACGCGAACCCGGGGACTCCACCGCGAGCATGCTTTGAACGCCTACATCGTTTGAAGAGAAGGAAAGTGGCGTTTGTATACCTACCCGTTTTGCATCTGACAAGCATTTTGGTACCATTAGCTATCTCGGTGCGTACAACTCAGTCACCTTGTCATCCACTGCAGAATAGTTTGGGTCGATGATAAAGTTCCTCCAACAACAAAATTCTTAGTAGAATTCGTGCCTTGGACCTACATTGACGCATAGAATTGGCAGCTGTGTCTAATACAGCGTAGTATGCGCATTCGTGACTGGGCTACTTTGTCACATTTAGCCTATGCTATACGCATTGCGAATATTACTGTTCACTTGCAATATGAACTCGCAAAAGTTTTATAGCTCCCAAGGCTTTCCATTTTAAAGCGAAATGTTTGCTAGCCTCACCTAGCCAAGGTGACCATCGTGGTGATTCTGACCTTTCAGAAATGTGGCGCAACAAACACAAACACAAGATACACAACACACGCTTGTGTTTGTGTTTGTTGCGCCACATTTCTGAATACGATGCAGCACCAACTAGCCCCTCAAGCCGTTATTATGACCTTTGAATGAGCCAAGATGACCATCGTGGTGATTGTGACCTTCGAATGAGCCAAGGTGACCATCGTGGTGATTATGACCTTCGAATGAGCCAAGGTGACCATCGCGGTGATTATGACCTTCGAATGAGCCAAGGTGACCATCGTGGCGATTATGACCTTCGAATGAGCCAAGGTGACCATCGTAGTGATTATGACCTTCGAGTGGAGAAGTGTGGGCGTGCCAGCCATTTGACGTACCACCTGATTCGCCACCGCCGCTGCGGCACGCCCAGACGACGGCGCTCGCTCGCCTCAGATTTCACCAGAAATGACCCCATCCCGGAAACAGTGCTTCAAAAATGCATCGGAGGATTTATCCGCCCCCGGACAAGCATTGGTCAAGGGAAAAGAATGCGTTTGACGAGGATTGCAGACCCGCACTTTCCTCAATTCCTATATCTACTGAGTCAAATATACCCGGAAGAAATTAAGTGTGTGAAGATGAGCAATTAAGAGAGAAGATAGACGTTACAGGAGCACATTAATTTGGTGTTAGTTCCCGGGCTCAATATACCACGATCAACGGGACTGAAGAAAAAAAAGAGGAGGCGAATGAGGTAACTGATTTATCTGCGGTTCAGGCTGCGGAGAATGCACGAAGCGTCGCCGAATATCTCGAGCCATTGCCACACAAGCGAGATCGGCACAAACGAGATCATGAATTATAGATGGGCATATATGTGGGTCACACGAGGGAAGGAAGAGGTGGTAGAGCGAGGATTAAATCATCTTCCTTCGCTTCCTGGCGGAGGCGGGAAATGAATTTACGATCCGTCGCACGAAAGGTAGCGACGAAAGCCTGCCGCTGCAAACGTTCACCGTTCCAATCGCACATTTGCTGCATCTTTTAATTTTTATACTTGTCCTTATGAAGATCTCGTTTCAGCGTAGACGGAAGCTGCTTATTGACCGCCATAACCCTAAGGAAAGCTTTTCACAGAATAAAACTACAAAATAAAGGAATACAGGGAGGGAATACACTCTGCTGCATCATGAGGCTGCTGCACTCTGGCGACATTACCCTCTATATCTTTGATGCTTTGTACATTTTCGCCGTGGGTTGTGTACCCTAGCTTACTCTCCTTCAGCTGGTTCAGAGATATCTATCGATTCATCCCCATCCTGCCCGCTTAAAAAAAAATTCTCATACGCTGGGACATCTAGCACAGGTTGCGAAATTAATGAGCGCAGGTGCAGTTTTATTAGCTGAAATCTCGTGCTTCGTGGCTTTGTGATGAATGTTGCTCAGATGGAAGAGAGGAGAGGGGGAAACGGGCCTCCTAACGAAATAAACAGGCGCAGAAACATTACAACAATAGACAGCACTGAAAAAAGAAAGTACAGTGACAGTACAGTAGCGCGGCGGAACAATGTATGTCGATTTCGATGGCCTTATTTATTTTATATCTAGATGGTGCGACCTATCTGCCACCTTGAGGCGACGTGCGCGTCTTTGCTTCTTACGAGGCACAGGTGCTGTTAGTTTCCTTGCGAACTGCTCTCTTATTTTACTAATGCACTCGACGTCCTTCAATTTCTTTGAGTGAGTATTTATTAGTGTAATTTATTGAGATATGGCCCATAATTAGCAGCTTTATAACAAGTTTTTTTCACCTCCGCCTAGTTTCCGGTGATATGCCCAGAGAGCATGTAGAAATCGCCAGGTAAACTCATCGAATTTAAAGGTCACTTAGACGGAAAATGATAAATCATGACTTAAAGCTACCTTGAAGTGACACTTGGAGCATGAAGTTCACAACGGCTTTATTTCAATAGCACTGGTGTTTAGTAAAAATTAAATTTCAGTGCAACCTAGTCGATGTCACCTGAGATCCAGAAAGCCGAGAAAGAGGAACCTAAACCTAAATAAAATATAGATTCGTTGGTTTACAGTCCATTCATCGTCATTCAAATAATACCTGCAGGGAAACGATGGAAACTGTAGGAGTAAGGGGTTTATACACTGCTCCTAACACGCTGATCCGTGTTAACTCAGCAGCAAACGATGATTTCAAGAAACGTGTCTCTAGACAAGAATCATGTCCAAATGTGTACTGAACGGCGCATCAACGTTGTCTCTGACGTCCACTTCTCTGGTGGAAGCTCGTATGTGGGCCGTACTAGAAGATGCCTCAACGAGCGTTTGCGCGAGCACGCATATCCTTTAAAAGCGGGGCATGACAGTCAAATAGTGATGTTTTCATAACTTTCATGTGCTCTCAACGTTTTCAAGGATGATTCATCATCCAACTCAACTAGAACTAGACCCGCGAATGTGCGAATCCTACTACACAATCAAAAAGGGATATTACAGCATTATCCGCCCCCCATCTATCACTTCTTCAATAAAGAACTGAGTGTCTTTTATAGCGGCTTGTTTCCGAAAATGGTTCATGAAATACATTACTTAAGAATCCTTTTGATTTTTATCTCTGTCTCCACCCCCAACTCCCCTCTGATGATTTCTAGTTTTGTTGAATGGCAGTAATGATGGTTGAGAATCAATGCATGTGTGTGCCAGTTCTCCCTCTTCTCCTGTCTTGAGGCGAACATTTTGTCGGATGGAGCGAGCGCAACGAAAGTAAGCGAATGTGTCCAGGAAGCATTTTAATCTTTCACTCTGGATCAGCGGGGCACGCCACGATTGAAAAGTTCGCGGGTGAAGCGAGCAACCGGAAAGACTGTTTTGATTATTGTTACGTTTCAACTGCATGGTGGCAAGAATTGCTGCAGTGATGTTCTGTGGGCAATGCAGTCATGCAGAGGACAACGCGATGTCCAGAGTGAATGCGAGCGTTCCACTAGGCAGACAAATACGCACTAGTACGCCCCTACCTTTCCTTCCCCCCCCCCCCCCCCCCCCCCCCCCCCCCCCCCCCCCCCCCCCACCAGGCATGCACACACTCTTCACCGCCCTCCAGATTCCGCTTGGGGCAGAAAGATAGTGAGAAGCGAAATTCCAAGCCTGGTGTAAAGCGGGCCATACTGCACAAAGGAAGACGTCCACTACAGCGCCAGTTTCCTCATTTCTTGTCCAAATTACCCGGCTCGTAACTGCAGTTCCTAATTAGGAAAAATTACCGCTCCCCCTCAGCTGTTCAGCTAGGATGAAAGGAAAAAGCTGGAAAGAGAGCAAGCAGAAATTGAAAGGGGGCCTCACAACGCACACTCACGCATCCGATAGGGTCCTCAGTTGACTCCATCAGCCTCATGCGCACAATTTGCGAAGAATCTCTCCCTATCTTTGAGACAAGCAGCGGTCAGCTTTTCGCGCGTAATCCCGTACATCTCATGCATCACCTATTATCCTTCTGTGAGGCCTAATGCGTGAGCCTGCCACAAATTTTATTACGGCATCATTATTCATTTTATACGCTGTCGAACCTGGGAGTGGTATTCGGACTATATTCCTCACCTGAGGGTATTAGGTATGTAAGAGCGGTAGCTAGTATTGGGTATTCGTAATTATAGCCACACAACTTAAAGTGAAGGCCGACTAAGCAATGAATGGCAGTGAGTAGTGCTTTGCTCAGGGATGAGTATAATTGACGCCAGAATGAAGTGAAGAAATAATAAAATTTTGAGTTCTCTTTGTCTTGCAGATGGCAAAAAATTTAAGAAATATTTTTTTTAAACTAAACCTTCTGTCAAAATATTATTACTTTCAATTAGGTCGTGACATACTTTTTTTTCTCTTCAAAAATTCTTACGCCCTGCTGTTTCAAACGTCAAGGTTTGACAAAATTTATAACCAGACATTCCATATTAGATATTTCACGCCCCGCAGGGAAGTAAAAAAGAAATGCGTAAACCTCTCTATGCCCAAATCATTTACGACTAATACGAATACGGCCATGACAGCTCTCCATCACTTCTTCTTTTGCCTCTCAGCGCTGCTCAAGCGCCGTTGGTTTCACTATAAGAACGTTCTTCCGTTTGCGGTGAGTTAGAAACCAGTGCAAGTCTCGCGTTGATCTCCCTGCGAGAAAAAAATTAGACAACCGCGACCCCGGAATGACGTCGGGCGGCGCATATAGTTTGCGGACAAAATGGTATTGATGCCCCGTTCGTCTTAATTAGCGAGGGCAGACGTGATTACGAGCGCTGCCAGAACAAAGGAGGCTTAATACCGAGGGCAATGCTTCAGGCGTTATGGGGTATTCTTGATGCTTTTCTCTCTTGGGTGGCTTATGGCCTCTGGCCTCAGTGCCCCCTACTCAAACCTCACTCCGTTGTCGCACAGCGTATATTTATACCCTCGCTGAAATTTTATTCAGAGGCGGAGCGTTTGTTGCACTTAATCTGCGTAAACTCGCGCGAGTGCATTCTGAATAGCGCAGGCGTTCTTTGTCGTTCACGGATGATCAACGCCTTTGATGCTTATCTGCAGGTTTCAAATTCACACACACAAATTCACGTAGAAATACACACAGGTTTCTGTAGTGCGTGCCCTGGAGAAGCCCCACTCACTCGGTAGGTATTGCGTCGCTTATTGTTCCCAACTGTCACCCAACAGCTGGCGCGTCTCCGACGACCTCCGGCGCTGCATGGTTACACACAAAAAGCAATACTCACACAAGAGAATTGAACCAAGACGTTAACACAGATGACGCGCTCTGTGTTAACGTCTTGGTCTAATTCTCTTGTGTGTGTATTGTTTTTGTGTATAACCATGCAGTGCCGGAGGTCGTTGGAGTCGTATAGTCAACTAGCCCGCTCGCAAGTACTACTTAGCTGGCGCGTACATCTATATATACGCCACAAGACCAAAAAAGCTGTGCTGGCGATGTACACTAGTTTGATGCATATTTGCACGATTGGCATACATTCCCCGTGTGCGTACGTTGAAATAAGGCGGATAGAAGCTGTTAACGTTTATACGGCCGAATCCCTTCCTTGCGCGACGATATGCTTGTAGCTCCTGGGCGTGCAGTCACGTGGCACAAAAGTGACGTATGGCCCCACGCCACTCCTGAGTGTCCTGTCGGGGAATCGTTTTCAGTCTACTAGAGGGAGTAAGAGAGGGCTGCAAGATATCTCCGAAGACCAGTGCGCGGGAAGGATTAAAGAAGGCGCATGGCAGTCCGAGCATGCCTTCCAGCTGGAGGAGGGGAAACGTCTAGCCGTTCTGCGAGCAAAGGCTACGCCAACACGCACGCTTCTTTTTGTTTTCTTAGCAGCAAGGAGTGCACAGGTTAGCCAACGTTTAAAGTGCGGTTTCAAGCCAGTGATGGCTTGGAGGTGCTCTTGGTTAAGAGCAGAGCAGTATGCACGCTCTCTTGCTTCTTTCCTTTCTTCTATGTTTTTTTTTTTCTTAGCGGTGAGGTATAACGTCACAGCCTAATTACAAATGTCCAAGCTTCCGCGTCCTTAGAAGATGCTCTCAGTCTAGACGGTTATTTCTTTTCCGCCACTGCAAAACTGTGTGTGTGGGCGTGCTTGCGTGCAAATAACTCATGCTCAGGTGCTCAGGTTGTTAGCAACATTTCATCTGCAATACGCGCGCTTTTGTTGAGTACAGCTATTGTCAACCCATATAAAACATATAGCAGCTACTGGCGTTTCGCTGGTTTTACACTAACAAGTGTTTTGCTTGAGGTAGTCTAGGCACCATAGGACGCCATATAATATTCTACTGTAAATACAAGGCAACTTCAGTACGGCCTCCCTGTCGAAGCCACATGAAATAAGCAAAGAAACTAAATGTTGCGCAATTTTAATTTTTACGCGTATAACCTGTTTGTATCCTGGCTTTTCTAACCTTGCAGCTAAGATTTTCATCTGTAACACCTTTCACAGCGGCTTTGCAACTTCGAGCGCCCAGTAGGCGTCTCGGACAATCCGCGCTTCCCTTTCTGTCTAAGCCAAGATGCCCAAGTCCACGTCTCCGTCGCGGGCGGCTCCCGAGAGAAACGAGATTTGTCGAGAACGTGGGCACCTGACGAGAAGGATTAGACCTCGCTTAGAAAGCGGTTGGCCGACAGCGCAAAGCGGATTGTGACAGAGAAGGTGACAAGTGTGCGCTCAAAGATTTGAGCAGGTCCTTCTCTCCGCGCTACCTGTCCTACCTTTCCTTGCTTCACTGCATTTACTCTCGCCAGTGCCGTAACTCTTTTCCCTCCACACGTCGTTCGCCGCTGCTGTGTTACGAAATGTGCAGAGCAAGACAGCGGGCATTAGGAAATAGAGGACCGATAGTGGTACAGGAAAACTGCTGGCTAGTATAACGGTGCCGTGTTTTTTGTCATTCGTGACAACCTCCACGGCTTGGACAGGAAAACTGCGATAGGGTTCGGGTATGTGGTGCTCGATTATGTCGCATTTCTAGTGCGTCAGTTGCACAAAACACTCAAGATTCCCTGCCCTTGTCCTCCCATAGGAAATTTCTCACTGGGGAGAAGCGGGTTCCTGATCATCCAAATGTATACAACTTAGAGATAGAAAGAACGACCGATGCCCACACGGTCCGTAGTTTCAAAATACTCAGTGAATACGTAAGTGCATGCTTTCCTCTAGCAACCGAACCTTGGGTTTGGTATCTGCAGGTGCAAGGGTTTGGAAAATACAGCAAGAAAACGATGTAAGGGCCGCACAGATGCAGCGCCTGTAGAGGTGTGCACGGGCCGAAATTTTGAGCCGGAGGCAGGAACAGACCCGACGCTACAGACCCGAGCTCGACCCGGCCCGACTCTTAAAGAGTGTGAGCCCGCCTCAGACCTGCCCGGCGCTTTAATTTAAGGCCTGGGCCAGGCCCTGCCCGTCATGCTATAATTGCAGTTAAAGGTATGAAAAGGAAGGAAAAAATTTAAAGATGATAAGTCTCCCCAAGATTTTGGAATGTTGAGTTCTTACGTTTCAAATGACAAATTCGCTGAATATGTAGAGGCATAGCACATGCTTAGGATTAACTTCTTGTGCAAAAACAAGTTGTGCATTCAATTGAGGCATTTGTGGTGCTCCTGAATAATGAATCCGGTAGCGCTGAAGTCTCTTTCGATGCTACAACTTTTGGCTGGAATGACTAACACGTTATTTGATAGGAAAGAAAGTTTTCGGTGAGCAGCTTGTTTGCTTTTTCCAAAAGTGCGCTAGCTCTAAACTTAAATAAGAGGTTGCTTTGTGGTCAAGGACTCGGTGAGCTCGCCTGGCTCACCTAGTGCCTTTCACGTGAACTGTTCACTACAAGAGAAACAACAGGAGAGTCTTCCACCGCAGATGCTTTGAGCTATGTCCCGCTTCAAACGAGGCCATCTCAGGACAGGTGTAAGCCACAACTGAGAGGTTTGATAGGCGACAGCGCGGCGCGAATCTTGAAACGGGCACGTAAACATCAGTGGCGGTGTTACCAAAGCGGAGATACGAAACTCGAAACTGAATAGCCCACAAGTAGCCCCTTTGCCCGGCCACTAACGGGTACCAAATATCTGTTCGTGGTGAGAAGAAAACGTAGGTTGACACGGGGAATGAACCCAGAAACTCTCGCATGGGGAAGACGCGGGAAAATGCCATGCATTATTGACGAAAATAATCTGTTTGGAAGAATTGTTTCTTTTTAGTAAAGCGGATGAGATTGCATTTGGAGAGATTTAGTGACATATTCCATTCTTCACACCAAGAAAACACGGAGTTCAGGTCATGTTGCAACATAGCTGCACCTGCTTCCGAGGAAATGTTGCGGTAGATACAGCAGTCGTCTGCATAAAGTCTCATTTTGCTTGAAATATTGCTAGTGAGGTAATATATAAACACCAAAAAAAAAAGAAAAGGACCTAAGACTGAGCCCTGCGGAACACCCACACTTGTTGAACTGATTCCGTCACAAACTACACACTGTTTCCTTCCCACGAGATAAGAATCGATCCAGGTCAGAAGTGTAGCAGGGATATTTAAAAGTAAAAGCTTCTGTAGTAATGGGCTGTGGGCAACTAAATCAAACACTTTCCTAAATTCTAAAAATATGCAGTCGACCTGGCCAGCGGAGTTTAGGGAAGCGGAAATGTCATGGGTGAATTCTACAAGCTATGTTTCACACGAGAAACCAGACCTAAATCCATGCTGTCGAACAAAAAAAGTTATTGTCTTTCCGAAGAATAAATTTCCGAAGATTTCCGAAGAATAAAACATGAGAAAAGGAGGGAAACTATGCCAAATCTATATTTGCCTCATGAGTGGTACAAAAAGGAGCTGTGAGCAGAAGTTGTGAGCGAAAATTGCTACCAAAAGTATCACGTGAATTTTTGTCGAAAGAGGAGACGCAACACTTCCTTGTGCTGGGATAAGTTTGATGTCATGTCATTTCGATTCGCCGTTAGCATCCATCTTCACGAACAGTGAATGGCTAGTGTGGGATAGGGAATCAAAACGACAACGTGCGCACTTCAAATTGTGACGTCACTGTTCGTAATTTAGCGGTGCTTCGTATCAAGATTGTGGCGCAACCTTTCGACGTACAGCGTTTCGAATGGTGTCATACTGTTTCTCGCTACGCGTAGCATCAATCTCTTAGTCAAGTCGGAAGGATAGGAATTCTCTCCAGCCAGATATCTGCGTTGAATGATGCGCCTTTCCACGACTTTCATTTTCACAATTGTGAGACCCCCGTTCGTCCCACAGAGTTTCGGTGTTGTCATTTGATTTTCCATTGAGCACCGCATACAGTTTCCAGTAATAACGGAGGCTAGCTCATGACATGGATACTAACCGACGGCATATTAAACTCCCAATGAGACATTTATGTTTCACAACTTCACAGGATGTAAGCTGTCTTAAGCATCTTATGCAAGTTATTTTAAGGTCAGGCTTCAGACACCTATCAAGAGCTAAATGATCCATTGGCAGCTTTTTTGTACGCGCTCTGAAAAGTGCCGCACTCGTAATTTGCGAAATAGGCTCGTTTCGATGGAGGCGAAACGAAGAGGCGTCCGTGTGCTGTGCGATGTCAGCGCATGTTAAAGATCCCCAGGTGGTCGAAATTACTCCGTAGCCCTCCACTACGACTCCTCTTTCTCTCTTTCTCCTTTAACTCCCACCCCCCTCCCTTACCTTACGGCGCGGTTAAGGTGTCCACAGAAAACAAGTGGGACAGTTACCGCGCCTTTCCCTTCCTATAAAAATAAATCAGTTTATTTGCGAAATAGGTTAATAATAAGCCACATTAATAAATATAACTTCCCTGGAGGTCGTGTGTTCAGATCCCATCTGAGGAGTTGTTGTTAGTGTTGTCTGTTTTCTAATTATTGTAATCTCATTGAGTACATAATTGTATCACTCAGATCAAAAGCAAAAAAAAAAAAGAATACTCATGGGATGTTGGCTCCAAAACCGAAACCCTCAATTCCCCCTATTTGTTTGCTGATTAGCGTGATGACGGACTCAGATTTCGGAAACTTTATTTTGAAGGCCCCAGAGCCAAGCTTTACGGCAGCTGTCGAAGACAAACGAACCAGCACCCGCCTCGGTATCCGTGAATGCAGTGGGGCCAGATGCCGGCACAGATTCCAGAAGCAAAAGTGCACAGTAACGCAGAGCTTTCAATAAACACGCGATTCAATCAATCAAAGGTATCGAGCGCAAGAAGATTATCACAAAGCTCCAGCCCCTCGCCCCCCTTTTAGATCACGCTCAGCTTTTAAGCCAAAACAATGTGGCACTGGCGTTAAGGCAGAACTTATCATCTATGCTGCTGTGGAAGATTGTGACGCTAGAGAACACTGAAAGATAAGTTAAATGCAACATAAAGAACAAAGAAAATACTACAGTGAGCAGCCACTGCCGAGGCTCAGTGGCAGAACACCGTGCGCGAAAATCAGAGTGTGTTGGTCCGGAGTCCCACCGGAGATGTGAGCCTTCGGCGTCTGTTTAAAAAGCAGTTATTGCTATCATCACAAAAATGACTCATGTTCATCAAGACACAAAATTCGCCTATGCTTTCCTTGATTTGAGTGGCCGGCGGCTCAATTTTATGTATCCCCATAATAAGCCGATTTCCTCGCATTTCTTCCGTCATTAGTTGTCCCGTTAAGAGAGGAAACCACCTCTTTAATCAAAAGTGTCAAGGATCGTAGAGTTATAAATAATTAAACCTACTTCGTCAAAATAGTCTCTTTTCTAGAAATTAAAAAAAAAAGAGTGCGTCCGGACTCCCAACGGCCTGAAGTAAGAACGGAAAAGAAATGCTACGCTTTTTTTCTTCTGAGGAACATAAACAGAGCCGTCTAAGGTGAATTTTTTTTTACAACGTTTCACTGAGAAATTTTGACGGAAGCGCTTCCCAAGTGGAGCTTGAGCGTGGGCCGATGACACGGTTAACGTCAAGCAACCACCCGAGTTGAGGAGGGAGGGGGCGACAGCAACTACTCTGAAGGCCTAGCCAAAGCGCGAGCGCTGAATGCTCCAAAGCGAACATGTTCGGGTAAGCTAGCTTACAGAGGTTTGCTTTCCTACATTGACGAAGACGTCGGGAATGTACATCGGCTGCTGTAATAAGCGTTCACCGGTAGACAAGTGCCCCAGCGGTCAGCGAAACAATCGCTAAGACAGCGGTTTATTCGTTTTTCATTCGAGTGTAGTGTTCACCACAAAGAATTCAACTTGCTGAAGATTCGATGCAGATATTGGTACTTAGAGTGAAAGAAGTACCATATGCAGTGAAGCCATGAAGATGTGGTAGTCTACAAAAAGCTGCAACCATTTTCTATATACCTCTCGAGTAGGGTAATAAAACATCCCCATTAATGTTAATGAGTTGCCTTAAAAACTAAAGTATTACACGGTAGCACCGCTCGTGTTATAGTTCCAAATATCTACCTCAGCATTTCATGGGAAATATCTGCTCCATCTGTAAGTTCTTTTAATAAATTTTTGCACTTTTTTTTTTCGGTGCTGGCGACATTCCATATGCGCTCTACGTGCATACATACAGGGCCGGTATTTATTGCTGCATATTCACCTTCACTTAAACCTTTACGGCCACCGTCCAGGTAACCAGGAAAGAAAACGAGATTTTGTACCAAATAAAAGTCCCAGAATGTGTTTCTGCAGTAAAAACGAGATCAAACTTAGCAGCCATAAGCTTTTGGCTTCTTCACAGGGCTCGGTAATAGGACACCGGTGCTATATTTGTTTGGCAAAAAACAATAAAAATATTTTACCACTTTCCGACTTCTTAACTACAGAGCGTGACAGCTACAAGCCGTGCGACTTGCATTTGTCGAAGAGGACATCTCCGCAAGGCGCTTTGGTTCTAGATGGCTGGCACGAGACCAGAACGGCTGATGAAGCGTCTAGCGCGGCGCGGACGGCGGTGCGAATCGGGCTGTGTCGGCGCCGGTCAGGATAGGAAACCGATTCATTCGTCGCTAGGTCCAGAAGACAGCCAGACAAGATTATATTCGGCGCTGATCGTTCTGCCACACACGCTGGGTGTGTTGGCAAGCCACCGGGACGAACGAAAAACATCGGACGTAGCGACGGCGCCCAGAATATCTCACTGTCAACACGACGCGGCGTGTGTAATCTCGATACCTGTGGGCTTCGCAGAAATGGAAACGTTTTCGAGTTGGTGGGCCCGGTTTTCTGTGTGACACGCCGCCCATTTGGGTTGAGGAACCTTTCGGGCTCGCCGGTAAAAGTCAACACGGATGTTCTTGGAAAACAGCCCCTATTTGGTAGTTTTAATTTTATCATTTTTCAAAGAAAGGTTGCATCCAGAAAATCCACCTAATATTTTCGAATTAATCACTTGTGCTACAGTATTGCTACTTCAATGTAACAAATTGCATTGCTAAATTACTTGTGCAAGAAAAGGCTGCATTATACATTTGACATTTTTAAGAAATATGCAGGGGACTGTAGCTAAATTCGACTTATCCCTCCTCCGAGCGCACGGAGGGCTTAATAAGTACTGCTATTACTTTCGCCAGGCTTTGATGCTCAGACGAGGTGTAATAAGACGAGAAAACGGGACGCACTGCAATATTCTCTCCTTCATGTATGTCTGCTTCGATGTTCTGACGTTCAAGTTAATCTAACCATTATTAAACCAATATTAAAGCAAAATCAGAGCGTATAGATCTGTGCTAGCTATCGTAAAACAGTTGGGCCGAGTGAAAACGCCAAAGAAAAAGCAGACAAGTGCCTTCCAGAAAAAATGCTACCATGTTCTGCGTGGGAAACTATGTAGTACAGCCTCCCAACTCTCTCGGATGCGAACAAAGGCCTAAGTGTGACCAACAGACGCGTTCGACGCGCACAGTGCCGAAACAACAGCAACTAAGAGAGCGGGGAGGCAGCAGAAGAGCGGGATTCCGCAATAAGAGCAACTGATAGGGAAAACAAAATAGCGGGGTAAGCAGCACACTGCAAGTGGCGACAGCCGAGTCCCGAGTTCATTAGGAGGGCTCGGCAGCACCCCGTTTCGAGTGCGAATCACGTCCGAGGGATCAGACCAGTTTGTAGAGAACACCTTGCTCCGTTCGGTACATATGGCGAGCTTCCCTTCTATATGTTCTTTCAGTAGATTTTCGGTTCTAGCGAGACGGAGTCCCGGCTCACGGGAATCGGTGCCTGCGAGACCCTGTCCCTCGTCTTCAGGGGAAGCGAGCTGGAAAACAAACCCCACGTTTTAGAGCGCAGCTGTTTGGCGTCCGTTCCTGGGTTTCGCGTCGGCGTCGTCATCGGCCTCGTAACCAGCTCCGCCCCCCTTTCATCCCCCCAGCGCTAGCAGCGACCGACTGATACCGCTGGATGCAGCTGACGCCGCTAGAGAGTCAAGATAACGTGACTGCATAGAACACCGTCGCCGTCATGCAGAAAGAGGAGAAGAGGGTCCCCCCCCCCCCCCCCTGTTCCTGTGTGGCGGATAGGGTGCTCTTCAGTTGCCGATGCGCCGGTTATTTCACGTAGGCCCCGGCACGTCGACGAATACGTGACCACCTTCCCACGGCTAGACCTGGTTCTTGGCGCAGCGGAAGCGAGGGTATCATATTCTTTGCGTCGGCATCGCGGTGTTGCCCCTGAAACCAACTCCGCAGCTGGGGTTGACTCACTATCGGCGTCAGCAGCATCAGTCAGTCGCTGCTATCTCTTCCCTTCTCCCTTCATCGCGTTGTCCACTTGCTGCGCGCGCTTCTGCCCCCATCGTTTGCCGCTGGGTGTACACGCCGCCCCCCCTCCCCCCTCTTCCTGCGAGTCTCCGGTTGTCAAAGCGCCGGCTCGAACTTAATTCCTTTCTTCGCTCCTCCTCCAATGCAACCCCTGTGCGGTGGCAATCAGAGAGCCAGATCGGTGGCGGCGGATCTGTATATGTGCACCACCCGAGCCGAAATTGCCGCTGCCGTTCTTTGTTAAAGGAATACGTGTGAAAAATAAAAAAAAAAAAAATTCTGTGATAGCGCATACATGTGTTGCTCGATTTCTTTGCCTCAATCTATCGAAAAGGTGAAACAGCTTATTTGCTGCGCTCATATTTCGCATTAGGAAGTAACGTAATCGTCGGTAATTTTTTTTATCAGCTTCCTTCTTCTGCCACTACTGTGCGACGACTTTTATCTCAGGCTGGATTTTGTTGGTAATTGTGACCGTAAAGGTACTGGTCGGTGATCTAGAAAGACTGGCCACGCTAAGAAAATTGGCTGATCTGCTGGAATATTTGCCAAGACAGTTGCGGGGAGAGGCACGCTCTATTGGTGAAGGGGGAGGGGAGAGGCGGTAGTAGAATGTACCGACAGAAGGCCACAGCGCTGCGGGTGTGTCATCTTTATCTTTCTGCAGAGCATCAAGTTAGCTGTTTTTCCAGCCAACAGTTGGACAAGTTTGCATTCACGACCAGTGCAGCGTAGGGCTAAGTCTACACCAGGGCGCCCCGGCCTCTGACGATTGGGTTTGACAATCCCGGCTGTAGATCCTGCTAGATGTCTCGAGGACATGGAATGCAGATAACGGGGAATATGACCAAAAATAAGTTAGCCAAGATTTACATTAATGTCGGCAGAGCTTCCAGTATTAGAATGGTGTAAATAAACAGCTATGGAATGTTTTGAAGATTTTCAGGGCCTTCAGGGAGTGTCTCAATCGAACCAGACATGATACAGCAACAAACAAATGCTATTTGGTAAGCCAGGGTATAGATTATAGTCTATTTCAGCATTTCCAGATAGACTCTTCCTTTTTATTCAGGTTGACAACGTCGACTGTGCCTGCGAACTCTTTTCCTTGAGGGTGCGTATCCAATAAAGAATCAAAAGAAAACATTCCCGCAGTCTTTCTTTCTTTCTTTCTTTCTTTCTTTCTTTCTTTCTTTCTTTCT
>JAJIZL010000159.1:1362526-1376559 GCA_023969395.1 Amblyomma maculatum
TTTCTTTCTTTCTTTCTTTCTTTCTTTCCTTCTTTCTTTCTTTCTTTATTGATTCCTTAGACGCAGTCTAAGAGGGGGCCGAGGCTAAAGGCGACAACGCACCTGACAAGGGCCTCGACCCCCTTACACAATGTACACAAACAAAAATAGTAAAACAAAGTTCGGTCAAGCAGTCTATGTGGGTACTAAACGGGACTCGTCACTGCGAGATTGACATGCAGTCACAAACACTTTGATCTGCAAAACAACGATAAGTACAAAATAACAATAATTTAATGATGTATCGCGAACATGATGTCTGTAACAATAGGCCATTGGACAACAAACCGGTTTCCAATCAGCAATCAGCAAATCATCACACATAACCATGACATGCATCGTGTAACCAATACGCTACAGTACAGTTTCACAGAAGTACACTAAAATTGTAAGAAATGACAAGGACATGGCGAGAGATCATAGAACGCATGAGAGATCAAGTGCATAGTCGCACTTAAAAACCGGCGCCTTTCGACACAAGCTTTGGAAATAACGTAAATCTTCGACACAACGGAGAAGACTGGTACAACATACGAACTGCGAAACAGAAAGGCCAGATAAGCAGAACCCAGAGATTGTCAGCCGGTCCAGGCTGCTGCGCAAAAATGAACATTAAAGCCTTTTACAGTCATGGTCGATGATCGTTTCAGTTATCCATTGGAGTCTTGCCCGCTTTTCTATCATCTAGCTCATTAATTCACTGAATAATATCAATAAGTGCATAATTATATGTTGAGCTGGAAAGCGAGAATAATGAATACGTCTTTTTAGTGCAGTCTTCAAAGAGCAGCCATTTGTGGCTTTGTCAGGTTTATTGGAGAGAATTCATGGAAGGGTTGCAATGAATGGGAGGCCGCATTTCGATTTATTGTTTGACAGACATTCTATTGTTTTCTTCAGCTCCACATGTCCGGGACATTGATTTCAGGTGGAGCAAGGGTACTTTATTCAATACGTAATGCTTATTGTATTGTTTCATTAATTCAGACAGGTTGAATGAGGAAATAAATTAGAGGCGCATGTAAATGCCGCCTCTTACGGTACGATGAGACAGCGCTAATGCTACCGTCCGCTAGCTGTCCCCCTTGCCGATGCTCCTTTTATTACATGAACCTTACTACGGAATTATTCGTCAATATATTAATTTAAGTTTTTATTACCTCATACTTACTCATTACATACAGTCAAAAGAGTTATCACATTACGTGCAATACCATTCTATATAGAGAAGTCCAATCAATGAAGCCGTACGAACGTACCTGCATGGCATAGGCCTAGCGTCCCTATAAGAATCCAATGGTCCCGGAGGGTCGGAATCCTATCTCAACCTGTCACCTCTAAAGAGCTGCCCGAGTTGGCAGGTACTGCGATCTCGGACATATGACGGCACACAAAGCCGTTGACCGATCAGTCCCTGGCGATATCGGCTGCCAGCTACCACCTCCGAGAAGTCTTACCTTAACTTTCTCGTCACAACACCGACAATGCCGTCCACGGATTTTCTGGGGGACGTATGATTAACTCTCCCGCGTTAAAAGAGTGGAAACAAGAGGCAGCTGGCCCGAGAGGGCGCTGCGAGCTGGCATCACCATAGCATGCGTGCATCCATCGAAGTGTCATGTGGTTGAAGGGACACAAGGAGTCGGCTCAGGACACGTTTAAAAAGCCAGCGTAAAGGAAGCGAACACCGCGGCTTCCGCCAAACACACAACGCCCACTGCTATTCCTTTGGTGCCTGCATTTTGTACATAATTAGCGACGCAAGACCTACAACAGCACAAAGGCTATGAAACCCGGATTAAATAAATGTAACGCCCATCACGGTCAGCTTGAATAAGCGCGTGATGCAGGTTGTGCGTCGTGAGCTATAACAAAAACGCCCCTCCGCCGCCTACGCATGGTCCCGCCATACTCAGCCGTATGATTTGAGAGATTCGTAATGGACGGATAATAGAATAGAGTCACTTCAGTAGAGAAGGTCGCGCCCTCTCCTTCTGAGTTGCCTGCAGCCAGGTCGGAGCTCGCCATGGCAGCGCGCAGAATCTTAACTGGGACGTTAAGTCTTCTCAACGGACAGCGGCCCGATCCCCAAACGATCTTTACTCGGTGCATAAGGGCTTCGGTACAAGGCTAGTGTATTGTTTTCTGCACTTGGAAATGTGATGACGCATGAAATTGTAAATGTGAAAATCAAGCATTTGCATAAGCACGCATTCCTATTGCGGGGGGATCCATGTTTATTATCTTCAACCTGACTTTCCTTCCTGTGAACCAGAATAATATTATACGCAAAATTTGCATTTTGTTCGCGTTGCGAAGTTCAATGTTCACAGAGCTAAGCGCACTCTTGATGCGAGGAAGGTTACCTGAGTAATAATGTCACAACAATGAATGTGCAATTAGGAAGGTCTTATGTCCTGTAAGGGTGATGTAATTTGCGTTTAAGGAAAGGTAATGGATGAATGTGTGGGAAATCGAAGACAGTTATAGCAATAGGGAAAGAATTTTTGATGAATTATGCTGAGTTCACGCAATGAGGCCACTTTGCAATTACTGTCACTCATTTTGAAACTCGCCCCAAGAGAACTCATCTTTGTTATCTACAGGGTGCAGGTGCACGTTTTTCACTTTCTTAGCCTCATGTGGCAGCTGAAAAAAAGCACAGCCAAAGTTCGCAAAAAAGACTGCATTGACATAGACCTGACATGTAGAGTGAAACTTGTGAGTCGCGCCTAGTAATTTCATGCATCGAACAAAGGAAGTTTCCCTAACAGAGATGCACACATCTTTTAAGCGAGGACGCGGAATAGAGGAAATCCTTAGATGGGGAAGGTAGCATCCGCTCAAAGGAGAGAAGGAGCGCACTCTCCGCGTACCCGACCCGCCCCGTGAACTAGCGCAGTGGGCGTCGCGTTCCAACGCTCGCCCGCTCCGATGTGCGCGCCGATTTCGTTTGTCCACAGAGCTTCTTACTAGCGTGGAGCGCATTTCTGGGAATCTGTTAATTGCAAATGGAGCAATCCACTTGCTATGGGCTGTCGTGTGCCATGAAAAAGCAAATAATTACCGATATCAATTAATCAATCAATCAGTTGCGCTTGCACATCTAGAACGCGTACAAAGTGATTTTCACTGCATTTCTTGGGCGTAGAATTCTGAGAGACCAAGGTGAGGGAGGAAAGAATACACTGGAATGTTCATTAGCTCTCACAACGGCGTGGAGGCAAACGGAATGTTAGAAGCGAGGAGAAAAGTAAGGTATGAGAAACCTGTTGGTGGAGAACCAATAAAGAAAAAAAAAAACAGAAGAAGAATATTCCTCGCAATTAGAGGAAGACGCTGGAGATTAGAAACAACGCGCTTGTTCGGCGCTGATGAAAGGTGTCGCCATAGGTACATAATTTTTGGCTTCCGCTTAGACATGTGGGCCGATTCAACGTTGTCATTGGTCTTCTCGCGGCGGGTTATGTATTTGTGATCACTCCATTTCGTGTTTTGATTAAGGTATGAAATGACCTAAGTATTGCACATTTGGACTTTGAAGATTTCTCGCTACACATTTTCACTGTAGGGTTTAGTTGTAAGGAAATAGCTTTCTTGTAGTCGTTTATTTCACAAGAGATAACGAAACTTAGGACTTGAAATACGGTAGCACGTTACTGGTGTGCACACGATGCTTTACGGTGCTTTACGATGATTGGTGTGCTTATTTCTTTGCCATACTCCTCCGTAGTCCACGTATACTTCCTTTTAGTCTTTTCGAGCTGCCTTATCTTAAAAGGAGAAAAGGTTTTCTGTGAATTAGAAGCTCAGGCTTGTGGTGATCATTGACTGCAGATCATCTACACGTTATTTTTAAGCAGCGTTTAATTTTACATCGCCAGCGTCCCTTTCTATAAAGACGTGTCACAGCTTCCCCAGGCGCACTGTACTTCGGAGCTACACCACCAGGACCTCTGACACTATTTACTAGAATTTCAATCAAATCTCCTTTAGGTGTCTTATAGAAAGATGCTTGAAAATTGTCCAAATGGCGTATGAAAACAAAGGTAACATTTGCATTGCTACGTTACAAATAAATTACAATGCGCTGAGACGATAGAAGGTTTTGAAAACAATATTCCTATGCTTCACAAAATCTAGGTACTGCGTGATAAATGCATTGCCGACACCGTAAAGAAACTGCGCCTTTTCATTCTAAGACTTTGGGAAGAAACGGAATAAGCAATCCCTCAAAGCTTAAAATATTCAACTTATACTCTACTCTGATTGAGAGGAATCGGTAATATATCCCTATGTTCCCGGGGAGATA
Organism: Amblyomma maculatum; assembly: GCA_023969395.1. Taxonomy (NCBI): domain Eukaryota; kingdom Metazoa; phylum Arthropoda; class Arachnida; order Ixodida; family Ixodidae; genus Amblyomma; species Amblyomma maculatum. The sequence goes on from JAJIZL010000159.1 coordinate 1,366,878, forward strand.
TTTCCAACGTGTTTGAACAGTATACTTAAGCGTGGATTTGAGGCGGAGAGCGAAATCAGCGCGCTTATGTTGTGCATACTGAGCACAATTTTCGCGAACTCGCAACTTCAAGCATTGAAGCCCAAAGACGAAATGTCCCCTCTTGCCTAGAAATCCGTAACGAACTCAACGAACAGGCGATCACAAACTAACGCTGACTGAACCAGAGTCGTGCGTCAGGCGGTGCGTGCTGCCCATCTCGGAACGAAAGGGGAGACCTATGCGGGATTACAAGGGGAACGCTATGCAAACTAGCTTAAAATGCTAATGGCTTCCTCACTTCTCTCTGTCGTTTTTCTTGAGTATTGGCGATACTCTACGTAAGTCGCCGAAGTAAACGCTCCTTGTATGTAGGCACGCATAACACTATAAATGGACAATTGCAACCAACGGGACGAGAAGAGGCACATAGTGAAGGATTTGCAAGGACTGATCCGACTGCCTATAGTATATGCTCCTTGTGATTTTGCGCGTCTGTTGCCTGAGGCCATGTTATGTAGTCGGGAGCGCTTTCATGAGGGAACCGTTACCGTCTGGCATATTAGAGAGATTTAGCTTACTGTGATCCGCGATCCGCTCCCGGGATTCGCCACCGCGCGTTCCGCTGCGCATGCCCAGATCCCCTTGACGCCGATAGATGGCGCCACATACTGGATGTCGGCACATAGACCTGCTGCGTCGGAACCAATCAGCTTGTGCGCCCCGCCCACACGCGGAAGAGGGTCACGGTGGCAGATCGCGGATCACGGTAAGCTAAATCTCTCTATTGGCTTAGCTTAACTGATTGCATCCAGTGTTCAGTTCCGGCGCTTGTTTGCCGCTTCCGATACTATGTGACTCACTAAGGAGCTCACAGAGTTTTCAGAACGCACCACGGCACTTGGGTTCCGTACATCGAACTTAGCGGTAGGTAGAGAAGAACTCTTTAGGCATGTGAAGCCGGTCATACATTTGCGCGGTGAACATAAATTGGAGTGAATCTGTGTATTAAAAGACGAAGTTAACTTGTTCTGGGCTGTGTAAACATGTAACACCGGGCCCACATGAGCGGTAATGACAGCTGTCCCGGTTTAATCTGCTTAACTTCGAGTTGAGCAGTTCAGTTTGCTTTACCATGACTAACCATTGGAATATTAACAGTGCCTGACCACTGACCCCAGAGCACTGACTATAGGAACGAGGCTTCGGCTGTGGGCCCATAAAGAATTTAATTCGCACAACCGCTGATCGTGTTTCGGTTCCCAGCAGTGGCTTCCTAATTACATGTGCTATACACTGTAAAAGCGTTCGTATGAAATGACGGGTAGTTTCAAAGAAAACTTATCTTTCCCATCTAAACAATATATTATACGGCTTTTATTAAAACTTGCTGATAAAAAAAGTCAGTAATTCTCTGCTTTTCAGCCAAAACCTTTATTCGAAGGCAAGCATTTGGAGGTGCGTATATCATCTCTTCAATTTCTCTTTGCATATTGGTTCTGACTTGAAATATAGATGCATGTTAAATCGGAAGCGAGACGGCATAAACCCCCTATATATAGCGCTTCATGAAGAACGGTTGCTTAAAAACATGGTACAACAAACTGGATTCCAAGAGAAGGAAAGCGTAGCAGGGGGCGGTAGAAAGTTGGGTGGGTGGATGAGGTTAAGAAGTTCGCGGGGGTCAAGTGGATGCAGCTAGCACAGAACCGGGTTAAGTGGAGAAATATGGGAGAGGCCTTCGCCCTGCAGTGGGTATAGTCAGGCTGATGATGATGATGATGATGATGATGATGATGATGATGATGATGGTACAAAAATGATAAATAGTGGCGCCACATTTAGTTCCGTTAGGCATATCGGCATATCGTGAGCTGAAAGAGAAAGGATAAACGGCTGCTTGCCACAGCGAATCTGCTATGCATACCTTTGTTCAACTCACCGTTTCGGTACCCAGACACGGCTGTTGCAAGGCCGACTTCCTGGGTGCAATCGAGCATTGCCAAATTCGACTGATAGATTTCCACGTAATGGGGCTAGTAAGGCTACACCTTAAGAATGGTGTTTAATGACATACATTGGAACTTTAGGTAATTTCTCGGTTTTTACCGGTGGAAAGAAAGGCAAAATATTAGAAGAAATAAAATAGAGATATATGAACCTTAGATATTTTCTTCTAGTTTCAACAGAAAAACCTGTGAACTGATAAAAAAATAAGAAACCGAAAACTTAGTATAATCAATAATTTTCAGCCCTCGACTGCGCAGCGGACTGAACAACGAAGCTTGACCACAGGAAAGTGATCAGGATTACAAATTATCCTGTCATCAATTTCGAAGTTTTTACGAAACGTTCTATCGCTGCAATGTTCATGGCCGCCCCCCTTGCCGATGGCGCGCCTTCATGTGCAATTTAGTCATGCCCCGGCCCAGTATACATAAGGAGGGGAGGGGGAATTATAGGAAACAATGCTGTTCACGAAGCTCTTTACTACTCTGCAGACAGTTGTCTCTCTCGAACCACACAAAAGAGAATTGCAACGACATCTTGCAACTATTTTCTTACGGCAGTTGCGCTTCTAGCGACTTGTGACGTGGCGTGTATGCCTTTCATCATCTATGAAAGGCATCCTCTATCTGGAGCTCAGCACGAGCAGAGCAGGTAACATTGCGCTTGGTACTATATTCGTTCAAAATAGACATCCTATGAAATTTCGGAGCTAGTCAATCCCACAAAATAAACCCATTAGTCTTCAAGGTTTCTGGGTCGGGCCTGGATACAGCTTATATTTCATTGAAAAGCGGTTCAATCAAAACATAGACTCAGAGAGACATGCATTAACGAGCACACGTCTCTCTGATGTGGAGGTAGGAAAGAGTACAGCTCTTCCCTACTAGTTGTGGAAACCCGACTTTAGCAGCACACTCCCAGTGTCCACAAAATTAGGGCAGGCAATTTGGGGTTTGAGGCCGCACATGAGTGCAGCCGTATTTCTGGTTCATTCTTCTTTCACTCCGCCACAGGTAAGCTAGGTCTTTGATTGAAGAAAGCCCGAAGGACATTACTTGCTTGCTGTCAGCGCATTTACATGTTGCCCACCGCGAATGGTAGAAAATGGGGCAAAAACAGTGGAGAGTTGCTGAAGTTTTTCACAAATGTTTTTACCCCCTTTCTTTCCTACTAGTGTGCAACGTGCGTATCTAAAGTGTTACATCAGGCGATGCCAGCTATCAGCTGTGGTATGTTCACGTCATTCATCAGTGTCCCAACGAGGCTTCCCTTCCTACCCTCAGCGACATCTCGGCCGTTGCGATGTCATGCACGGACGAACCGACAGTGCTGCCACTGAAGTGCCGTAACCAACCCGCCCCTCTGCTTTCTTGGTCATTTGGACGGTGGCCTCCGTTACAGGCCCCCGTGACTTGTTCACGCGTGGTTCCACTCCGAAGGCTGCCACCAGCCGACGTGAGCAAGGGCCGGCCGGTTTTAGTCATTATCGGTGGCTGGCCGTGTGCGTTCTTTATTCACGTCGTGTGGCTCCCATGTGGAAGAGTGGGCTTCTATGCTCCTCGTTCCTGTCTGAGAGCAATACGCTTTGATCATTCGTAACTGTGATTCCTTCATACGTCTAGTATTTTGTGCCTTTTTCATTTCGTGTGCTTTTAGTTTTCACGAACGTATAAATACCGGCAGTGTAAATATGAGCCAGCTTAAGCGCTACAGCGCTACAACAAACGTTCGGATGAAATAGTAGGATTAGGATTTGTGCTCTGCGGCCATTAGGTGCACCGTCACTCAACAGATGGTCTTTATAAGGGTGCTGTCACCTCATTTAGAGGAGGTGGCGTTCTCGTTTTCGCCAGGGGACGCCGGCTGCTGCTGCCACCGTAGTCAATGCCACCGTCAATGACAATGTGAGCTAGGCTTGAATCGCTATTCCCCGCCCCCCCCCCCCCCTCCCTCATTGGCTGATCAAATACTTAAGGCCGAAATTTTGAGATTAAAACAGGAATCGCAAAAGTTAAATGAGGCGCTGAAAGCCATGACTAGCCAGTGTAACAAACCCGTAACGACTGTCGCCCCTTCTTCGGAAGACGAGATGGAAGAGGAATATCCGAACCTTTCCACCTCGCCAGCTCAAAATAAATTTGGTTTTCTAACTAAGCATGAGGTTAGAGAAATCGTTATAGAGGAAAATAAGGAACTAGAAGTGAGACTGGAGCAGAAATTTGAAAGGAGGTTGGCTCAAATTGACCAAAGCTTGGAACAAAACATCGAAGCGCGGATAATTCATATCGAACAAAATCTGGAACAAAAGATCGAGCGTAAATTGAAAGAGAAATTTGGGGAAATGAAATTAAATATAGAACTATACATTCAGGAGGCAGTCAGAGCATTCAAACCTCGGTTGAACCGATTCTCTACAAGCTCCAATCGTAGGAAATCAAAATCGACAGGAGGTTGCAGGAAATGGCGGAAGGCCCTCGAGCAAAAATGAATAAAATATCCAGGAAAAAGACCAGCAAACGCATAATAGACGAAGAACCTCAAGAGGAGCACGGCCACAAAGCACCGTCCACATGGCACAATTCACTCCCCCTCTTCTCGTATCTGCAATCCGGTTGGCTATTTCTGGTACGTCGTCATTTCTCCGGTATCTCCCTCGCCGCCCCAATTTTTCCGTTTTCATTGCACATCGTGTACCTAAAAGTGGGTGCGAGATGATTCGGGGTATTCTTATCTTCTTGCTCGACATCGGCTGTGCCTGACAGCAGAAGGAAAGTAATGCTACGGCTTGATAAATATTCTCCCGACGGAGTTGCAACGACCTCTATACGACAGCGTTGGTGTCGCCATACTGTTGTCGAAGCGTTGTTTTCTTTTCTTGCGGCGAAAACCTCGGAGGAGGGCTGTAAATCAAAATCCAGCAGCCGCAGTTGGCCCTGCGGGACACAGCGGCTTCGCTGTCGGGACAAAAGATATGATGCATTACACGCCTTGGGAAACAAGTATCCTTCGGCATTCGCAACGCAGGCAGGCACATGAAGAAAATATAAGCGCTCCCATGAAGTCATGTCTAGAAGTTGTTTTCTTCCTAACATTATTTCCTTATTGTTGTGTGGCTACAGTCGCATTTTTTCATTCGCATAGACAGGGTGCACTTCTTAGTGAGCCATCATAAAGCGCATAATGGTTACACGAAAACTCTACGTAGGTATTTAGAAATCGTAGTTGACCATTTATTCTAGTTTTGCAAAGGCGGCTCTTCGTAATCCACAACGCCACCGCATTTTAAGCTCATATAGTTTTTTTTTTGGTATTGAAAACACCTGCAATTTGAGATCAGGCGGCGTACATCTAGAATACTGATGCAAAGAGCGAGATGGTAATGGGAGGATTTACTTCGAAAACTGTGAGGGGTACCAATATTCAGCTCGAATTCAACGGACTTGCTCAAAAAGTTCATGGCTTCTCTTGGCACCAATTTTTTCATGCTTCCAACGTTTCTTCCATGCACTAAAAATGCTCCTATCACCGTAAGCTGTCTAGCCTTCAATGAAGGCAGCGTATTCGGTCAGTTCATTCACTGCAAGAGAGCGTAGTTAGGTATTTCAGTATTAAAATCCTCTAAAAAACTTGGAGACATTTAAGCTCTCCTTATAACACATGACGCGATAGTGTCAGTAGATCTTGTCTTAGGCTCTTCCTGATTCTCGTGGGCGTAAAGTCCCGGCCATGGTAATGCGGAACACACCTCGGCAACTCAAACTTTGCCTAGGGTTCCGTAACAAATATCAGGAATTCTTTGGTGGCACGTTTGGACATATGCTGCTGGTGCTTCGAGCCCAACTATCATATCATCTCTATGGAACATGCAAGAAAAAAAAAAAAACTACAGTCTCAGTAAGTGTGCTTCGTAAAAGTTTGGTCGCAACTTGAAATGCTGTTTGAAATTGTTTTGCTATTAGTGCATTAATTGTTCCCCTTTTATACCACGAATACTGATTTTCGGGAAAGGGTAAGCTTCATTATACGTGCAGTGCAACCCAACATAACGCCCGCTTCACCCAAGTCCTACGAGCGTGTCTGCGTTGCCTAGGAGTAGTGTGTTTCACTCGGAAACGAAAGGTCCTGGGTTCGATCCCCATCTCCTGCCAGCTTGGCGATGTTACGCGATCTCACAATCAGAGCCTGGCTCTGCCACCTGCCAATCCGCCCTTTTCACAAGGCCGCTCTGCGCATGCGCGCCTCTCCCCTGGTTGAAAACAAACCACCAACCCCAGCTGCGCATGCGCAGCTCTTGGCCTCTGCGATCGGCGTAGCTGTAGATGATCTCGGAGGGCATGTGTAGTTAATATTCGTGACAGGCGTATGCGACAGATGGCGGTAGCTTTCAAGAACACACACCGCCATTTCGCTTGCGGCATGCATCTCTCAAGAACGTTTTCAACCAGTAGCAGACGAAGTTTCAACCATGCCAGAGGGCGCCACATTTTGTGAAAAAGGCGGATTACCACCTGCCAAAGACAAGCTCGTGAACGCTCGCTGAAACACCACCTGACGTAGACTAAATCTCTGCTTTGACCGAGGCGTAAGAACGTGCCTAGACTGGACAATGTAAACACTACTGAATTTATCGCAGCGCCCGAATTTACTGAGACCCACAAATAGATGAATTCTACCTCACTGTCCTTCAAACACGTTCTACTAGAAATGTATCTTCTCTGAACATATAACTTCGTGACCTGGCTAATAGTACTATTTTTGATATTTTGGCTATCGCACACATTATGTGACGCTGATATACCTGGCAGGCTGTTAAAAGTTGCAGCATTAAGGCGCACACTTTGTTCATTCTTGAAGAACATAGCACAACCGGTTAGTTTTTTCACAACATTGTGCGGTGAACAAAAACCGCTATCTCGGCATTAGTGAATTTGGTGGCATAAATACAGATGCAGAGCAAATCTTTCATGCTTCTGTGTACAGAAGTATAGCCTGAAATGAGAATGTATCAGATCTACTTATTCACATACACACAACCCGATTTCATTTGTTTTGTCAACTTCAATTAAGACTGGCGAACACTGCTACGCGATACAAGATTAGAGTTGTGATACGCACTCAGAACCTGCCGTGTATGCGATCTGCTCCCGAGACCATCACTGAAACCGATAAAAGAAACTCCCCAAAAACTGAGAGAAACAAGTGGAGGAGCGCGAGCAACCACCCACTCTCACGCGTCAGACGAAGCGCCACGTTTGGGTAAGAGACGAGTTCAGTCGTTGTGTGTGAGTCATCCAGGCAGAAGAGGAAGAAACAACCACACCAATTTTTACAAATGCCATCCCGTCAGCGCACCGCCACAGCGATGTATGCACTTTGCGCATCATGAAAGATGAACATGCTCTTTCACAGCAGTGTTCCAATCAGGAACCAAATAACGCCTTTGTTTCGAGAATAGTTTGACTGCATACATGCAGCGCTGCTGTTTTTATGTATATATTTACCAGAATTAGCAACACTGACATATAATAACTTTACATTGGAAAAGGCCTCAAACAACTCATGAGTGAACGTGTCTATGCTCTCATTCATAACTTTGAAAGCAGTTTAGCGGACAGCTTGAACGCAAATTGTGCTATCCAAAGCACATGAATTATTGATGAGAAGTCGTTTACAAGAGCATCAGCTAAGAACATAGTCTAGGCGGTGCTCGTATTTCCCCATTAACAAGCGGCCAACAAACACACAGCGCCTAGGGAAGAGAACCCATAATGGGGACGTGTCAGCGCCCGGTTCCCGAATAAACATCCGCGGGCCTGAAGCACAAGCGTTGGCAGTTGTTCAAGGATGCGACATCGAAAAGCCATCATGTCTTCCACTGTCCTCGCCTGGCTTGGGAGCAAGCTTCGTGCCTAGCTTGAAATCACAGCAGCACCTGTGCAGCATCGAAAGCATTAGGGAAAGCGCGTCGCTTTTCGCCTTAATGGCGTCTGGGACAGCCATTGGAAAAGCTTTATCATCTCGGCTTCTACGGGGTATATACGAATATGGACGCTGAGAACTCAGCTGAAACAGCGAAATGTTTTACCATGGCTAGGGGAAGATAGAGTATATAATGGTTTGAAAATGTCAGTGTTGCTAATTCTAAACAGAAGCGCTGAATGTATGCAGTCAAACTATTCTCGAAACAAAGGCATTATTTGGTTCCTGATTGGAACACTGCTGTGCAAGAGCATGTTCATCTTTCGTGATGCGCAAAATGCATACATCGCTGTGGCGGTACGCCGAGAAATTGTACTTTGCGATGTAGCTGTCACTGGATACCTTTATTTAGGGCAAACTGCAAAGTTTATAAGATTAACTTGAAGACTGGTGTCCGGATTAGCCATTGTGTGTTTTCTAGTCTTTAAGTATAACGTGTTTTCTGTGTTGGCAGGGCGGTCTCCTTAACATTGCTCAGCGCAGTAATATTTATGACGATTGCAGCGTTGGCCCGTGAAGTAGGGAGCCGTATTCTAGGAGGAGACTACACGACATTCCAAATGCGCCATTTATTCCAATTAACCAAGCACAAAAGCTCTCCCCGTGCTCCTTTTTTCACCCCTGAGAAAACAAAAACAAATAAACGATAATTAACTCGGGTCTTAGTTGCGCTCATTTTAGAAATTGATAACGAAACGATGGGCCTTGATACGCAATTGGACTTTCAACCGTCCGCGATATGATCAATACTGCTACGTTAAGTTGTAGGAATGAAACAATCAAAGGAGCACTGACAGTGCAGAAAAAGCAAAAATGGAAGTAGCAACATCAATAATAGTTTATAAGAGTAGAAATATTCAGCTGCAGTCTGATCATGAGCGACGAATTCCTGCTTCCCAGCCATTTTTTAGCTGATGCTCTTTTAAACGACTTTTTATCAATAATGCATGCGCTTTTTATAGCACAATTTGCGTTTAAGCTGTCCGCTGAACTGCTTTGAAAGTTATTAATGAGGGCATAGACGCCTTCACTCATGCGTTCTTTGTGGCCTTTTCCAATGTAAAGTTACTACGGTCAGCAGCAGCGGTGACGAATGTTCCTGGCATTCGCTAAGACAAGCCTTATTTATTTTTTTATTCATTTAAAATACCCTCAGGGTACAGATGAACGTTACAGAGGGGAGGGGCGCATACAGGATATATATATTGTGAAAGAAGGCCAGGTCCAGACGGCAAGGTCGTGAAGGCAAGGCAAGGTATGCCGTGTCAGCGTTTAATCTGATGGAGAAAACCCAAGCGCGTGCCGGAGCCGGCGCCGCGGGACGATGATGATGGTATGTACAAGAGGAAGACGATGATCATGGTATGTACAAATAAAAGAAGATCCGTGGAGGGCTCACAGTATATATAAAAACAGAAGGTTATTACAATAAGCGTACAAATTTCTGAAAAACAAAGCACATAAAAAAGAACGACGAGGTACATAGGAATATGTTACAGAATTCACCCCACCATGAGAACCTGCCTCAGTGTTCCTTCCTCAAGCCCAGGTCCAGCCGATTATCAGAAGAGAACGCCCGTGTTTCGTTCACAACCACTCCATAACTACGTCACATCAGGACCGCAACAAAAAGGGCCCACATCGAGAGCAGCGTTCACATGCACTCAGTACCAGC
>JAJIZL010000159.1:1376569-1390924 GCA_023969395.1 Amblyomma maculatum
AAAAGGGCCCACATCGAGAGCAGCGTTCACATGCACTCAGTACCAGCTGTGCCGAATTCGTTCAAAACCACTCCATATATATCTACGTCACATCAGGACCGCAACAAAAAGGGCCCACATCGACAGCAGCGTTCACATGCACTCAGTACCAGCGGTGCCGAATGTTCTTGGCGCTCGCCTAATCAAGGCAAGCCTTCATATGTTACAGGTTGGTCCCGTTGACTTTGTACTCATACGGTGTGTGTCTGCCGCTGCTGTTGAGCAAGCCTGTTTTTATAAACATGCCTGAGTGTCTCGTATGCAGCAACTAGTTTGGCGACGACGAAAATTACCAATTTTGTTCGGAATGTCAATTCAATTATCATGTGGGCACCTGCTCGGGAGTATCTTTACCTGCGTAATTTTGTCTTGAAAGATTAATGTAAACTGGCGTGTTACTCGCGAAAACCCCGCCGGGGTGGAGCAGTGGTTACGGCGCTCGATTACTGTTGCCAAGGGCGCGGGATCGAATCCCGGCCTCGGCGGCCGCTTTTCGATGGAGGCGAAAAGCAAGGCGCCCGTGTGCTGTGCGATGTCAGTGCACGTTAAAGAACCCCAGGTGGTCGAAATTTCTGGAGTCCTCCACTGCGGCGTCTCTCATAGCCTGAGTCGCTTTGGGACGTTAAGCCCCACAAACAAAAACAAACCTATTACTCACGAAAGTGGCCATGAGATATACCAGTACGGTGATTTAAGAGTACGACCTTCGCGAAAAAAGGTAAAGAGCAGAATTTAATGGCCCAGCGCTTTAGTGTGGACGCCTCAAGGCGTTCCTCAGCTTGGAAGCTGGGAATAATAGGCGGGCAGAGTTTTGTGAGGGCCGCCCCGAATTTTCGACAAATAAATAAACTGGAATGCAAGAGAGTCGCTACTGGCACGCGAATACTGAAGCAGCACCCTCTAGCAAAAAAATGGAGCAATGACAGCGCACCTAGATTCAAGGCTGAAAGCGGAGAAGAATGCTTGGTTTTTCAGCCGTCCATAATCCGGGAAAGCGCAGAGCGCCGAAAGAGAAAAGCCTCGGGACAAAGCTTCGCTCGAGTAAGAGCGATCCTTCAACGATTTTCTCCGTTCTCAAAGAGAGCACGGCGAATTTCGCGACGTGGGAGACAAATGCTGAGCCCTCGAAGCGCAGCCTGCCACGTAGGAATAAAACGTAGGAGACAAGAGAGGCTACGGTAATCATTTTTATTTCATTCGAAAGGCAGAACTAGGCGCCAGTTTTAGAGGAGGAGGAAAAGGAGGAGGAGGAGGGGGGAAGATGAGGAGGAAAGGCAGGGAGGTTAACCCGTAAAAGCAACTGGTTTGCTACCCTGCACTGGGGGAAGGGGGTGAGTGGATATAAAAGTTTTGAGAGAGGGATGGGTGAAGTTAGTACAGTCACATCACAGACATGCCACATCACATCACGTCACCGTCATATCACTTAACATAACAGCAAACTCATAGTCTTTCGATTAGGCCTGTGCTTTTTATAAAGCGGAGCAGTTGCCTGGGAGGCCTTCACCGCAGGCGATCGCCGTGGCCAGGGACCTAAAATCCTAATTTCAGTCAATGGGCTTCCACCTCGCTTACCCCCACGCGAAGAAGATTTGCTGTGCCTCCTGTGGGTTGGTGTAGCATTCACAAACTCGTATTCTTTTATGATAGGCATGACAAAAAGCCCTGCATGTACAAACTGTGGGTGCGACGAGTCTATAGGCCACATTATTTGTGAGTGCCCCATATACAGTGAGGAAAGAGTGTCTATGCCGTACGCTGGAGCATCTAGATGGACGCCAGTTTTAGAGGCGCCGAAGAATGACATCAGAGTAGCGCGGGGAGAGAAAAGGTGTTAGTAGAAGGAACCATTCTTTCGGTTTTAAGCACACCATGACCTTATTTTTGATGCGGGAGTAAGTGGTCTATCGCAGAAATACAACAAGCAATAATTTAAGATACAACCGCATAAAAAATTGCCTCATTGCTTTTTGGATGCAAGGAAGAGCAAAACAGGCGCGTTAAGTTTTGACTGTATACATAGGCAATATTTTTCACCATGTTCTGATCTTTTCTTTTCTTTTTTTTTTTTTGTTTTGAGGCTGCACCATTGTACAAAGCAATACATTTTAAAATTTTGAGGTTAAAAGTGGTTCTCGTAAAGAGGACAAGACTGCGGGTATATGGCATAGAAAATTTACATTGAGTACTGGGTCGTGCAGGAAGATAGTCGGCATGCCGACGCAAAGGTATCGAAGCTAAAGTGAGCAAAATGAGTAAGGCCGCACAAGGGCAGAGCTTTGGGTAAGAGATAAGGGGGGGGGGGGGGGGTAATGGGGCTGGCGAGATTAAGGCAGGTTAGGTGTCGCATTTTTCAGCCAGAAGTTTTAATGCGGAAGCCAATGCTTGGACGCACTGTTTCGACATTATCGAACAGATATAAAAGTAGATGCTTTAAATGGCCCAGCTCCTTAAGCAGCATGCGATCAGTTTATTTTCCTGGTTATCTTGGGCGTCAGAACGCGTAGGGCAGAAATATAAATGTTTGTGTCTTTTCATTTGTCTTCCCAATGTCAAATATGATTTCACGTGTTCTGTATTTTGCTTCGTTTCGTCTTCTCGCTTTTCGAAGGTTTGTCATAACTGCCATTCCGGAAAGCTGTTCGTGGTCCGCTATATGTGAAAAATGAGGCGCATTTCAGCTGTCAAATGAATACTGCGGGAGCCGATGATGGTGTATTGCCGTTAGCAGCTTCATGGCGGTGCCAGATTCCAGAACGGAGCAAATTAAATCATACTAGCTACACCATCGTTTTCGGAAAAGACGGACTGAGACCTTAGTCTCTCATTTTCTTTTTCTGGCACGTGAAGATACTAAGAGATTGTTATAATGACTGAAACTGGAATAGCAAAGGCGAGAATGGGCGTGAAGCTGTGTGGTAGTTAGCAGGGGATATGGCCGGACAGCAAATTGTGGGCAATTGATGCGACATCACAGACCCACATGCAATGGCCGAATTGGCAGGCGCTGCCTTGGCGTCGTCCACTTTTTCTTTCTCATCCGCCTTTTGAGTGGAGCGAGAAGCGGCCTCACCAAAAGACTAGCCTCAGTTTGCCGAGTACCCAGAGCGAGCAAACATTGACACAGTGATTGCTCGCGTACCCGCGGCTTTCGCAGCCAACATCTGCGACTGAATTGCATTGTAGAGGAGTGCTGAAAGCAGCTGCGAGCACTTTTCCAGCTTTCGAAGTGGCTTCAAATATTTGCTTTCAACAGAAGACAGCACTCCTCGCTTAAGGTTGGAATAGAGGGGCTCTGGAGCTGAATACCGGGCACAGTTCATATATCTAGCCCGTAGGTTCGCAAAGGGCACTGGAGCCACGATATCGGCTCGCTTAATCCCGCGTCGTTCCAATTTACTATATACGTGTTTTGTTGGCGCAACTTAGATATCTCAGCTGCTTGCAAAGCGTTTTACCGCATTAGTGGTCTTTTCTACGCATTAAGAAATTTTAGGGCTTCATTTGCAGGTGACCTTTATGGTTTGGGAAGAGCGCCTTCTAAAAACGAGCATTACACGTAACATTAAGCTTGGCTCCATCTTGGCTTCTCTATCTTCCGGGCCTATGGACAAGTTTATTTCAAGCATGCGCCCAAGAGTGTACAAAAGAACAAAAGTCATTAGGAATCGAAATAAGTACTTCTGTGTCCCGTTCCACTCATTTTTCTTCAGTTGGACAAAACCTAGACGTCTCAATGCCTCATCTTTCGTCTTTTCCTTCGGGTACCGATCAGAAAAAACTCTGCTCAGTAAATTTAAAACAAGGCATTGTTGTCCTTCGACTTCGCTGTTACGTTTTTTAACCTCCGACGTCTTCAGAAAAGGGGTGGATTGATACGCTAAAAAAGCCCGTGTTGATCGGAGGGGTCCCGTGAACGGCCTGCATATGCGCGCTGCTCGTGTCTACTGCTATCTACCTGGCCTGTTTTCATAGACAGGGTGTGTTATTCTGCCCCTATGATTTAAAAAAAAAAAATGTGTGTAACCAGTTTTAGCACAACTGAGATTCTGAACACAACGGTTGAATTGCTTCAGGTTGCGGAAAGGTGGCGCGCGTTTGGTTCGAATGGTCATATTGGCAATTTGGCGAATTCTAAAATGAGATATTGCTTGCATAGTCGAAATGTAAGCTAATTATTCGATTTTAAGGAGTTTCAAGGGATTCTACCCAGTCGGAAAAAACTACAGAAAATTTTCTTATGTTACGACAGAATTTCGGTGTGGTTTTTGACGAGAAACCTGTTGTGACAACAGACCATTCTGTAGTAACATCAGAAATTTCTGTAGTTACAACAGAAAAGTGCTACAGAACTACAGACAACAGAAATATACTACAGAAAAACTACAGAACTACAGAAAAGTACTACAGAACTACAGAAAAATCTGATGGTTACGACAGAGCTACAGGCTATTTTGTCTTATTTTTGACACAGTTCTGTAGTTTTTTTTCAACTGGGTAAGGAGAATCGGCATTGATCTCTATTCAAATTCAGCTGTAACCATCATCAACTGTACACGATGAGGCTAAAGAAAATCGGGGCTGGAAGAAATTTCTTGCGGCATGATAAAACACCTATGTGAGTAACGTGAAAGGAAACAAAAAGGAAGAAATAAATAAACAACAAAATGAAGAAACAAGAGAAATCAGAGCTAGAAATATGAAAGGAAAGAAGGAAACAAAGAAAGAAAAATGGAAAGAAGTAATGAAGGAAGGGAAAAAAAAGAAGAAAATAGAAAGATGGAATGAAGAAAGAAAAGAAGGAAGAAAGGAGGAAAAATGGAAGAAAGAATACAAACAGGAGAAAAAAAGAAAGACAGGAAGAAATGGAGAAAGAAAGAAGTAAGGGGGAAGAGGGGTGGATTGTGTTCAAAAACATACACGTGGGAAAAATTTTTATCGACTGAAGAAGTAAGCAGTTTTAAGATCGTAGCGACATACTCCATAGTGTAAAATAAGTGCACAGTATAGGCGTGGCAAGGCGAAGGATACATTGTGTGAAGAATGGGCTGCTTCTTCAATTGTAATTACTCTTCTTATGGTTGAAGTCAAGTACCTTAGGGCGAGCTTTCTGAGAAGGCTGCTATTGCGCACTCCAGGGAATAGGAAAATCATGAAACAGTAGCGTCTTTCATGATGTCTTTTGTGAAGAATAATACACAGAATTCAAGCAGACACTGAGAACACTGGGCAATTCACAGTTCTGATATTTTATGCAATTCTGCCGTCTGTCTGGACAGCTTCTCTGCAGAAATAATTCAACTTCCTTGATATATCAATTACTTGTTCGTCACTTCTCCACTTGGTAATATCAGGTGCTGCAGCGTTAGAGAGGTCGTCGTAAAGAGCCACCCAAAGTAGTCTTGCTAGTGTACTTGCTTCCTGTACTTATACAACGACACAACATTGAAATCGTAACCATGTGGCCTGAAGGTGCACCTATTTGATCTTTGATCCTGTCACTACCACCCTGCTTAGCAATCAAGCAGGCAAGGTTGGGAAGATGGTGGCATCGTTAAAATATGCGCGTATACAGGAGTACTCAAGAATGACCTGTAGAAAGGAAAACATAACAGGATGTTTTCATCCGTTCCTGTCAATTCGGTCTGTTTTGCATGCTAGACATGGAGATACTTATACAATTTGCCTTCTCAATGGATGGAAAGGCACAGTATGCCTAGAGAGCCGTACTTGTCCCAAGCGGAAATCAAGGATATTGATGGATAAGAAAACGCATGAATGGAAGTGATTGGGTGACTGGGGAAGATGGTTCATGACAGCTGAGTACTGAGAAGAGAGATTACAGAGCGTACTGAGATTAACTTCTTTGTCTCGCTACTTTGTGCGCTGATGTACTTGTTTCAGGACCGTCATAATTAACATCATCATCATCTCAACTACACGTACTGTATGGCAATGAATTGTTTCGCACATACCTGGAAGATCCGTCGCAATAGGGCTGGCAAGTAGGCTTAGAAATGTACGCAGGTCGCTCGTACTCGCTCCAACATTTCAGTCAGTGGAAAATCCCAGAACATACAGGCAAGTTATAATGTTCCGGAAGTTCTTTCTTTGATTGCCGTTGGTTGCGGGTGCCATGGATATGAAAATTCATACTTACGACAACCGCATGACAAAAGTGGACAGATAGCTAGCATGCCCCCATGCGGGATCAGCTTTTCAACAGACACCAAGAAAAAAAACCAGGTCACCCAGCCGACTGCTGCGATGCCAGCAAGTGTTTTTCCGAACTGATTGAAGTGCGACCGATGCCCCATCGTCGACACGCAAAAAAAGTTAGGGTATCTCACCTTTTCTTTGAGGGTGTGGAAAGGCGACGACACATCCGCGTTGTGGCAGTAAAGTATTGGACATAACATGGCACATCATGGCGGCCTACCGAAAATACCAAACACACATCCGATTTCCCCACGCGCAAAGACAGACGAGGGAAAATGATCAAACATTGTAGCCTGTCCGTACTAAGCTTCGTGGACGTCCTATGCAGAGTCACCCACGCTGTTCGGCTCAAACTTTTATAGAACGAGCGAACAAAGATCAAGAAGCGAAGCAACACAGATCAATGAAGCACTATTCCGTAGCGCTTTCCAAGGGGAACAACTGCTCACTTATCAGCGTAAAGGCGTAAACAGGCATTGTTACTGCCAACGAATTCTATTAGGCTCCTTCGACTTGACAGAGACAAGAGTATGTGGCTGGGACAAGTGGCTCCCCTACCTTTACTCGATTTCTGTTACAAATGTGCGCTGTAATAAAAACGTGAGCTGATTTCGTAGGGTGCTGTAATTGGCGTGCACACAAATGTCGACACACTTCAGAGATAAAATGCTTTCGCACACCTGTTATCGGTCTTGAGCTTTTTAGAGGGGGTCGAGAAAGAAATATCTTAAGAATATCGAGGCACAGACCGCTGAAAGTAAAAGCCTGCCAGAATAAATGAGCGTACATTGCGATGCAAGAAGGTATTACAGGTCAGGTTAATTAGCGAACTTACTCAATACATTCTGGTCCCACAGCGAGGAGCCTTAATTCGGGGGATGTGCTTCGTCCGCGTTAAGTATAAGGCACCTTTTATAGCTTGCAATATTAAGGCCGGTGAAATAGATGCGGGACGAAAATAAATTTCAGTGGTGGCAATAAAGGTTTGTCGACTGACGTATAAAAGATTGCGCGGCACTTTCTCAGGGACAGAAAAAAAGCATTCCCTTCCATCGTCACGATGGCTACTGACGGTGACGTAGTTTTGTTTGGTTTCGCAAGGTTTAACGTCCTAAAGAGACTCAGGCTATGAGAGACGCCGTAGTGGAGGACTCTGGAAAATTCGACCACCTGGGGTTCTTTAACGTGCACTGACATCGCACAGCCCACGGGCGCCTTGCTTTTCGCCTCCACCGGAAAACGGCCGTCGAGGCAGTGATTCGATCCCGCATCCATGTAAGCAGTAGTCGAGCGCTGTAACCACTGCGCCACCCCGGCGGGGAGTGACGTAGTACGTGCATCGATTAATAAAGCGAGTATATATTTTCTAGCTGTAGAGATTGAGTAGAAAGTTAACCAAGAAAGTTTCGGCTTTCTTCAAAGGTATGTAGACAGCGACAGGACCTGATTCTTTCAACATCGCAGCTGACGGCATAGTCTGTGGTGTCCTGTTGATACATAGGGTCTGCAGATCAGTTTCCTTCGGTCTTAAAAGAATCTTGTTTAAATACTTGGTCGACGTGCTCTCTGCTTATTGACGTATTTTGGGGGTGGAAAAATGCCCCATTTGTAAATGACTTTAGTTTGTTCTGCAGGTAAAATTCAAAGTGGTCATTTTAAGCTTACCTTTGTCGCCTTAGCCAGTGGGCCTTCAGAAGTGCAAGCAACGTTTGAACGCAATTCGTGTAAGTTTTCGAATGTAAGTTTTTAAATTGAAAAGCTATTTGCTGGTTTTGCCCCTTCGGTTACAAAACCATGATCCGGTGACAGGAAACACGCTAAAGGAAATAATGTTTTGTCAAGCCAAGAAAGAAACGGAACGCGACAAGCCCCGCAAAGGAACAATGTATCCAAAAGCCAATAAGAATGTCTCTTTGCTCGTAATAAATACGCTGCCATTTCCAAAGGAACGGTCTTAAGGCTTTGGATGCTAAGGTGTCCTGTCCACTTTGTACCCCGACTGGGGATCATAAGGAACCGGGTAAACCGCAGATACGTACACGTGAAAGAAAAAAGAGCATAGATAACCCCGCAACAGCACGCGAGGGAGCAGCGCACCCCGAGAAAGCATTTTCATGTCCAGCACATCCTGCCCTGTATCGCCATTATCTGTTACGTAATGGTAGGACTGCTCAACGCCAAAGAATGGTGGCCACTCACTGCGGCTAACTCGTCGTGAGTAGACGCTGTGATCATGCAGGAGAAAGTTTCCCCATGGGGAAGCTTTATTGCGAGCCCAAGAGCTGCAGATATCACAGAGCGCTGCTCCTCTTGGGCGTGCCTCACAAATGTTGCAAGCCAGCGGCTAATCTTTCCATCGCACTTAAAGGTCATATTAGAGTTGTCAATTATGCTCCTCTGAAATTAGATCTCTATGTATGTACGTGAACAGCTGCGCGGGTACCATCACTCCTACCTTAAGTGGGCGACAGAGCACACATCCTTTTGAGGAGAAAGCTATCCGCACGATATATCCTCTGCACCCTAATGGCATGGCAATATCTGCCGAGTATATCTAGAGCCATAAGACGTTGCCCAATCATATGATCCTTTACGTTTGCAGAGACGGTTGCACCAGCTCAGAAGAATGAGAAGGCCTGAATGACGGGGAAGTACAAGGCAGCCCCGCGTTCTCTTGCTCTGTCAGCATGGTGTGTCTTTCGAGCTGCTGCAGCCGTGTCAAAAAAGGGGCGGGCCAATAGAGGAAGTTTCCTCTGCGGGAAGTGCTCTGAAAAAAGGGAAGCAAGACAAGGCATAACCTTCTTACATGAGAACGTGGTCAGAGCACATTAGACTCGCTACTCGCTGTGTGAAACCATCCTGCACACCCAGAAACCCCGCTAAGGATGCAAAATATCTGTGTGTTGTTTACTTAAAATCCAATGCAAACGCGAAGCTGCTAAAATGCGCATAACAAGGACAACCAAACTATCCCGCGGAATGGGCACTTGGACTTGTTTTTGGTTTAGTGCGATTTATAGAGTTTAACGGCCTAAAACAACTTTTGGGGACATGAGGGATGTTTTATTCAGAGGCTCGGAAATTTCGACTTTCCGTGGTTCTATAGCGCGCACTGAGATCCCACAATACACAACTTCCTGGCTTTCCGTCTCTACTGAAAAGTTGCTACCACGGCTGGAATCGAACTCCCGCGCAAGAAATCAGCAGTGGAGTGCCCTAGTCAGTGAGCCTCGGCGGCTTTGGCAGCTCTCTTACAAAGATTGTCGGCGTGAGAGCAATTCAAAATAGGCGTTTTCTTTAAATCTCCTACCTGAAATTTTGTTCCTCGTTTATGATTTCATTACCTCTTGCGTGTCACTCGCTGTTTGCCCCCTTGTCTCGGTTATGACTTTCTTTGTAATGTTTGTTTCATCTCCTGTGTTCGCAGATTTGCAATGAAAGCTCTTTTATAATCGTAAAATTTAGGCTGAGTATTGCATTACGCCAAAATCTCTCGCATAAATTTAAAAGCCATATTCATTGTGTTTTAGAGATTTTAGAACAAAGTTGTTCTCAAAAACCATAAAGAAGTTGCTTATGAGGGTTGTGCGGGTGAATTGCATTGCAGGGCGCACTTATATGGGTCGTGAAGTGCCTCGCAAAAAAAGAATGTTATATAAAATTATTTTTCGTGTATATATTTTCTTTTAGAGCATAACATTACACTACGAAATCGAATGCCATCAACACAAGCTACACAGTTTTAGAAGGCTGATATTTTGTCGCAAAAGCTGTTTTTGCATAGTTTTCTCGACGACTTCGAACTCCCTATTGGTATTATAGCCATGAGAACGTGTTAATAGAACAATGTCTGGACTTTTATTTAGGCGCATTATCAAGGTTTTTTATTATCACCGGAAGTCCGCCGCAGCTGAGAGTTTGTTCCCAAAACGGTTCTTTGTACCTGAATAATCTATCATTAGGATTTCTTTGAAATTTCGCTAGAAAACCTGGTACATGCACAGCATCACATTCGAGCTATTGGCCATGTTTTAGATGCCCCAATGACATATGCGGACGCATGTCCTGCATCTCATAGTCTCGCTTATTCAGCGGCTAGGTGGTTGCTCTTGCTGTCTGTTGAACGTCGCGTTTCTGTTATACGAGAACAATTGTTAATCATTCAGGCAGGACGAAAATGGTTAACAGTTCTCAAGATTCTGCCTGTTGCGCTTTAAAAGCACGCTTATTATTATCACTGAAGTCAATCGCAAAAGCACAGAATGAATAAAGAGAACAAAAACAACAAAATAAACGCTTTTAAAGTGTAATAATCCAGTTATTCCTAGATTCAACTGACTATGCCTGATTTGTTAATTTATGAACACTGATATTTATCACTCCTAATGGTGTAATAAACTTGGTAATGCTACGTTGGTGCAGAATTCGGAAAGGATGTTGAGTGACCAACTAAAACGAAGTGCTTCAATCGGTTGGCCCCCAGTGTTACTTGGCATCAACGTCAACCAAGTACTGGTGTCTCCAGTATGGTAGACAACATCTAGATTGTACAATAACAAAAAATATTGTTCTTTATTTCTTCATTAAATTTAGAAGTCAGTCATTGACACAATATGCAAAGATGAAAACCCGCCATAAAATTAAGCTAATGTGGTTGATTTTCAAGTTTATGGCATAATAAGTAATTGAATGCGCATACTTTGTACCCTTACATATTGAAGGGACGTGAACGTTGGTGAGTCTCCCTATCACGAAGATAGTACGACAGCCACATTCAGCTACACACAGCAGCATAAACTAAGTGGGACGTCTTCATAATAGGACATAGGGGTGCTTAGGCGCAAACGTTCAATAGAATCTATCGTCAGCAATGGCATAAAGTTAGTCAGTGGAATCAAGCAAGATTGATATTAAGGTATGACAACTTCTTTCTTTGTTGGTCGTAACCCCCTGCTGGCAGATCTCACCACTTTTGTCTGAAATAAACCTCTGCCACAGCTGTTATCTTGAGGGGGGTCCTGCCCTCCCTTGCGTCGTACGTTCCATCTTTCCTCGTGCTAAGTTTACGCCTGCGCCAAATGCAACCTGGGTATCCAGACATTTCTGCGCCTGTAAAGCATGCTCTGCCTCTATTTAAAACATTGCACGGGGAAGCCAGCTTGCAAGGCAAGAGCTGTAGGAACTCGCAGCAAAGCCGTTTTCATGTTACTCTTCTGTTAAGCCGTATTTATTATTACCAAAGCACATGACAAATGAACTCACTCCTCCATTTTTCCTCCTCTCATAACATTTTCGTCCGGATACTTTTTACACGCACTGGAAATGTTCATCACTGAAGAGATGAAATGAAAATATATTCTGATAGAAAGGTAGGCCACTCTTTCATTCCTACTCTTTCCTTTGCATTTACATAGCTAGTTCCAGAGTCCGTGAATACTTTTTTCTGGTCACGACACTCCTCCGTAACGCTATGGGAGAGGTTCATATACTGCCCGCGCCTGCCGCACAGCGCCGCCACTGGGCACTGAAGGGCACCGTTGAGGAGCTCAACACGGTCGCGACCAATCAGAAAGCATCGCCGCTGGTGGGAATTGCGACGTCTCATGTTATGCTGTGCGTTGACGTCATGTAACTCGTGTGCGTGGAATCATGCCGAACACTTGCTGCGTACCAGGATACCGTTCCGGTTACAAAGGTGCGACCTCGAGAAGGTCTCGTTTCGCTTCCCTGCTCACAAGGAGGTGTCGGAAAAATGGAAGCATGCAATACCGCAGGAAGAGACTGGTGACTTCCCTTTTGATTCTAAATGTGCGCGTGTTTGTGAAAAGCCCTTTCACGCCGCGGACATCATTCATGTCGAGGAATTTGCTGTGAACGGCGATGCGGTATCACTGCAAAGGGGGAGGCCAGCGCTCCGGCCGTACGCTATCCCAAGTATTTTCGAAGGCCTTTCAAACAATTTGACAATTGTCTAAACCACGTAGGCCGTCCCCATTATCTCGGAAACAGGGGAGACCGCAGCGGTCCCGAATGTAGTGATAACAGAGGAAGCTCGGCAGGTAAAGTTTACATTTTACGAGACGTAAATAGCGATATCTGTTTATACACAGCTAGTAAACAGCCGTAGCGCCGAGGTGCAGCCGTTGCCACGAGGTGCAGCCGTCGCCATCGGTGCATTCCTGGTAAAAGATCGCACACACTCCCGAAGTGCACAATCTTTTGCTATTATCCTTAAGAATTCGTTTCTCGAATTCGTGACTGTAATTGCATTACAAGCGGCTGTAAAAAGCTTCAAGCAGAGATAAAAGGCAACACCACGGGAGCAGTAGCAGACGTGCGCCGCGGCTGTGGGCGGGCTCAAGAGAAAACGGCGGCGCCTATTGGTCGGCGAATACAGCGGAGCACCGCGACGACGTGCAGGCCGGCGCGCGCCCAACAGCTCCGATCTCGACCACGTGGTGGCACCGGTGGCACTGTAGCCTGACATCGACACGCCGCTGACCATCACCATAGAGCGACAAGGGCAAATAAAGCAAATAAAACGTGTTTGCTGACAGTCTGCCAACCGATATCGGGTGACGAAGATCTGTGACTGCGCCTTAGCATAGCAATCACGCGCTACGTGTTCAACACGGACAGCGGTGGCGTTTTCACCTGCGTGAGGCAAGTTTTGCGATCGGACAGAACACCATGTAGGCAGGAAACGAGTAAATGCTGCTGCGGCTCGTTTAGAGTAGGGCAGAGTAGGGCAGAGTGTGACGCAACGTTATAAATTTCATTCATAGCAGGTTTTATGCCGTGCAGTTTGTTTAACGCCTGGCGTCTGCTCCAGTGAGGCATACGCGTGTATCATTAGCGTTGTCCTCGTATCTAGTGCAATTACCGAATCGGGAGCCCATCCTTACGTCGCCTAATACGACAATCACGAGACAATTTGAACTTTTAGGGGCTAATAAAGCTAGAAATATGACGGTCGCCTAAAGCACCGGCAACGGGTGCATGCGCTTCAGTGCCCAACTGCGCCTCTATCGGCTAGTGCTGATCCTATATTAAAATTTTGGCGGGAGTTTTGTGACCAGAACAAACGTATTGAGGGACTCTGCTAGTTCTTAGACTTTCCTGCGCCTAACCAACCATCCATACTACAGTACCCAGGTATCACTCCCCCCCTCCCCCCCCCCCCCCCAGCATTGCAACGTTTTATATAGTTGCACAGGGGGTTCATTAACATCGTTTATTGGACTTCATGTGAACGTTGTAAAGTGGCTCAGCAGAGATGAGTTATAGTTTTTTTAAATATTTTTTGCGCCAAAGGCCCTGTTAAAATGGATGCTTGTTTCAAAGGTAAAATAAGCAAATGGCTTATGTGAATGGTTTCCTGACAGGGTTTTAACCTACCACAGGGTTTAGGGCTGGAGAAAATTAGACTACATGGAGTTCTTTTACGGGCGCTGGCATCGCGCAGTACTAGGGTGCCTTGCTTATATGAATGCTCAATTAGGTTGGAACAATAATTTTTAGTGACTTGGCTGCTAGAAGCTCGCTCCTCGACTTTCTGTAGATACAAGGAAATGTTTCTAGTGATGTGATAAACACACGCAGCACCGTTCATGCCTGCTGAGTTAGCAGAGGATATAGATATTTTCATTCTCTACTCACCCTCTTGACTCCGAACCCACAGGCAGTTAATTCAGTATATGCAGCGAAAACAAAACTTTTATTTCAGAAAAATTAATTTTTTCGCAGTGACAGCTGCAAGCTGAACAAGGAAGGTTTCGTTTCGTCTCATAGTTCCCAACGTATACATGCTATAACTCCGACGCACCTTCGTACTTGCCCTCTCGCCTGCATCGGTGGAATGATATTTTCCCCTCCAAGCTCCCACAAAAACCTGCCTGCCGTAATAATGTAAACAAAAGCAATAAGAGCATCAAGTGGAAGCACTTTAATGGAAAAGGCAAACGCAGCGACACAGCTCGCGTAATCGGCCTCCCCTTGCCAACTTTCTTTCCCAAGCACTCATTCTGTTTCACAAACCTGGCGACGGCATGGCATCGGCTGTGAGGAGGGGGGGGGGGGGGGGGGGGGGGGGGGGCC
>JAJIZL010000159.1:1406297-1452456 GCA_023969395.1 Amblyomma maculatum
ACTCGTTTTCTGTGGACACAGCAACCGCGCCGTAAGGGAAGGAAGGAAGGTGGGAGTGAAAGTGGAGCTGGTTACGAGGGACAACGCCGACGCCGCCGCGAAACACAGGAACGGGCGCCAAAGAGCTGCGCTCTAAAAAAGATTGCGCCAGGTCGCCGCATTGCTTTTACAACCTACCAGGCTTAACCAAAATGGAGCCCCGCCTAATTTTTTTTCTGTTTTCATTCCCACTTTTTTCCCTACTATTACTTCGCGGGTCAGGTGTGCACGGAGTGTGGCAAGGGTTTCCCCTGATGGGGCTGGGGCAGGTAGGCCAGCGCCGCTCGCGGCGGGGGCTAGCCTGTTACCGAATTTTAGAGCGCAGCTCTTTGGCGTCCGTTCCTGGGTTTCGCGTCGGCGTCGTCGGCCTCGTAACCACCTCCGCCCCCTTTCATCCCCCCAGCGCTAGCAGCGACCGACTGATACCGCTGGATGCCGCTGACGCCGCTAGAGAGTCAAGATAACGTGACTGCATAGAACACCGTCACCCCCATGCAGAAAGAGGGGGGCAGGGTCCCCCCCCCCCCCTGTTCCTGTGGGGCGGATAGGGTGCGCTTCAGTTGCCGACGCGCCGGTTATTTCACGTAGGCCCCGGCACGTCGACGAATACGTGACCACCTTCCCACGGCTAGACCTGGTTCTTGGCGCTGCGGAAGCGAGGATATCATATTGTTTGCGTCGGCATCGGCGGCGTTGTCCCTGAAACCAACTCCGCACTGGGGTTGACTCACTATCGGCGTCAGCAGCATCAGTCAGTCGCTGCTATCTCTTCCCTCCTCCCTTTATCGCGTTGTCCGCTTGCTGCGCGCGCTTCTGCCCCCATCGTTTGCCGCTGGGTGTACACGCCGCCCCCCTCCCCCCTCTTCCTGCGAGTCTCCGGTTGTCAAAGCGCCGGCTCGAACTTAATTCCTTTCTTCGCTCCTCCTCCAATGCAACCCCTGTGCGGTGGCAATCAGAGAGCCAGATCGGTGGCGGCGGATCTGTATATGTGCACTGCCCGAGCCGAAATTGCCGCTGCCGTTCGCCACTGCGAAATTATCTGCCAGTTCTTCCTGAGCCATGAGCGAGACGACCGGTGGAAGTCCTCCGTCTGCTGCTGCTGCTGCTGCTAAACGAGCTGCCAGAGCAGAGGCCCAACGCCATCGCCGCCAGAATCCAGAGCAGTAAGCGAGGCTGAAGCAGAAGCTCATCGCCGCCGTCGAGAAGACCCTGCCGTTCGCACCGCCGAAGCGGAGGCTCATCGCCACCGTCGAGAGCAACCAGGTGTAAGCGAGGCTGAAGCAGAAGCTCATCGCCGCCGCCGAGAAGGGAGTCTTTGTTAAAGGAATACGTGTGAAAAATTAAAAAAAAATTCTGTGATAGCGCATACATGTGTTGCTCGATTTCTTTGCCTCAATCTATCGAAACGGTGAAACAGCTTATTTGCTGCGCTCAAATCTCGCATTAGGAAGTAACGTAATCGTCGGTAATTTTTTTTATCTCTTGTAGGTCGTCATTGCACCCGCCACCGCTTCGGTGGTGGACGACGGCTGTTGCTGCGGCGCGCATCTTTCCTTCTTCCTTTTCTTTCTTCTCTATTTTCTCTTCTATCTGCACGAGGCAGCGGAGGTGGCTCAGCTACAGAGCCAGTGGCAGGCCCGTGCATTTTCTTTTCCTTCTTCCTACAGCCACAGAGATGAATCTGGTTATGCAGGAACGCATTGTCATGCTTTACATGGAGAGCATCCTGAAATGTAGCTGTGCTGATATGTGGAGTATTTGACTTGACTTCACACCACTAATTATTTGAAAGGCTGTCCTCAAGATTAGCATTATTCGGCAGCATCTCTTTATGCTTATTGAGAACGGCAGTGTGACCGCACACACCCTTCCCTACTAGGAAGGTAGGCACGTGGTTTTGATGGCATGATGTCCGATTCCATAGAGTAAAGCTGCACAAGTGTTATTATTAAGGCAAAAGCCTTTAATGGCTCATGCTCTCGTAGCCAAAGTGTGTCCCGCTTTTGCGACGTTCTCGTTGGCCGAGACGGGCCCCTGCCATCTGCAAGGCAACACTTGAACGTGCGCCGAGGAACGCCACGCGAAAGGAGCGATGACGTGTGTCGGAGAAAATGCGACAGATACTGCACTTTTCCTTTCCTGCAAACCACTTATAATTATATATATATACCACTGCAATGAACGCCAGTAAAAGAAGTCTCATCTTTTCTAGCGTTCCTGCCATCTGCAATCCCACACTTGTACGCGCGCCAAGGAACGCCACGCTACAGGAGCGATGGTGTACCTTGCAAACGCACACTTGTCAGAGAAACTGTGACAGATACTGCGCTTTTCTTTTCCTGTAAACAAATTATATTTGCATGTAACACTGCAACGAATACTGATAAAATGCAAAATATCAGGCAAACGATAGGGAAGGAAGGATAGTATTTCGCCATTCTGCTCTTAAGAGACATCTAAGAGACCTTCTAATTTTGCAAAAAGCGTGAAAGACGTGTATGTGCATGACTCAGTGCTTGTCAGACCAATAAGTGCCCCAGAGAAATGTACTTGAGTTCGTAGATTAGTATGGACAATAAAATTATCTTACGAGGCTTACTCTCGGTGTAGTGGCGTTGGCGTGATCCTCTCACAAGCATACAGGGCATGTGCTCATTGTACATATGGCATATATGGGTGCGTGATAGTCATCGTTCTTCTAGAAGGCCTTCAGGTCTCGTTTTTTTTTTCAACGTGTACGGGAGGTAGGAGGTGGTGAAGGGTGGCAGTTCCTAACCCTACGGGCTGGGACGGTTGGTCAGCGCCGCTTGCGGCGGTGGCTAGCCAGCCCCCGAATTTTGTCTGTTGTATACCGTCATTACACCCGCCACTGCTTCGGTGGTGGACGATGGCTGTTGTTGCTGCGCGCGTCTTTCTCGTCCTTTTATTTTTCCTTTCTTTTCTATTTTCTCATCATTCCGCACGAGGCAGTGGAGGTGGCTCAGATACAGAGCCAGTAGCAGGCCCGTGCCTTTTTATTTCCTTCTTCCTACAGCCACTACAACAAATTCAACGTGCACGCGCCAGTCACGCGTGCCCCGCCGGGGTGGTGCAGTGGTAAGGCGCAGTGGTAAGACGCCCGACTACTGTGCCGGAGTTCCCGGGATCGAATCCCGGCCTCGGCGGCTGCGTTTCGATGGAGGCGAAACGAAGTGGCGTCCGTGTGCTGTGCGATGTCAGCGCACGTTAAAGATCCCCAGGTGGTCGAAATTACTCCGTAGCCCTCCACTACGGCCCCCCTTTCTCTCTATCCACTTTCACTCCCACCTTCATCCCTTCCCTTACGGCGCGGTTCAGGTGTCCACGGAGCAAGTGAGACAGATACTGCGCCTTTCCCTTCCTATGAACCAACCAACCAACCAAGGCGCCCGACAACTGTGCCGGAGTACCCGGGTTCGAACCCGACCTCGGCGGCTGCGTTTCGATGGAGGCGAAACGACGAGGCGTCCGTGTGCTGTGCGATGTCAGCGCACGTTAAACATCCCCAGGTGGTCGAAATTACTCCGCAGCCCTCCACTATGGCTCCTCTTTCTCTCTTTCCACTTTCACTTCCACCTTTGTCCCTTCCCTTACGGCGCGGTTGAGGTGTCCACAGAAAACAAGTGAGACAGTTACCGAGCCTTTCCCTTCCTATAAATCAATCAATCAGTCACGCGTAGTCTGACAAACGCGTTCTTTCGGCCTATCACGACATACTTTCATGGTGATGTGCCCCGCTTGCTGGGTGTTATGTCCGAGCAATCGGCCATAAATCGTCCCGGAGAATCCGCGCATTCGGAGAGTGCCGCTGGAAAGCCGGATGTGGTTGTTCGAGAATGCGACAGCGGGCCGAGGCGTGTTGATGGGGGGCGTCAGTACAAAGGAGCACGGATTCTTATCTTCCCGACATAAGCCTTGTATACATGAGCCCGACGCAAGCGGGTCGGGTAAGGGGGAGCCGGTTGTCGAGCTCAGCCAGCTCGACCCGTCCGGATTTACATGAGCTCGTTTCTGTCGGGCAAAGATCGCTGCTACACCGTGCGTCGAGCAAGTGAACCAGGCGCAGGCGGGAGAGGAGGCACAGGAGGAATGCTCAGACGAACAGCTCACGGTCCCATCCCCGACCAGCAAGGAGGCAAGAGAGGAGACACCTGCCTGACGCGTCAGCGTATACATGCCCCTCGCCCATCGCGTAGGGTCGAGCCAAACCACCCCCTGCAGTCGGGCTGGCGGGACCCGACCCGACAGTCGTCTAGCTCGACCCCCTAGCGTATACATGAGCCCGATAGCCGGTTTTCAGCCCGACAGGCCTCCCCGACCCGACTTTGTCGGTCTCACGTAAACCCCCTGATAGAAAGGCGCTTCTTCTACAAGTAAATTGAAGTCAAGCGATTTTGTCGGCAACCGGAACGGGCGTCCTTTGACACCCCTCCTCTGAACAATGGACCACGGCGGTGGCGCGAACCAGGAGCCGCGGCACGCGTCGTTTTGTGACCCAGCAGCGGGAAATGGCTTCCTTAGCCGTTCGACTGTTGACTCAAAGATGCTGCTGTGTCAATACGGGATCATTAAGCCATACTGGCTTAGACCAGGGTGTAGTTCCCTCAGGCTTAGTTAGATGGGTGCCCTATCGCATGGCCGGCGCCGTTGCAGAAAGACTACGTTTTGTATCTGGAAACTTGTGGACAATGGGCCGGGTCAGCAGGGCGAAATGAAGCAGCTGCACTCGTCGTTTTGTGATTTCACTGTGGAAGCTTGCTTCCTTAGTTGCTCTCAGGGAGGCAGCGGTGAACTCAAAGGAGCTGCTGCACGCGCCGCTCGAAGGCCATTAAGACGTATTGGCTTGAACAAGGCTTTGTTCTGCTGAGGATGTGTTCACCATCGCCTGACCGCCGCCATTAAAGGTGGCTGAAACCATATGGGACATCGCCGCTTCAGAGAGAACAACGGGGACGGCCTGGCTGTTGTGCAGTAGTATACAGTATTCTCTGTACAAGTGCGAGGAGGTGTATGTAGGTGTGCACGTTTGTGCGTGAGGTGCTGGTGGAACAATTGGGCGGAGCCAAAGAATCCATAGGTGGAGCCAAAAGAAGCGGCTCACCGCCCATTGGACGTTTGGGAAGCTGCGGGTTCCACAGTTGTACTGGAAAGTGGTTTACGCAGCCTCCGAGGGCTGCTTCTTTGTGACTCCCCAGTGCTCTCAGTTCATTAAGGGCTACCTCACTCCCATTCACGTGCTTGCACGTTTGTGTTCTGTAAATATATAAAAAAAATCTTCAGTTTACTCTTCTCCTAACAACTCCTGCCGTCTTCTGTCTTCCTCAACGCCTTGCGGTGAAGTCCCTATATAGCTCCCGCTCCTCTGATCATATCATCGGATATTTCAAACGTCTTTAGACACAATGCGAGACATCAGGGGCCTAGATAGGGAGCCTCTCATTACCACGCGAAATAACTTTGAGAAGTTAGTGAGATCATTTCGCTTAGATAACTCGTGGGACATATTTCACGGAGACCACTTCGAGGCAACCCGATTATGGGGCCAGACCATGAGCCGAATAGACTGAGATTACAACCGCTCCTGCATGGCACCCGACTTGCTACAGTGTGCGGTATTGCCTTTCTCATCAGACCTTAAACTAAGTGATCACTTCCAGGTTATGGTTATTCTGTGGGTAGCCCCGGCCATGGAAACAGCCCCTGATGTGGTGCATGGATGCAGCGGTGCTCCACGACGAACTGTGCCTTGCTGATATACGCGGAGAGCTGTGCTTCTCTGTGGCCGCGGTTCGTGACATAACTCTTACTACCTGGAGGCATGGACGCGCTAAAAACACGCTGGCAGGATGTTCTTCTGTGTGAGGGGAAGGTGCAGCGTGTCCGCATTACGACAGCGCTGAACAAAGCCTTGCGCCGTATGGTCATTCTACGTGATGGCGGAACGCTTACGTTCGCGATGCGCGAATATCTCCAGGTGTTGCGCTAGCGTTATCACCGCATCCTCGAAGACAGTTCATGCGCATCACTCTCCGCGGGACCATCCCACGGGCCGCTTGAGGATACCGTGGACCTCGAATACGCTCGAGCCATTGTCCAGCGCACTAACAGACGAACACGTGTGGAGAGAGTCATGCTTGCGGAAGGCACCACTTCTTCGGAACCCGCGGACATCCACGACTTGTTTAGCGGATATCCACAACTTGTTTAGTGGGCATTTCGGCGCCCTCTTCTCATCGCAAGGCCTCGACCACTTGGAGGATTTTCAGGTAGCTGTCGGCTCCTTTAGTGGGCCTATTCCTCAAATTCCAGAAGGCGCTTGCTCGGTACTTAAGGAGACAGCAACTTTGCAGGAGGTGTGTTTTGCTCTAAGGCGCCAAGCACCAATCGACCGCGCCCAGTCCTGATGGACTAGTAGCCGGTATTTTTATTCCACTTTTTTCGACATCCCCGGTCCTTCTTTACTTAGGCTTGTAAATTGTTTCCTAGAGAGCGGCCCAAGCCACCCTCGTTCAGCGTCGGCCTCTCGTTCTAATTCGAAAGGAGGGCATGACGCTGTCGAGTCCACCATCGTGGCTACTAATTACCCTACTTAACACCGGCTATAAACTCTTAGCCACATTGCTGGCCCGTAGGGTGCGAACCCACCTGCAGGATTTGGTTAGGCCATACCAATCGTGTGCGGTACCTGGACGATCGGTGTCCCCTTGAGTGAGTGAAAAACTTTATTAAGTATATTTAAGGGAGGGGGATGTGTAGGTGGGGTCCCTAGTCCGGGACTCCAGCGGCTGCCGCTGCTACCCGCGTACGTGTCACGAGGGCCCGTTGGGCCTCTAGTCCAGAGCTGGATAGGGCAGCCTCCCACCCCTCAATCGTTGGCACTGCATTCGGATCATCTGGAGGGTTGTGTGGGCAGGTCCACACCATGTGGTGCA
The DNA here is from genome assembly GCA_023969395.1 of Amblyomma maculatum. Lineage (NCBI taxonomy): Eukaryota > Metazoa > Arthropoda > Arachnida > Ixodida > Ixodidae > Amblyomma > Amblyomma maculatum. The sequence goes on from JAJIZL010000159.1 coordinate 1,413,287, forward strand.
GGCCTGCCTTTTCCCCGCAATATTTGCATTTGGGGTCGCAGAACCCGGGGTGTATTGTGTTTAAACGGGCTGGTGTGTTATATGTACCTGTCTGTAGGCGTCGCCATCTAACTTCCTCCGCTTTTAAGAGCCCCTTGGCTGGGGGTGGATATTTTCTGCGAGAGAGTCTGCAGTGCTGTAACCTCTCCGCATACGTCGCCAGAGGGCCGGGATAGGGCGGTGTGGAGGATGGAGGGGTCGAGTCCCGGGGGAGGAGAGCTCGGGCAGCGGCATGGGCGCACTCGTTCCCTTCCATGCCTTGATGTCCCGGTGTCCAGACAAGGCATTTGTCTTGTTCGGGGTGTCCATAATTTTTCAATATTCTGGCAGCCTGGGGACATATCGCTGACACTGACGAGGAACGTGCTCTAGTGGGCCTGTGCCAAACGGATCAGTGGAGCTCTCGTTGCCTTGGACCCGGCGAAGGCTTTCGACTGCGGCTTTGAACCAACGAGGCGGACCTTCAGGGCAACGAAACGAGTGCCATTAAGGACGACTATTCCCTGTAATAGAGTCATAGCGACACAGAGAGTGTTCCACCCTTAACCGAGAAGATCACAGATCGGCCCGCACCAAATCTCCGAGAACCTCCGCTCGCCAAGAGTGCGACGTTACCGCTGCAGGCAGAACCAGACCTCCTTCCGTACCTTTGCAGTTACTTCATGGAGGCCCGGAACTCTGCTGTTGTATGCGGCCACGCGGCATGCCAGCCATACTTGGTACGCACACTCCATGAGCAGGAGGACGAACTGTTTAACGGATACGCCTGGCAACGGATTCAGGTATTGCAGTCTGGTACGGTATACCCAGAAGCTGGAAGAGATTAGCTACACCACGGAGAAGCGCTTCAGGAAGAAGACACCGCGAGAATATGTGCGCAGTGTCCCCTCTACCACCATAAGTCGGACAATTTGGTCGCAAGCTGGTCCGTGTAAATGCTGGAGCCTTGTTGGGGAGGACTCCCTTGGCGAAGCAGTACATAAAGGACGCTCTGCTTGCTTTCAAAAAATCCGCTGCAATATACCGCCAGCTGGGCCTAACATTGACACGGTCGTACTGGCGGAGGTGATGAGGGAGACTGGGAGTCAGAAGTCTAATCCCTTTAGAGGAACCGAAACCACATCAATGTCCGCCTCCGCCTTACGGAGACGCTCAAGGCAGGTAGCTGCCTGAGCATAAAAAGAGGATGGAGAGCCAGACCGTGGCAGACAATGAGAATACGTGTTCAGGGCGAAAAGGCGGAGTCGAGTACTCAGAAAAAACAGACAGGCTTCGAGTTAGAGGCATGTCCGAGTTCAATGTCAGTTGGGGCCACCTGACGTGCAAAGCTGAGGCTACGATGCCCAGGTCGGAGATGCCAAGGCCTCCCCTGTCCCTAGGCAGCTTCACCACAAGTCTTTTGACCTTGTACGGAGCTCCACTCCACAAGAAACGGAAAAGGATGCGGAGCTTCATCCGCGCCGACAGAGGTGTTACGCAGGCGACATAGGTCAGCACCGAGAACAGTAGGGACCGCGTGATAGTGGCCCGAACCGCGAGTGGGCCCTAGACCTCCTCACACTCTCTGCCCTCGATTCAATTTTCTCTTGAGCAGAGGAGCAATTCCTGTCAACTTACCGTTGTCAGATGGGGAGGGGGACTAACACCCGGAAGTTCCGTGCCCCAGAGTCACACATAACTCATCAGCCCATCATCATTCATTCAACTCCTCCTGCAAGTCCCCCCCCCCCCCAGGGCCTATCTCGGCAACCTCGCGGTAAAAAGGCAGAGGTCTGTCCGTCTGTCGACCGAGGTATGGTTCGGGCGTAGTAGCAGAGGGAATTTTTTGTCTTCCACACACATAGGTACTTGTATATACACACACACGCACTGTAGTACATACATGGGAGGACAACGAAAGGTGCAACGAATTCCCTAACTAGCAACAATCACATGTTAATAGCCATTCCGTGTTCATCAATACCCACAGAACACAAGCTCAAAAGGAGTTAGAATGATTAATTCAAACGTAGTATCGCATAACCTCCATCGCAGCCGAATGACGCACGTTATTATGCCTTCATGCCACGTCCAAAAACCTGCGCAAATGTGAGCACCAATTTTGAAATATTTTTTTTTTTGGTAACATTCAAAACTTTAAGCCCGATGTGCGCAACTAATTTGTTACGTGTTATTTGTTGCCCTACGAAAGTCTTCTTTCTCAAAATCACTTATTTTATAAAACACCATAAAGTAAGACGCCCTGGTCTCGCTAATTGGGGGAATGCCTGAACCGAGACTTGTGGAAGTGAAATGCGGTTTAACGCTGCGAGAATGAAGACTGCAGCAATCGTACAAGAGCTGCCAAGCGCATGATTCAGAGTAAAGGCGCAGTAACCCCGCCACGGTGGCTATAATAATAATTGCTTCACAGGAAGCGAAAGGCGCAGTATCTTTCACACTCGCTCTGTGGACACCTACACGGCGCCGTAAGAGAAGCGCGTTGTGCCGTTGTGGCTGTAGGAAGACATAAACGAAAATACACGGGCCTGCAACTGGCTATGTAGCTGAGCACGGCCCCTGCTACTGGCTCTGTAGCTGAGCCACGGGAAGGAGCGTGGCTGGTTGGCCCTGATGGGGCTGGGAGAGGTAGGTAAACGCCGCTTGCGGTGGGGGCTAGCCTGCCAAAGAATTTCGATTTCTTGTAGGCCGTCATTGCACCCGCCACAGCTTAGGTGGTGGACCACGGCTGTTGCGGCGCGCGTCTTTCTCTCCCTTTTCTTTTAGAGCGCAGCACTTTGGCGCCCGTTCCTGGGTTTCGCGGCGGCGTCGGCGTTGTCCCTCGTAACCAGCTCCACTTTCACTCCGACCATCCTTCCTTCCCTTACGGCGCGGTTGCTGTGTCCACAGAAAACGAGTGAGACAGATACTGCGCCTTTCCATTCATGTGAACCAATTATGAAAGGCACGCTTCACAGCTCAAGTGGACTTTCACTCTTACCTTCCTTCCTCCCCTTACGGCGCGATTCAGGTGTCCACAGAAACAAGTGTGACAGATACTGCGCCTTTCCATTCATGTGAACCAACTTTGAAAGGCACGCTTCAGAGCTCAAGTGGACTTTCACTCTCACCTTCCTTCCTCCCCTTCCGGCGCGATTCAGGTGTCCACAGAAACAAGTGACCAACACTTCGCCTTTACATTCGTGTGAAACAATTATGAAAGGCACGCTTCACAGCTCAAGTGGAAGACGCGACCACAAATGGTGCACACTGCAAAGATAATTCATGAATAATGCGAGTGCCCACACCGAACTGCAGGGTAACATGTGCAGTAACCGAGAATTCACACACTTACAGAGAAAAGCATCATATTTTGATGTAGCTTGCTTATATACACCTAGTTCACCACGGTAAAAAAAAAAACTTCGCTTTTCAAAATATGTCTCGAATGGCATCGTTCCAGCATTAAGCTCTTTGGCGCCTGTTCTTGGGTTTCGCGTCGCCATTGTCCCTCGTAACCAGTTGTCTGTAATTGTACATATATGTCTTGCTCGAATTGCCTAAATCTATAGAAAAGCTGAAACAGCTGACGAGCTGCGCTCAAATTCCGCATTAGAAAGTACCGTAATCGTCGTCATTTTTTCTTTCCTTCTCTACTTTCTTCTGCCCGCATGAGGCAGCGGAGGTGGGCCCCGCCGGGGTTGTGCAGTGGTAAGACGCCCGACTACTGGAGTTCCCGGGTTCGAACCCGACCTCGGCGGCTGCGTTTCGATGGAGGCGAAACGAAGAGGCGTCGTGTGCTGTGCGATGTCAGCGCACGTTAAAGATCCCCAGGTGGTCGAAATTACTCCGTAGCCCTCCACTATGGCTCCTCTTTCTCTCTCTCCACTTTCACTCCCACGTTCCTCCCTTCCCTTACAACGCAGTTGCGGTGTCCACAGAAAACAAGTGAGACACAGTTACTGCGCCTTTCCCTTCCTACAAATAAATCAGTGGCGGAGGTGGCTCAGCTACAGAGCCAGTGGCAGGCAATGCATCTTCTTTTCTTTCTTCCTACAGTCATAACAACAACAGCTGAGTCATCTTCGCTGCATCGTGCGGACAGAAGAGAGAAATTAGAGAAGAAAGAAAAAGAAGAGGGAGAGAAAGGCACGCGCCGGAACAGCCGCCGTCCACCACCTAAACGGTGGCGGGTGCAATGACGGCCTACAACTGATAAACATGTGTGGCAGGCTCGCCCCCGCCACAGGGGGCATTGACCTACCAGTCCCAGCCCCGTAGGGCCAGGAACAGCCACCCTTTCAAGGGAAGGGAAGGGAGGAAGGTGGGAGGTAAAGTAGAAATATAGAAACGGAAGCAGTAGTGTAGGGCTACGGAGTAATTTCGACTACCTGAGGATCTTTTATGTTCGCTGATATCGCACAGCATACGGACGCCACTTCGTTTCGCCCGTGCTTTGTCCGATGTCAGCGCACGTTAAAGATCACCAGGTGGCTCATAGTTGTCTCTCAGCTACTGCATATTCATGTTCGAACCCGACCACCAGCGGCTACGTTTCGATGGAGGCGAAACGGACAGGCATCCGTGAGCTGTGAGCATTAAAGATGTAGCAGTTGTTGTGGCTGGAGGAAGAAGGAAAAGAAAATGCACGGGCCTGCTTCCTGCTACTGGCTTTGTAGCTGACCCACCTCCGCTGCCTCGTGCAGACAGAAGAGAAAATAGAGAAGAAAGAAAAGGAAGAGGTTGAGAAAGACGCGCGCCGCAACAACAGCGGTCGTCCACCACCGAAGTGGTGGCAGGTGCAATGACGGCCTACAACAGATAAACATTCGATGGCAAGCAAGCCCCCGCCGCATGCGGCGGGGACCTACCTGTCCCAGCCCCAGTCCGAACGTTAAAGATCCCCAGTTAATTACAGCCCCGCCCGGCACCATTGCAACTCTTCCTATCTTTTCCCTTAACTCCGGCCTTCTTTCTTTCACGGTGCGTTTCAGGTGTCCACTGATATGCGTGATTGAAGTTCAACATTTACGTTCCTATTAACAAACGTGAAGTATGTAAACAAAGATGGCGCAGCGATCGGCAGCGACGGGGGTGTAGGTTGGTTGGTTGGTTGGTTCACAGGAAGGGAAAGGCGCAGTATCTGTCACACTTGCTCTGTGGACACCTGAACCGCGCCGTAAGGGAAGGGGGGAAGGTGGGAGTGAAAGTGGAAAGAGAGAAAGGGGAGCCGTAGTGGAGGGCTACGGAGTAATTTCGACCACCTGGGGATCTTTAACGTGCGCTGACATCGCACAGCACACGGACGCCACTTCGTTTCGCCTCCATCGAAACGCAGCCGCTGAGGTCGGGTTTGAACCCGGGTGCTCCGGCACAGTAGTCGGGCGTCTTACCACTGCGCCACCCCGGCGGGGCAACGGGGGTGTAGGCAAAATTAGTTGTGGTTTAACTCTGGTTAACCCTAGTTGAATTGCGACAGCGACGGCAGAAGCTTCTTTTGCCAGCTACATTATTCCCCTATCACGCCCTGTCAATGTAACGTGCTACATTATTCGTTAAGCTAATCCTTTATAGAACCTCAGGTGGTCGAAATTTCTGGATTCCTCCACTACGGCGTCTCTCATAGCCTGAGTCGCTTTGGGACGTTGAGCCCTATAAGCCAGACCAAACTAAGCTCATCCTTCAGGAGTATGACGCGAGAGCGTAATTTACTGGTCTTCTTCTTTTTCAGCTTCTGCTCCTCCTCGTCTGTTCAAGGTCAAGCGTGGCCTCCGCCGGGACCACGAGACGGTTCGAAACCTGGCTGATATCTATCGCAATAAAAACGCTGCGTGCATGCACTGCGCCAAGCGACGCCGCCTTCGAAACTATCTCACGCGTGCGAATATTTCGAAGCGTACTTGTCTCATGTGTAAAAAAAATGTTTATATTTATACCTGGAAAGTAGTTCTGCAATTGTTAGTGCTCTTCGCCAGGTGTAATAACCACTTAGAGTGCTGAGCTTTATTTCCCGTGGCAACAAAAGCGCGGCTCCGCTGGGCCACTGTAAAAGTGGCTGATTAAATTTAATTTAAACGAGAAAGCGCGAGGTATAGAAATACTATTCGGCTACACTCGTCAAGTTCAGGGTATTACCTCCATCTAAAGCATGCTAGATGGAGGACGACCTCATGATCGGTTTGGTTTGGTTTGTTTTGTAAGGTTTAACGTCCCAAAGCGACTCGGGCTATGAGAGACGCCGTAGTGGAGGACTCCGGAAATTTCGACCACCTGGGGTTCTGTAACGTGTACTGACATCGCGCAGTACACGGGCGCCTTGCTTTTCGCCTCCATTGAAAAGCGGCCGCCGAGGCCGGGATTCGATCCCGCGTTCTTGGGAACAGTAGTCGAGCGCAGTAACCACTGCGCCACCCCGGCGGGCTACCTCATGATCGACTGGAAGCATATTTTACATGTGACGAACCTTTTGATAAGCTTTCTACTTTTCCAAGCACTTTCAACCTAGAAATCGGCATCCTGAGTAATAGAGTTTCTTCGAATATGAACTCGATATTTTAGTTCTTTGTAGCTTCACCTATGGCTCTTCGAACGTTGTTTTTTTTCTTGTCTCGGGAATAAATGGGCGATTCCGTGACTATTCAAGGCCATTTGCAGATTAATGTATCATATGTAGGTCCTTAAGACGGCTCTCATTTTGCTCCCTTGGCTTTATAGGAGAGATGCATGAGCGCAAATGCAAATGTTTCCGACGAGATTGGAGCGAAAAGTACACTCTGCTGAGCCATTTTCATTTTGAAATATTTTCCCTCCAAGACGCTTCGTCCTATTCTGCTTATTTGCATCCCTCTCAGTCGATTTCTTGTTGATAGATTAAACTCAGTAAACCATACATATCATATAATTATCCTGCTTAATCAGTGTGCGTGACACACGGACATTTTGCATGCTCGTCAGGGTCCAAACGACGATGAAAAGAAAATTAAGTTAATCTGATAAAAGTCACTTGTTTAAACTTGCAAAAGTGAAAATAGAAGAGCGTGCTGCTTCATGTCCGCCGCTGTTTCGAGAACAAATATCACGCTTAGTGATTTCGTGTGAGCGCTAAAACCAAGATGCCGGTTTTATAACCTTCTCTGTACGAAGAGATGCTCGGGCAATAGTACAGGTGAATGGTCTGACAGCGCGGCTTCCCTGCATGTGACGAAATATCGCGTCTAAACTTCGTTTACAACAAAACGTACACGGCCTGCAGGAGCTTATTCTTGTGCTATTCGTTGTGCAACCGAAAAGTGACCACGAAGATTAAAAGGAAAAAACTAGCTGAAGTTATAATGTAGAAGTGCGCGCACGTTAACTGAGAAAGCGATCCGTCGCCGTACCTAGGGTCTACTGTCGCGCTTCATGCCGCTGCCATTGGATTTAATCTCAATCAGTCCGCAAAGTATTTCTGAAAACAGAAGCTTTTTTTTTTTCTGCTGCCTCGCGGCGCAGCCTACCGCACCGCAGCTTGCCGGAATATTGTTAAATAACCCCAAAAACAATGTACGTCACTCTATCGCCAGCGCCGCCGCATATCCACTTACGACACAGGCTGAGACGTCCGAGTAAAGCAGCCAAAAATGCGCAGTATCTGATAACTTCTAAACTTCGCGAGCACAAAATACTAGAGACGGGGTTTAACTACATTTAAACTGATTAAGACATGTGAAATCAGCTTTTAGAATGATTTAGTATGGTTTTATGCGAACAGTATAGAGATCGCACGGCCGAAAAGTTGTCGCCGTAAATGACCATGCCAAGAGGTAATCTGAACAGCGCTAGACAACCGGACAAAGAGTAAAGAGACGAACACGATGCTGGAGTAGGACTGGTTTTATTAGAAGAATGGAAGTTAACTTATACACGCAAATGTGGACGCACTGCCAAACTTAGCAGCGCCTATGGTCGTAAAATGCTCAGTACCCTTATAGCCCAAGCAAATAGATGCAAGAAAGCCGGTTTCCCTAACTCCGTGCTTGTGGCTAGGCTGGACCACGTTCTGCGCAAATTGAAATGTTCAGCATAAAGTAAAGAAACTGAACAAAAAGTATTGCTGTCGTGCCATATGTACACGCTTTATCTCATCGCTTTAATATATTGGGGTGACAAGTGCGACATGAAGGTAATGTTCTCTGCTTCTAATAGTTTGGTAAATTAGGGGCAGCAGTTTGGAGAAGGCAGAAGGGTATCAAACGGAAGAGTCCTTGCAATGTAAATCACGTGAAAAGGTTTATTAAATATAGAGCTCGGAATACATTTTATGCAGGCTACCTTCCTCTTTGGTGCAATTCAGAGTCTCCTGTAGCAGTAGAGGACATCCTAATGCAAGGTATCGATGCAGTTTCTAGTTATCTTGACAAAGTAGGGCTATTTCCCGCACCTAAAAAATCCCAATTGCTGCTGATTGAAAAAACTCTCAATCAACGCGAGCATAACATACTAATCAATCTCACAACGGCAGGTCACCCCATCCCTCGCGTATCGTCCTGCCGTATCCTAGGACTTCATATCCATGAGTCAACTAATCAGGCCAATGTTTCTACAACCGTTAAAGCGTGCAATCAGCTTACGCATCTCTTTTGCCGCATTGTCATAAGCACGCCGGGCGACGCGAGGGTGAAAGTGGGAATCTTGTCCACGCATTAGCACTCAGCAAATTCTATATACAATTCCAAGCCTTACTCTAAACTGTCGCCAAGATATCAGAGGAGGTGGCGCTTCATATATTGTACAAGGCTGCCCATAATGTCCCTGTACACACATCCACGGAGAGCCTATACTCTACGAGGCTGTTTTTTTCTCCTCGGAGACCACATTCAGCAACATTGAGACTGGCAAATGGCACGTCCTTCTAGCACCAAACAAGGTCATTGGATACTTCGGCAAGTTGCACTCAAACATATCGATCTCACTATCGTTACACCTCCTTTTCCGCTCCCAGATAACCTCAGATTAGCCACTATTCCGAAACACGTGGCATCGGATACTAACCCAGGCAAACGTTCCGCTCTCGATTCTAATCATGTTCATCCTACTGATTCTAAGATCGTCTACACAGATGCATCACGAAACTAACGTCGCAGCGGCTGCTCACTGAATGAGAACTGCAGTGATGTATTGATGCATACCCTCGGTTCTTACATAGATCCTCCTAATACAAAGATTCTCGAGACTGTCAATACTCGCCAGTATTCAAGACCTCGCACAAGCAGCCCCTACCCCTTCAGTATATACCATATACACTGATTCAATACAGGCTATACGCGCCATTCACATGGGTCGCATTCCTGAAGAACTGCAGGAGGATCTACACAGAGCTCTCACCAAAACTACGTCCGGAGGAGCCGGGCAAACATCGTGCCAAACACTGTCTAAAGCGGTTGCTCTCGGCATTATTCTGTACGGTAAACCCGTGTATGAGTTTTCTGATCATGACCGGAAAAAAATCGAAAACTACACAGGGCCACTCTTCGCACAATTACCGGGCTTCCTAAGCACACGAAGAATGAAAAGCTGCTTACGCTTGTCAGCATACCACCCATACGAGATATTATCAGAGAATCAAAAATACGAATGCGATCCCGACTAGAAAACACGACGCAAGGAAAGCTGATCCATGGCATAGGACAACTGAATCAACACTGCTCTGAGGCCGCGGGAGGCACCGGTAATCGCACTAAGGCCACAGCGACCTATTAGTAGGCGGAACGTGGTGGCTATAGGAACATTTTACAGCAGACAAAGGCCCTCACAAGACCGCTGAACACAGTAAACATCTACTCTGACGCTGCAATTAAAAATGAAAGGGTGAATGTGGCATGGGTTTGTGTGCCAATGCCCCAAAACAATGGACAGCACACATGCCACTTACCTGGAGGAACAATTGGAACAGTGGAGGAACAGTAGAAGAACAGAACGCCGAGTTGCTTGCCATATGGGGAGCCACAAACACCATTACGACAGCCGCAGCCACAAGAGATAATTTCAATGAATATCGAATTTTAACCGACTCATACGCAGCGATTGCAGAGCTGAAGGCACCAAGTACAGAACATGCAGTGGCCAACGACATCAGAAAGAGGCGGAAGCGAATACGGGAAGTTGGAAAATCAATTAAAATTATTTGGACACCAGGCCATACTGGCACGAACGGCCATACTGGCCGTTCGTGTCAGTACGGCTGTGCAGTGCGGTCGTACTGCAGTACGGCAGTACGGCCGTTCGTGCAGTACGGCCGCCGAGCAAGTGGGTAGGCTGGCTGACAGGTACACCGCCCCACACCCCAACACCATGCCTAACCGATAGGGTTAAATCCCCACCAAACAATGCTCACTCAAGGCTCCCCTAACAGAGCGATGGTGCACTATGTACGCAATAAAATAAAACACGACAGCAGGCTTAGGTTATATGAAACAACACCAACGCCGGTGTCTGACAACACGAAAGGGCTCACTGGACCACAAGAGATATTTCTCAACAAAGTAATAACAAACGACGCCTTCGCACCACACGTACTTTTTAAGTGGTTTCTCAGCAGACACGAAAAATGCAAACACGAAATACGTACCTACTGTCAGGAACAGTGTACAGCAGATCTAGAACATCTTATATGTCATTGCGCATTGTTTGCACGAGGAAGAAACAAAATTACGCATATTCCACACGATGATGTGCCCACCCTAGGAGATCAGATTCTATGAAGCACCGCAATACAACATTTCATTGCCACCCATATCACTGACAGCGGTCTGCTTCGAGTAGTAAGAGAGAGGTCGACTTACAGCGCACATCGGCAGAATGACGAGCAACGAGAAACAGCTTGAAGAACCGTGAAGGAGCTACACTCCCACTCTTCATAACTCCCTAATTACTCAAACAGCGGCCGAGAGGCATCCTTTCATTCAAATAAAGGCTTCATTCATTGTACGCCAGTGCCGAGCTAACTCAAATGCTGAACTAGAATAATCCAGCCAGCCTTTGTGACGTATGAAGGGCGCTGATTCGGCATTCAGTTATGGTTCGATAGCTAACGCGAGGAATTGCACCTCATTATCTGTCCCCATTATGAGAACAAGCTAAGGCGGACGCCAGACATTGCTCTAATTGTTTAGTTCAATGCTCGGCCCGCATGCACGAAGCTGACATCTTCGTCTTAAATTCAGCGTTTTAGTATGTAAAACTGACTAGACCAAGAGTGCAAGCGGGCCTTGGGCCGTATCCGTATTCATTTTTGCATAGTTTTCGTTCTGATCTCGTTTGAGTGTTGCCATAATCAGAGGTCTCGAAGAAATGAGGACAACGACAGTTTTGATTATGGCACAAACTTGAAATACGAGCCCTGGTATGTCGACGTCTATGTTTTGCACTTTCCCGTGAACTCCGTACAAGGAACACCAGTGCTGGAGTCGAGTGGATCCCCGCAAACCTGTATGCAGCCATGCTCAAAAAACTGCGTAGGGGTGCGCATAAACTTTGATATATTTTAGACCTGATCCTAGTGTTTTAGCATACACGCAACCCTGAGGTTATTCCTCACGTGTCATTCTTTACCCCCCGAAGTCTTTCTTACTTGGCGTCACTGACCATAGCTAAAAAATTGTAAAAATAAATATCAATACATTAAACACACTGCAGTTACTTGACTGAGAGAACACCTCAACAGATTTGTTGTTGTTTTGTCGATGGTAAAAAGAAGAAAAAGAAAATGCATATGACTGCTACTGGCTTTGTAGCTGAGCCACCAACGCTGCCTCGTGGGGACAGAGGTAAAAATTTTGAAGAAAGAAGGAAAAAGAAAAAGGGGGACTGAGAAAGACGCTCGTCGAAACAGCCGTCGGTCGCCACCCAAGCGGGGGCGGGTGGAACGTCGACCTCACCTCCACCTCAACAGATTTGCGTAACTTATGCCCCCGGAGGGCCAACTTACACCACGTACTATGGGCATGCCCACGAGACCTCCCTCCGCGGGATCTGCAGTTCTACACCTGCGAGCAGTGGGAGGCCGCTATGCACAGCTCGGACCCGGTAATCTATCTGCGGGCCATCGAGCGTGCAACCCAGGTCGCCAGAGTTCAAGGGCTCCTGGCCATTTAGCCCAGAAGCTCCTGCCTGCCTGACTTTCTCAAATAATAAATGTTTATCCGCCTTCTCCTTGTGAGTGGAAGGCAGGCACTATACAAAAGCACTACAGTGCAAGTGCTTGTATGGAGACACCTCCGAACTAAAAGCCTACAAACCCCAGTTGTACTTAGCCATGTAGGGCGGATTTATTCAGCCCGGGAGCTGGAAAATGCGATGGCAGAGCCACCGTAGATAGCTTATTCTGGTACGGCCCGGCCGATCCCCTAATCTAAACTCGAGACCCTGGTAATAGCGGAACGATTCCCCGCCAGTATCGGCTGACGGTCACCTAGCAAAGAAGCCCACCATCCACAAAACACCGATATGTTTTCTTTTTGTTTTGTTTTGTTTTTTTTTTTTTTTAATCAGTCCAGATACTTGGCGTTCAATGAAGGCTTCAGCAATACTGCAAGCGGAAGCAAAAATATTTGAATAATTTTTAGGAAAGACGCAGTATCTGCCCATTGTTAACTCCTCAATCATCCAGTGAAAAAGCAGCACGTATGAAGAGAATTTATTGATGACGATGAAACATTGTGACAGTCTGCGAATCACAGACAAGTTGATCATAAAGCACGTAAAAAGGTTGAGAAAGTTTTGAAGATATCAAACGCTTTATGCGATATATGCGCACGGGGACAGTTTACAAGAACAGGAAGGGATTAAGTGATAATGGACCAACAGTTTGAAGACGCGAGCAAATTTAACACAAATTGCTCACTGCCAAGTATTTGAACCTAGGCAGGACTTAAATTACAGGTACAGCTTTATACACACTTTAACAAAAGACAAAAACGTACATAAAAACACCACGTACGGGGATTACCTTAACTAATCTCTAGCATGAGAGACGTGAGAGCACTACTCTCTGCATTTACTGCGATGAACCGTGTCGTCAATACCCAGAGAAACAATGTGTCCACTCCGACAGACAGTTCTTCATCAGGAACATCAAAATCATCCGTCTCAAGTTTGACGTTAAAGGGTACATTGCGCTCTGCCTCTAGACCGCGCCACTCCACGACTTAATGACTATTCTATAGCATATACACGATAGTGGAAATAATGAGGCGCTCAAAGAGTGACCGCCTTGACGCAGGGTGGCGATGCACCTGAACAGCAAACACCGGTCCTACCTACTACGTGTGAGTTTCGCGGACGTACGTGAGATTCGGATTTCCACGTTGAGATCCTCGCGTTGCTGGCGTAATCTTAGCGTTGACAACTTGGCGGCGCCCAGAGCGCCCGTTTCACAGCGATATTAGCTTCTTCGCTAATCCCTGGACACGATATGATGTTCTACACTGTTGTGTTCGCCTTCACTTTTCCCACTCTTACACTCACATAAAGGTTCAAGAGATAAATCCCTTTTGTTTTCCAGATAAAAGGGCGATTTTACAGCTGTTAAGCCTGACGAAGTAGCGTTTGCCGTTGCAATAGCAACGGACTCGCGAGACTGGCTTGGTTTGAACTCATCTTGTATTCGAATTGCTATACTGAGGCTGGATCAATGGCTTGCTTTTGACTCGTCTTGTATTAGAGTGGCTGCAACAGTGTCTATATTTGTTAAGAGAAGGCGCCAGGAACGACGTGCAGCGTGCATCCCGAACGTGTAACTATAAGGGTTTCAAAAGACATGCGCGTCGGGTACGTAGACGTTTCACGTTCACGTACGTGAAGCGTTCATGTACATGAAACAAAAACTGCTCTAATGTGTTCTGCAGCACGTTCAGCGATTTCAAAGTGTAGATGTATAACATTGTGGTTCTCTCAGCCTACGGGGCCGTGCTCGCCGACATTCCAAACAGACGGCGAGATGTCCCCATCAGATACTCAATAAGTGCTTTACCGCAGGATGCTACATCCCCGATGATGTCCCAATTGGCTCAAAGAAAATTTATTGCGTACATACATACATACAAAAACGCACATTACTCGCAAACGAACCGCACTATACAAACACTATAGGGTGCTTATACATAATAAACTCACACACCATTCACTAGAGAGGGGAAAACAATAGAAGGGGGGAGGGGGTTCTAATAAAGTACGACCGGCATCTCAAGTCTGCTTCCCCGTACAACGTGGAAGCGTGTGTGCCAGCGCCGCAGATTCCACGCCTCGCCGTCCGCTTCTAACTGGCCAGACAGATACTCCCATATGACCAGGCGCAGTCTCTGCAAGGCTGGGTACATTGCGCGGGCAGGAGTGCGGCGCGCCTCAGCGAGGCACCTGCGACTCCACACCACAAACAGACAACAGTGAACACAAGTTTTTCGAAAGGGTTGCGCCGGCGCCTGACTCTTGGGCTCATACGAAGGTTAAACATCCTATTTTCGAGCCGTCACATTGATCTCGCAAGTACACACTAAGAAAAAAAAAAAACATGCGAGATAGTCTCTCAAGAGCACCGCAGTTGAAGACTGGTCATTGGGTCATTGGGTACAATACCTCATCTTGCAAGGCGCTGTCTCATGGGCAGGACGCCTCAGCGCCTAAGCCAGTCAACATCTCGGACTTCAGTTGGCAGCCGACAAGCTACCCACGCTCGCTATTTGGGGACAGCGGTCTCTCGTTGCTCATTAGCTGAAAGCCTGCTGACGGCAACTAGATGGCTGATGCGTATGGCTGGTAGGTCTACTACATTAACATCTGACAGATCTGCATTAAGAGTGGACATTGTCTCGGCAACCTCGCGGCAAAAAGACAGAGATCTGTCCGCCTGTGGACCGAGATAATGTCCCGATGTAAGCATACGACGCGCCGTTCTCATCCAGTACAGGATGACCGAGCGACAAGGGTAAGACTCGTCAGCTAATAGCCTCTCTACCAGCCTTAACGCGAGTACTCGAGCCACTGTCGGGATGCACGGCAGGGCAAGGCCTCCCCTGCTTGTCGGAAGGTGTAGGATGTGACGGGCGACTGGCGCGGTCCTGCCATCCCAAACTAAAATCCCCATAAGGGACTCGAGTCAGTTCACCTCACGGCGCGAGACTTTCGCAATACGCACCACATAAAGGATGAAAGCGCAAGCTCGTGTCTTGATGACACTGACTTTTGCACTGAGCGTGAGGTTGAAAAGCGCTGCATCAGAAAGGGCGTGCGTTGCTTGCGAGGGAAATACGCCCCAGATGCGGGGAGAGACCCCGCTTGGCCCAAACAGCAGGCCAGGTACACGCACTGCACTGCATCCACAAACTGTCCGGCCGCGGCTAAATTACTCCTGAACAGACCGGAGTGGAGTGCGTTGCATTTATTCGTGTGGAGCTACACTCCAGATACAGCCGCGTATTCTGAAAAGATCTTCAAAAAACAACGAAACTGTCGTTGTCCCACACGAAACCTGAAATGTCGTCCGCATATGCAGATACAGCGACCGTCTCCTGCCTTACTGAAGGAAAACCTCGAATACGTCTGTCCGCCGCTACGTTACGCAGCAGCGGGTCGAGCGAAAGTGTTAAGAGTACCGGCGAGAGCTGGCACCCCTGACGCCCTCCTCGCGTGATCAGGAAGCTGCCGTCAATTTGGCCATTCAGTAATAGTTTGCTGCTGAGGCCTGTGTAAAGGTCACGTAGGAGCTGAACGAATTTCTAACTTTAACCGGAGTACTACCGCTGGAGTTGAATGGACTCCACAAACGCGCCTACGGCCATGTTCAAAAAACTGCGATGGGGTACGCACAAACACTGATATCTTTAAGACCAAATCCTAATGTTTTCGCATACACGCCACCCTGAACGCATTCCTCACGTGTCGTTCTTTACCCCACAAAATCTTTCTTAATTGTCGCCACTGACCATAGCAAAAAATTGTTAATATAAATATCAATTCATAAAACGCACAGGAGCTACTTGACTGAGAGAACACCTCAACAGATTTTTTGTTTTGGTTTTTGCGACTGTAGCAATAACGAAAAGAAAATGCACGGGTCTGCTACTGGCTCTGTAGCTGAACCACCTCCGCTGCCTCGTGCGGACAGGAGAGAAAATAGAGAAGGAAGAAAAAGAAGAGGGAGTGAAAAACGCGCGCCGCAACAACCGCCGTCGTCCACTAAATAAGCGGTGGCGGGTGCAATGACGGCCTACAACATAAAAATTCGGTGGCTGGCTAGCACCCGCCGCAAGCGGTGTTGACCTACCGTCCCGGTCCCGTAGGTATCCCATCTAGCCACCATACCGTAGGGCAAGGAACTGCCACCCTTCCGCCACCTGTGCTGCGTTATGCGGAAAAATGAGAAAAGAGAGAACAAAGAAAAAGAAGACGGAGATAGAACGACGTGCGTCGCAACAACCATCGTCCGCCCCCGAAACGGTGGCGGGTGCAATGAAAGCCTCACCTCGACCTCAATAGATTTGGTTGGTTGTGAAAGGCCGGCACGATAAAAAATTACTGCTGTTCAAGGCCTTGTATGAGACCCCTCCGAACTAAAAGCTTACCAAACCCGGTTGTACTTAACAACGTGTAAGTCCGGATAGATTTACCCAGGGAGCGGTAGAATGCGGCTGCCGAGCAACCGTAGATCGCTTATACTGGTACTGCCCGGAATATCCAATAATCTGAACATGTGAAAACTGTACTCGAGACGAGACTGTGGTCATAGCGTAATGAGTCCCCACGAGCATCGACTGACGGACACCTATCAAAGTCTAATAGCCCAATATCCACAAAACGCCGATATGCTTTTTTTTTTTTTACAATCCAGTCCAGATGTTTGGCGTTCAATGAAGGCTTTAGCAGTCCAGCAAGTGAAAGCCAAAGCAATTTGCATGAGTCTTAGGAAAGGCGCAGTATCTGCCCAATATTAACTCCTCAATCGCCCCGTTAAATAAACACCTGTATGAAGAAAATTTATTGATGGCGATGAGACATTATGAGAGTTTGTGAATCATAGACGTGTTGATCATGAATCACCTTTAAAGGATAAAAAGGACTTGAATAAAACAAACTCTTTATGCGATGTATGCTCACGGTGACAATTTCAAAGAACAGAGGCTGCTACCGATATTTTGAAGACGTGAGAAAATTGAACCTATTCAGGACTAAAATTAGGAATACAGCCTTATATAGAAAGCTTTCTGAACAGAAAAAAAACATAGATAAAAAAACACTACTTTCGAGGGTTGCCTTAACTGAACTGTAGTATGGGAGACATGAGAGTACTACTCTCCGAATTTACTGCAATGAACCGTGTCGTCAATAATCGGAGAAGAATATGTCCACTCCGACAGAGAGTTCATCCACAGGAATACCCAAACCCTCCCTCTAAAGTTTCACAATTAAGGGTACATTCCGCGCTGCCTCTGGCCGCACCACTCAACGACACAGTCACTTTTCAATAGCATATACATGGGAGGGGGCGCCGAGGAGTGAAGACGCTGCCACGTCGAGCTCTGCTGTTAATGGCCTTTTTCGGCGGCTTTTGGGTGCACTCAGCAACATCTCACTTCGGACCGATTTTCGGAAGTCCCGAGGATCAAGTGGAACCAACTCTTTAAAAGGTGGGACCACCAATTTGGTCTTTACGATACTTTGAAGTTCGGAGCAACAACGCCGCCAAGTTAAGCCTAGCGTCCGAGCCTAGCGTCCGGCCTAGCCGCCCTCGAGGGAAGACCCTCGGAGCGTGGACGGCATGGACTGGCAGGGCGAGGAAAATCAGAGCTACCAGCCGAACTCTGACACTAGTAAGGACGGAAATATGGAGGCGGTTGAGGCCTTAGAAGAAAATTCATGGTTCCGCCGACAAGGAGGAAGGAATGCGACGCAGCATCCCAAGCGAAGAAGGAGGCACCCGTGAAGGGGAGCGAAGGGACCGAGGCCGCCAAATCGCGGCAAAAAGCGATAGGAAGGTCACTCGCCGAGAGATCCGTAGGCACGGTCAGATCGAAAATACCGAAGGAGATGTTCCGCGTAGTGCTGCGACCGCACGGCGGCGCCGATCAGCTGACAAGGAAAGCGGGACCGAAGCTGCGCCAGGTCCTGGTTACGGCTGCAGGCCTCAACCTGAACGGGGAAGACAGATTCATCGCCAACCCGAAGAATCAGTCCCTACTAATTATGACCCCGGAGCTCGGCAGGGCGAAGCGGTACGAGCAAATTACGACCATAAAAATCGGGCCAGTTGAGATAGACGCAACTGCTCACGCGGCCATGCCGGAGGGCGGCAAGGGCGTCATATACGACGTTCCGCTGGACGTCACGGAGGAAATTCGGCAGGGACTCAGAGATAATCCTGGTTACATTGGAGCGAGGAGGCTCGGGAAAAAGTCTAAAACCGTGCTCATCATTTTCGAAGACCAAGAAGTCCCGAGAGAGGTGTGGTTCAACGGATTGCTATACCGGTGCAACCTCTACAAAAAGAAATTCGATGTGTGCTACGCATGCGGCAACCTAGGACATCGGTCGGACGTCTGCCCGGACCCCACCAGCCCTCGATGCCGAGGGTGCAGAATGCTTAATCCACCGGAGGGGCACGAACAAAATTGCGAGCCGCAATGCCTACTGTGCGGCGGCTGCCACCTCCTGGGGCACAACCGCTGCAGAAGCATGTACCGGACCCCGCACATTCTCAAAGTCCGACAAGCAGAGAAAGAAGCCACCCAGGCTCAAAACAAGCAGCAAGAGCCAACGAAAACCCGGGGCAGATCGAGAGGAAGAGGCGACGCCGCGGGCACAACGGGCCGTGCGAGAGACTCCAGCGAATCCGTCACCAGAGATGAGCCCAGATCCAAGAGCAAGAACAGGGGGCCGCCACAACCACCGCCACCCAAGGACGACAAGAACCACTGGGCGAAGCCCGGGGAGACGCCGGCCGGACAAGCAAAGACGAATGAAGAAGTTAACGCAGGCGGTAAGTCGGTCAGCTTCGCTAGCGGAGTCTCCAAAGAAAAAAACTTGGAACTTTCGGAATTACAACAGACTCAAGCCGAGCATAGCAAAGAAATCAGAATCATTAAAGAAGACATCAAAGAGATTAAATAAACCCTCAAATCCCTAGTCGAGGTAATTAAAGAGTTAAAAGAGGCAAAAGCTACACCTGCACCGGCACCTCCGATGCTCAGGTCGCCCGTCATACGGGGCCCCGGTGGGGCAAGCGAGAGCAATTGTGGCAGGGACAGTGACGACTCAGATGAAATGAATATCGATCAGGCTAGACCCACGAAACGTAAATCAGACGACACTAGTGTAATTGGACAAGCCAGAAAGCACGTGGCTTTTAGAAAATTAGTCAAGGATGAAATCATAGACTTCGAATTGAACCTGAATAAGAAACTTGAGGCGAGATTTGGAGTGCTAGAAAAGATGCTTCAAGCCCTTTGCAACGCATCGGGTATACAATATCAAAATCATAATGGATCCCAAAACGTCTAAAATTTGGCAATGGAATTGCCGGTCGTTGTCAATGAAGCGATGGCTCTTGCAACAGTACGTAGCTAGCCAGAACACACAGCCTTTGGCAATGGCTCTGCAGGAAACACGAGGTGTATGGAAGCTTTCGGGGTACAAAAGCTACGATAGCGGGAAGGGAAGTAAAACACAGGTCGTGACGTACGTCAAAAACAACGTCGCCGTCGTCCAGCACGAAGTAGGTAACAGGGAGACCGAAACGGTCTTTGTGGAAATCCTGACCGGTAAAAAGAACAGAGGCAGCATATTTCTACTCAATGTGTACAGCTCCCCGAAGTGCACGAAGGCGAGGTTTGGCCCGCTATTTAAGAGAGCGATTAGCCTGGCAGGTAAGAATCCACTAATAATAGCCGGCGATTTTAATGCCAGACATCGAGAATGGGGTTACACGACCAGCAGCCCGAAGGGTCAAACGCTGTTGGAAGATATCACTGAGTCAAACCTCTACATCGCTAACGACATTAGATGCCCGACGAGGGTGGGAAACAGTGTGTCAGCGGACACAAACCCGGACTTGACTCTCTGCCATAGAACTGGCATAGTCAAGTGGACGAACAAGCATCAGGATCTAGGTAGCGACCACTACGTGCTAGAGGTAGAACTAAGTAGGAAAGTGAGCGTTAAGCGCGCTGTGTGTCGGACGGAAACCCAAGTGGATTGGGATAAATTCAGACAGATCAGAGAACGGGAAGAAATTGGAGATATAGAGTGCATTCAAAATTGGGCCGCCCAACTAATTACCCATGTCAACGAGGCCACCGAAGAAATTAAAGGCGAAGCTCTGCCTGAGGCGATGGATAGCAGGCTATTCGGCATGTTCAAAAAGAAAGAAGAGCTAACGAAGAAGCTCAAAAAGCAAAAGTGGAACCGCAATCTCAGAAGAGAGATAGCCAGACACAACGTCGAAATAGAAAAATACGCCCGGAAACTCGAGTCGCAACGTTGGGATAACAAATGCGACGAGATGGAGGGCACCATGAATGGGGCCAAGACGTGGCAACTGCTCAGGTTCCTGATAGACCCGACTAAGTCCAAAACGGTCGCCAATATAGAACAGGTCAAGGCGAGGTATAACTTTAAGGGTACGGACAAACAGCTCATTGACAAGCTCAAGTCCATGTACGTAGCTCCCCCCGCCACAGCGCATTACAGAGATTACAACGGACCGGCGAACAGCGAGCTTGACGCGTCCATAACAGTGGCAGAAGTCAGAGCGGAGCTGCACGGCCTAAAAAGACGCTCGGCCCCCGGGCCGGACCTCGTTAATAACAAGATGCTCGCAAATCTGGACGACGAATCGATCAATGCCCTAACCAAATATTTAAATCAGGTGTGGGAGAGTGGTCAAGTACCCCAAGAGTGGAAGAGGGCTAAGATCACCCTAATCCACAAGCAGGGAAAACCACCGGGCTTGGAGAATCTCCGCCCAATATCACTAACATCCTGCGTAGGCAAACTACTTGAGAAAGTTATTCAGAGGAGGCTAACCAAATACACCGAAGAGTATGATGCGTGGCCGGCTGAATTGGTCGGATTCAGGCCCGGCCTTTGTACGCAAGATACCATGCTCAGACTACATAACGATGTTGTCAGAGACTTCAGGAAAAAAAATACGAAAGCTATTCTAGGCTTAGACCTTAAGAAAGCTTTTGATAACGTCAGTCACGACGCCATTCTCGACGGGCTCGCTGAGCTTAGAGTAGGCGAAAGAACCTACAACTACATTAGATCATTCCTGCGAGACAGGACGGCGATCATCAGCTTTCAGGGCTTATGTTCGGAGGAGTTCCCGCTGGGTAACAGAGGCACTCCGCAGGGGGCTGTGCTCTCACCTTTCCTTTTTAACATCGTAATGAGGAAGCTCCCCAGTAAGCTTGGCCATCTCGATGACTTAAAACTAAGCATTTACGCGGACGATGTGACCGTCTGGATGTGCGAAGGGAGCGACTCGTACATCACATCCAGGCTCCCAGAGGCAGCAGATATAATCAGCTATCACGCAGAGGACGTAGGTCTATGCTGTTCGCCAGAAAAATCGGAGCTCCTGGTAATGACCAGCAGTAGTGGAAAGATAACTCCAGATATCAAAATTAAAGTCAACGGAAACGAAGTCCGGAAAGTAGATGAAATTAGAATATTAGGTATGATTATCAACCGCAGGGGTAGTAACAAAAGCCTAATTAAGAAATTAAAAGATCAGGCGGAGCTCGTAGTCAGAGTATTTAAGAAGACGTCCAACAGAAGGAGTGGTCTCACGGAGGCTAGTAGACTCAGACTCGTAAAAGCTTTTGTCACGAGCAGAATGTGCTACGCGACTCCATTCCTAAATATCAACAAGACCGAAGAACACAAATTAAACACCATAATTAGGAGATGCACGAAGTGCGCTCTAGGACTCCCCATAACTACTTCTAACGACATTGTAGAGAAAATGGGGTTGCATAATGAGTGGAAAGAGCTGGCTGCGGCGGTCAGGCTGTCCCAGAGAGAGCGACTCGCAGGAACGGCGGCGGGTAGGCAAATCCTCGATTGGGTAAACCTACTAGCGCCCGGGGAAGGCGAAAGTGTCAGAGAAAGCATAGATCGAGAAATCAGAAAGCATCTATACGTCTCGCCCATACCGAAGAACATGCACCCCGTACACGACGAGGGGAGGAGGAAAAGCAGAGCTAAGCACCTCGCTAACAAATTGGACAAACTCCCGCCGGGATCGGTCGCCTGCACCGATGCAGCGATCGGGAAAGCAGGCGACGTAACCTCGGTCGCCCTATTGGACACTGGGATCGCCATAGGAACAGAAAGAAATCGAGATCTACCGCCGGTAGAGGCGGAGGAGATTGCAATAGCCATTGCCATTGCACGACCAGGCGTGAAACACGTCATCAGCGATAGCAAAGCGGCGGTTAGAAATTTTAGCAAGGGTAGAGTCAGCAATCGTGCTGCAAAACTTCTGAACGAGTCGTCTCTCGCCAAAAGCGTGACCATAATCTGGACCCCAGCACACGCCGGTCTCGCCGGCAACGAGGCTGCCCACATGCTCGCCCGCTCCTCGCTACCTCGGGGTGCTGCGGACGCCTCCACATCATCTAAAACCAAAGAATGTATAGGTACCTTTAGGGATGTAACCGACAACTTGAAGAAAGACCGGAGGATATATCCGCCACCGGTTAGATCCCTGAGTAAAAAGGAATCGTACGACTGGAGAAGACTCCAAGCTCGAAATTTCTTTTCGCCCCAGTGGAGGAGTTGGACGGGTGCCAGAGGGCGGAAGAGGGACGGTGCAGAAACCGAAATTTGTAAATTTTGCGGCCACGTGGCAACATTAGATCATATAATATGGAGATGCGTTCGTGCCCCAAGGCGCAACGCGATTAAAACTAGCGATGAATGGGAGACCACGCTACGAAGCTCCGACGAAAAAACACAGCGATTCGCCGTCCGCCTGGCGGCCGAGGCTGAAGATCTCTTCTCCTAGACGAGGCCGGGTGTCCTCTGGCCGCGGTGTGACAGACTGCCTCCCCGGACGCCTGCGTGCGGACACGTAGGTGGCTGCTGCACCATATTCGGCGGAAATAAATGTTCTTCCTCCTCCTCCATATACATGGTTGTAGATTCGATGGAGGCGAAAAGCAAGACGTCAGTTTATTGTGCGATGTCAGTGCACGTTAAGAACCCCATGTGGTCGAAATTTCCGGAGTCCTCCACTACGGCGTCTCTCATAGCCTGAGTCGCTTTGGGACGTTACATCCCACAAACCAAACCAAACATGATAGTAGAGATAACGAGGCGCTCAAAAGGTGACCGCTTTGGTGCAGAGTGGCGATGCACCTGAACAGCAAACACCGGCCCTACCGACTGCCACATAGTACCCGTTAAAACATACTAAAAACATAGTGCTGGGTGTGAATAGCTTTCCAGATCACCATTGGGACTTCCGTACAGCGCCCAATACGCAGGGCACTCCCTAGTGAGAAGGCCGTTCCACCTACTTTGTCATTCAGAATTCCTAACTTCAGAAGGTAACATGGCCTCCAAGGCAAAAGGCCTCCATCTTTTTTCTGACGACACCCTACTCTGATCATGGCTACTCTTATACTGCCTCTGCAGTCCCAACTACCGAAATTGGTCAGATATAGTCATTCTTGTACTGACCACGGCAAACATTTTTAAAATTTTGGACCATTTTACCAAATCTATGTGGCTTAAGCATTGTTTAAACCTAGTGATACGAGCGAAAGATGTCCGAGTAGCCATGGTACACTACTAAAAAACGAAAAGTTCTACGGGGCAGTAACCTCACGCAATCTCAACAAATCACATAGACTCTCATACGGTGCACATAATTATTATAAAATATCTTCCATAATTTATGTTAATGTACAAGAAACTATGAGATCTTAGGCAATTATATGCGACTTGTATGCGACTTGTATGGGATTTTTTAAGTGAATTGCGTGAGACTGTGTGAGAAAATGTGAGGTTATTGCCTCATACAATTTTTTAGTAGGGTAATGCCAGCAACACCGCCTTTCACATTCCCAATTTTTTTACCGTGAGCTAACACTATGCGGGTTGGAAGGAGTTTCGCGTGTCCTCTGCGCCGACCAAGCTGCGTATGCGCGAGAGCCGCACTACGTCACAAGGACACAGCTGCCGCCGCCGCCGCAACTGCAGCGGAGGAAAATGAGAAAAGATGTGTAGAGCGAGAGAGAGAGAAAGGGACAGCAACCATGCCCATGACAGTACAGTCAAGAAGGTGTAATAGGAGAAAGGGGGTGTGCCCAGTGAGAGAAAGGGAAAGGGAGAGCAGCAGTGCCCATGACACTGTAGTTCGGCGTTCTTAGCTCGGCATTTGTAGACCAGCGTTCGTAAACCATACCTGTCTCTCAAAACCCCATCAAATAATCTGGCGACAGCTACAAGCTAAAATCTTTCTCTCCCCAGCTTGGTTGGTCTTGGCACACCTGGGCCGGTACGACCCCATATGCTCTCTATGTGGCGCATCTAGAACCACCTTCAATCACGTTTCCATGCGAAGATTTCAAGCCACCGCCTCAGTGGGGCCTCACGGACCAAGAGGGTTCGGAGATCGGGGTCTCCAGCTCGGACCCAGCAGCGCAAAAGATGCTGGTTGACTGGGCTGATGCGGTCGCTGCCAGGCACGGTCTGACAGACACCAACCGGGACCAGGAACCACCTCAATCCTTCTGGTTCCCACAATAAATGTTTTACCACCAACCACTGGTGTTCGCTAAATAAACATTGTGTGCATCGTATACAGTGCTGTCTGTCTTGAGAAGCCGAGGGGGTAGTGATAAGCCTTGACAAGCCAAGATAAACCATGAAAAGCCGAGATAAGCTAAGAGAAACCGAGGAAAAGCCGGGACAAGACAAGATGAACCAAGCTCACGCTACGTATATCCTGGCATAGCAAGCTAAGCCACTGCCATTTTTTTTTATATTTTGCATTTAATGGTAATAATTGGTGCACGGTAAAGAGAAGGCGCAGTATCTGTCACTTATTCTTTGGGCTCCAGAAAAATGGCGCAAGAGAAAGAAGGAAAGAAATGTGATTGAAAGCGGAGAGAGAGGAAGGGGTGCCGCAGTGGAGGACTGCAGTAATTTCGATCACATGGGAACGTTTAACGTGCGCTGCTGTCGCACATCACACGGACGGCTCTCGGTTCTGCCCGCACTTTCTGTTAGATTTAATGGAAAGGGAAGCACAGTATACCCTATTGTGGACACCAAGGAAACGTGGATGTGTAAACCTAATCAGGTCACGGTCTAGTTTCATATTTTTTCTTTTGTGTTCAGCTTGGAAAAGTTGGGAAAGATAGATTGGGCGGACAGCGCAGGATAGTGGACACCTACACCTAATCGGGCGAAGGTCATACCACCTTTTTCCCGGCCAAGAATCTTGATCTTCATTGCCAGCCCACGCAGATATATATTGGTTTGTTTCACAGAGTAGGCACTTAAACCGTAGAAGCGACACTCATCGCTCCTGCGTTTGAAGGTCAAAACTGAACGGCCGATGACATTGGCTTCTGCAAGGAAAGTAAGCTTCCCCTTTAACAATGTATGCGAGCGCTGTGGTTGTGACGGTGTATAGTATAATTGCGGTACCAAGCCACTACAGCAATATATACCGCACCCGACAAGTCGTATCGGCTAATTAAAGAGCTGTTTTTATAAAATTCTTGCTGTAACTAACAGTGTGTGAAGTCCTAAGCCTCCATCATTTGTGGCCATTAGCGGGTGGGCAGCACCGCTTAAAGGGATCAATGGATGCTAAAGCTTCGTTTAGTTTAGCATATGACACAAAAAACACAGCACACAATAAATTAAGTTGCTACTACTCAATTAGTGGCGTGAACAGAAGTTGGTAGTGAATGAATGTTTCCGTGTATTTAATACATTCCAACTTTCCACAGTGCGAGGAAAGCAACTGTATTCGAAAGCGTTAGAGTAAGGGCAGAAAAAGGTTGTATATTAAGGTCATGATGGTTCCTAGTAGCCGGTAGTTCTGAAAGCGAGATATGGTGTACATCTGAAAGGCAATCCGCCTTTTTGACATGGTCGTTCTGCGCATGCGTGCCCCTCCCCTGGTTGAAAACAAACTACCCACCCTGCTACGCATGCGCTGTTCTTAGCCCCTGAGATCGGCGCAGCAGGGGCTGATCTCGGGGGCCATGCGCAGTTCGTATGCGTGACACGTGTACGCGAGCTGTCAAGTACACATATCTTCACTTCACACACGGACATTTTCCATGCATGGACGTCCCATGGATGTTTTTCAACTGTAGCAGGCGAATTTTCGACCACTCTTCAGAGGACGCCGTATCTTGTGAAAAAGACGAATTGGCAGAATGCGCTACAGAATGTAGGAATTTTGAGACTCAGATTTACGGCAGGGTGAGAATAGATTGCGGTTTAGGGAAGACATGCAGATGATGATGAAAAGTCGAAGTTGTCCAGGCGACATGAGCTATGAATTCAAGGACATGACGCAGCAACTCTAGTGACGCCCCTATGTGCCTTGGAGCCTCTTGCGGATCCTCATTCGCTTAAAACAGTGTTGGCTCTCTAACTGCCCATACAATATTTTCTGCTCGTATTATTTACCCCATTCTTGTCAGCCAGGATTAGTTATACGTAATGCAGCTGCTCGCCGTAAGCGACAAAGCTACCTAGATACAAAGCACGCTTTAACCAGGCCTCACAAGTGGGCTTCTACGGCCTAAGTGAACTGGGCTTGACTCGCAATCCAGTAGCCGTAAAAAGTTGTTTGCAATCCTACCCTCCCACCTAAAATGAGCAATCTAGATGGCACTCATTCTTAAGTTTGTGACAGCATGCGGTCTCGTTACGTGACGAAACCAACCGACGAATTTGTGTTGGGTCATTCTCAATAACAATCACTGTAAACGCAGATCTTGTGTGGGCAAGCTGTGAGCTGTTTGCTATTAGATTTTTTTTTTTTCAACGCACCGTATTTGTTTTCTGTAGGCTGTCTTTTGCTCTTTGTGAGCGCGCAACAAAAACTTTTGAAATCAATATTTTTGTTCTCATCGCAAGCTTAGACCCCGTCTGGTAATATCTTCATAAGAATTACATACAATGTTCCACAGCTGTTTAAACAATGTACTTTAAGCCGAAGCCCGTCAGTCTTCTATATGAGAGTTAATTGTTTGGTGCCAGTGTAAGCAAAAAATTTAAAATGCAATCTTTTGCTCCACCGTGAGCGTGCACCTTCCTCATCAACGTTTGCGTAAAATATCTCAAAATGTCCCACATCTGTCTTGAAAATTACAGGTGTCCCATAGTCCTGCACTGAATGGGCAAGTTCATTCCGATAATTCCTGCACAATTCAGCGTTTTGAGATCTGCTTTAACTGAAGCGCAGAGAAGGAAGGGAGAAACCAAGGAGCACTATGAGGGACTCACTTGCACAAGCTCGCGCGCACAGTATTCGTTCCGACATCACGTGCCCCAAGAGAAGGCAAATAGCTGATTAATGAGACGTAAAAGGAATGGGCTCCCGGATCGCGAACATCGCTATTTCCACCAAAGCACACCGCATCCACGACGCTCACAGCACGTGGGCAACAGCATTTGTCTCGGGAGTCAGCGACAGCAAGTCAGGAAACAGAGCTAAGCTCTTGATCGCGAGTAAATTAAAAGTGACACCTGGTCCAGTGCGCCAGAGAGAGGCACGTGCTGCAAGTTGCCCGCCAGAAACGATGGCAAAAAGACCCCCGCCTTTTTCCAAAGCCGGTCCTATCGAAAATCTGTACGTACAGAGTTGCACGCAGTCATAATAGGCTGGCAATGATAATGAGGCGCTTCAGTAGCTCATGTTAACTCCCTGGCTTCATTGTTGTGTGCACCGAGGGCGAAGATCCCCGAAGCAGAGGTGAGAGCTGGAGCGGTGACTCCTAGGCTCGTTAACCGAGGCTCTCCTAGAACAGGGCTAAAATTTTTATTGGGGTGGATGGGTGCGAGGGTTGGTTGACCGCCCATTATTATTTATCCAGCAGTAAAAGGAGCCGCTTTGATACAGGGACCTTCGCCATGTCCTGTATGGGACGTACCATATGGTTAAGCAATTATTAGAAACTGTTCAAGAGCTGAAATCGCTCCAACATGCACGCTACATGCAATATAGTCCAAGGCTTCAGAAACACTTCCCTAACCAAAGGTTAGTTTCTTCTAAACATGCCGAAATCACTGCAACCAAATGTATGCAACTTCGTTTATTTTGAAATTGTTCTCAAACAAGCCCAATTCCCAATGAAAACTTCGTGCTCCCGCTAAACAGCCATATTTGCTTACAACTAAATGTTCTGTGCAACTCACGCACCATCTCATATCAGGGACAGGAAACCTGTGTAGCATTCATTTTCCGACGTCCAGTGCGTAAAGTACACCAAATAGAAGCCTGTCTCATAAACAGGGTCTGCTTTCCATGACGAAAGATTTAATAATTAAAATACTCTGCATAGTGTTTGATACGTCCGAGTCGAAAATGCTGTCCCCATTCACACCTTTGATCAAAAACAATCTTACTGTGCTCCTCCCGTATAAGTACTTCAATATTTGTTCCTTCACTGGCCTCTGAATAGCAGCAGTATACCTAGACATCTAAACAAATGGTGCAGAGATACATGTATACAGTTAACGTAAGGGGAACGATGGTCATTATAACCTTTCTTCAGTGTTATTTTTTCAAATTGACAATAACCTCATCAGGAAAACTACCGTATCATCTATATTTACAGAAACATGCACCAAATCGTTTTCAGGCGCATCGTAATGCTATGTCTTAGCGACAAACAAGCCGTTTTGAACTTGTTGAGTTGCTCAAATGTGCATTCTGTCTTTCTGTTGTTGTTGTTGTTGTTTTTTTTTTTGCATACGTGTACAATCATACGATGCCTCTATTTCTTTCGTATTAAACTTGCTGCACCGTTTCCTACTGCTTGTCCATGCTATAGCTCTAGTATTTTCTGAATTCCGTATATTTTTATATATTTTTTATTTAGCTTGCAAGTAGCTTGAGAATTTTCTAGTATTTTATTACATTTCATGTATTACTTAGATAGCTGCAGAAGGGATGTAAATATTGGAAAAATATTTCCGTATATTACCGATGTATTGACTTCTTCCGCATTGCCTGCATTAATGGTCGGGTTACGTCAAACTCTCTCTCGCAGTCAATAAAACCTATATAAGGTGTGTGGTAAAATTCGCTGCCATGCAATGGACCAATTTGGCAGTGTAATAATGGTCTTTTACGGTGGTTTTAGAGGTCATTTGACGGACTGAACGCTAAGATTGTACACTGACGTTTTAAGTGCTCGATGTCCCCTTTCTTATCCAAGTTATTTTAGTTCTCTTCCAAGACTGTGGTGCGCTGCAAAGGTCGTGACGCATTACGTATTTTGAACTTTCTCAGATGGCTCCACAGTAGCGTGGCAAATGTTATGAATCTATCCGCCTCCTGCATCAGCTGCCTTTGCACACTTGCACTTCGAAGTGTGCATTAAATT
The DNA here is from genome assembly GCA_023969395.1 of Amblyomma maculatum. Classification (NCBI taxonomy): domain Eukaryota; kingdom Metazoa; phylum Arthropoda; class Arachnida; order Ixodida; family Ixodidae; genus Amblyomma; species Amblyomma maculatum. The sequence continues at coordinate 1,442,923 of JAJIZL010000159.1, forward strand.
ACATGCTTCCCTAGTCACAGAGTGTAGGGCAGTAGAAAAACACGCTCTGAATCCAGAAACCCAGTGCCTTGTACTACGGCTCCGCTATTAAAACCTAGCTTTACAATTCCTATGCCGTCATCTCTCTGGTAGGGAACTGGAGCAAAATTTGTTTGACACAGTCTGTTTTTCAATATGTTTGCGTGAGCGCTTAGCTGTCTCGCTTGAGCTAGAAAAATGATGTTTAGTTTAATGTAAAGGTCATTTCATCTTCTTTCCAGGGGTATGCGTTAACAGAAACTTTTCTAATTTTTACGAGGGCAATGAGCCAAGGAAGGGCATAAAACAATATGTTTGTTCTACTTGCTTGCTTTTGGCAAGGTTTTTAAGAAAACTACTGTTTCTAAAAGAAAACTGCTTCTGCAGCATTTAGTTTAAGTATCAATCTATTTACTAAATGCCGAGCGTTTTAGTTGTAATGAATATGAAATTAGAACTGGTGCCCTAAAGTAGTGCGAACATGGCAAAAATAAGGCGTTAATAGCTGCGAGTCAAATTAACAAAATTAAAACAAATTTAGCTCGATTGTAGATAGTGACCATTTTGTTAAATGTTGAAAGCCTTACTGAGCTACCCACGTATTTTTGTAGTATAGTAATGTTAGTTGAAACCTAGAACCAGTGGTTTCCTTTGTATGACCTTTTGTAGCAAGTAAACGTCGTATATTCAACAAGTTATGCCCACGAACTATGCATAAAATGGTCTTGAGTCTAAATAAGGTAGAATTTAGCTATGAAAAATAGAACAGTAATACAGCGAAATTCAACTACGCTGTTTGTTGTGTACCGCAATTTCCGAAAAATACACCTAGCGCGAAAAATCACATTTATATTTCAGGCTGCGTTCTCAAAACTTGAAGTCGCTGGTCTTAATACTATCAGCAATGTCAAGTTACGAATCACAAACGGTGCTTATTACCTCAATAATCGCTCTTTTGCTGGTCGGCGTGGTTTTTACGACTGAATCTCGCGGGCATTTTGACTCAACAATGGAGTTCCGCCTGTTAACGAGGGTGGCCCTGCGAGACATTTTGAAGAAAGATTTACGCGTGTACCCCAATTATTATTCTTGTTTACTAAAAGGTGTGCGTCATTTTCGCGTCCGGCACATACGATCGACTTCTCGAAAGTCTGTCCGTCCTTTCGGTCGTTCTTTTCGGCGACTCAACACTGTTAGCAGGCTGGATTGTAGGTGTATCAAGACATTGGTGATTAGCGTGCGTTTGTGCTTCGTGCAGAGCGTCAATTTTCAAAATTTTATATATTGTTGTTTGCGAAAAGGTGTGCGTCACTTCCGCGTCCGGCACGAACGATCGACTTCTCGAAAGTCTGTTCGTCCTTTCGGTCGTTCTTTTCAGCGACTCAACACTGTTAGCAGGCTAGATTGTAGGCATACCAAGATATTGGTGATTAGCGTGCGTTTGTGCTTCGTGCACAGCACCAATTTTCAAAATTTTATGTTGAGAGTTTTTCAAGTTAGAATTTCAAAATGGGGAATCGCCGAACAGCTCAGTGCAGAAGATAATCGTCGGCGCATGCGAACCAAATTTTCCTTTTCGGATGTCAAATGAATGATGTGCAACTGCTCCTGTGTAGCTTGCGGAAGCTATCTCGTAGCATGTTGTCGAGTGCGGGTCTGCAGGATGACAAGTGTTACTGCATCGTGAACATTTCGCGATGCGAGAACGGAAATTTGCTCCATAAATACTTGTTCTATAGTTGGGTACCTGTAAAAGTGGCACTTGAATAGGAGAGTTGAGGGGCTTGTGCTTAGAAATAAGTGGACAGCTTTAGCGCGGAAGCCAATTGAAGGGATATTTCGCGTACTTGATAACTGTAGACATGAGCATGCCCCTATTCTTGGGTTGGATCCTGGATGTGGGATATGGTTATTCTTTTCCTCTCTGCTCTGAAGCAGGTTTTCTTTTAGTTATAGATCAACTCGCTCTCGCGCTACCGTCTGATCTGCTGACCGTCCTGGTTAGCTCAGTCGGCAGAGTGACTGCCCCGGAAACGCGGTGGTCCCGGTTTCGATTCCCGGATCAGGACGAATTTTTCTTTAACAGGAAGTTTCTGAAGAAGCTGTATAGCTTTCCTTTGTATCAGTATGGCTGCGCTGGGGTAGATGTCAATGAGTAATTACTCTCTTATTATAGGTTATGAACAGTTGGCATATCTAAACAACATGACAGTCACTGCATCTACTGAAAATTATCTAGGGCGGTAAAATCGCCAGCTACTTCTGTGTCGCGCAAAATATTTCGCGTTTGCGCTTTGCATTTCTCGTTCCCCTCCGTTGCATATGGCGTATCCTCGGGGCACGCTGCAGTGGCAGTTTGTGTCATAGTGTTAGACACCTTACAGTACAAGCGGCGCTTGGCAGCTTTATAATGTTTAGATTATCATGAGGGAGGGACAAAGCATGATGAAACGTCGTACAATCATACTGCGAACCACAGCTACTGCATATGCCACTAGCTTAGGCATGCGCAGAGGGAGAGCATAGGGAGTGACCGCACCCTCTATTTCTTTAAGGGGGGCGCCAAGGTCACCCATACCTTCACTCTGTTGTAACTTTGCCGTCGTTTTTAAAACTGCAGTGTTAGGGCCATACAGACGTTTTTTATTATTTTCAGTAAGTGCAGAAGAGAGAACAAGGAAGTGTAAAAAAGAAGCTCGCCAGAAGGAAGGGTGAGGATGTGATTAGAATTTTGTGGCGAATTTTGAGTAACGTACTTGAGCGCAAATCGATTGTATTGGGGGAGAGATCACTGCCCCAAGTGTCTGGTTCGCAAGTCCAGCGAGGATTCCCAGCGCCCAGCCACCACGTAAGGTCCGGAGCCTACGCAGGAGCACGCGGGCCGTCATATTTTGACGAGGCATTGAGAGGTGTAAAGGATTGATGAAAGCAATTACCTGTGGTTTATCTTGAGACTAAACCCGGAGTTACGCGAGAGATACCTGCATGGCTACGCTTCGGTTCGGCTTGAAAATAAAGAAATGACTTTTGCACATAGTAGTTTACTCTATGGTTTTAGCTTTATTCAGTCCAAGGTACAAAATTGCGTTCGTGTATTATTGTGCAGCCCGGCTTCTTGTTCTCATTGACGGCTTTGCACGTGCGCACCAGCATTTCGGGGGCAGTGGAGAAAACGTCCACACCTCACTTCCCTCCTACGGACGTGGGGCAGTGTGGACGCTGCCTAGATGATATATACTACGAGAGCACCGTACTTTGATGGATACTTTGGCGGGAGGCGACCATTTGGACAACCATTGTAAGCGTTTCGGGTGCGTGCCGGCGCTTGACGCCACGTGTATGCTTGGTAGGGGAAGCACAAGTTTAGGCCGTGAGATATGCGAGGCATATCACATTAGCAGGGAAGGTGATAAATGCGTCAGTGCACCTTCAATCGCCTTGCCCAGGAAAGAAGTGTACCTCAAGAACATTTTGCCATATTTTGATAAGTTTTGCTTATCTGGTTTTGACCTAGTGTGCGCATGCACCACCGAAGTGCTTTTATGTACCTTTTGTATAAGTAAAACCTCAGCTGATGTTTAGCGCTCGTCCTGTCTTCTTGTATGTCTGTGCCTTAGTTACATGCGCTAGTCTTTTTATTAATGATGACACAGCAACTATACCAGCTTTCTGCCTTGAAATGCATGGCATTTGTCAGGTTTCATTATCCACAAGGAAGTTAAGCTTTGTTCTGCATTAAAATGGTTTCGGTTCACACAGCTTAATGGTGACTATTGTGCACAGGAATCATAAATCTCAAATGGAACACTCTGCACAAGTTCATATTCTATCCTTTTTCATACATTCAAGCTGAACGTGTTTTATCGTTGCTAATCATCCTGAGTAAAACACTCTAGAACAAACAACGTGTGCCGCCAGCGCACAGTGAAGGTGGGACTATTGTTGAAATTCTAAGGTTATGCGAAATTAACACCACGTGAGACATAAAACAACTGCTGTAATAGAATGACGTGTCTATTTGCAGCTCCTTAATCTCTTCCAGCAGCTTGGCGGGAGATTTCCACTCAAATAAAATTATGAGGTGCCTGTAATAATCCACTGATATCAGGCAAACGTAAACTGACTAGCCTACGAAGTTTTTTGTCGCACTGCCTAATAGATACTGTCAACTACAGTGTGTGCCGGCAAGTAGCAAACGCTTGGCCACTTTTTTAATGATACGTGATGCGTCCTTATGTTCGCGAGAGAGAGGTATTAGTCTTGATCGTAGCATGTCCAGTTTCATACATCCGAACCTGAAGATGCATTGAAAACCCGACTAGCCACCTTTCGCTCAGTAATAAACAGTTTAGAAAAACAATTTTTCTGTTTCGAAATTTCTTCTCTTTAATGGTGATACGGTAGTTAATAATTCAATTAGGATAATGTGTTTATTTTAACCGCAGTAAGATATCTATCCTCTTTCGTTTCTACAGTCGAATAAAGAACTTGACGTGGAAGATCTTGCGGCGAGTGAAGAACACTGGAGTATTATCACTGCTTCGTTGATTAAAATCATTGCAAGCTAAATCCAGCTTGCTTCAAAAGCTAAATAATAATGAATTTTAAAAAGTGTTTAGAATAGTGGTTTCTTCATGCCTCGGGGAAATTATATCGACCGTTTCCTTCATCGCCGTAACCCACCTGATGAGTACGAAACAAGCAAGAGAAAGTTCATTAATCTTATTGGCGGTCGCGGGCTAACATCACCATTTCGTGCACACTAATTTTTCATGCAACAACTGAAGGAAGAACGCAGTATATCACAATTTCCTGTGTATTACTCAAAGCAGCGCAAATGTTCAATTTCCTTGCAAGTAATTCATTAGAAGCTCCAGAAAACGCAAAGAGAGTTGCCAAGAGACAGAATGAGATTATGAACAAACACTGAATATGAATTTCGTGTTAGCATTGCGTCTTGAAAAATTAACTTAGATTGCCTAGAAGGGCAAAATTAGGAGTGAGACAAAAAAGGAGAAAAAAAAAACAAGGAGAAGAAGAAGAAAAAGTGGGGAGCTTAACTGGCTAAAGAAACCGGTTTGCTTCCCTGCACACGAGAAAATGGTTGAAGAGTTATAAAATGAAGGAAGAAAATGAGTAAATGGGCAAGAAGAACCACTAGGCCAGCGTTCACTATAGGTGCTAATGAAGCGGCTCACCAAGCCTTGCTCGTCCGCTAAAACAAAATTTCCAAAAGCTGATCACTAATCTAACAGCTCCATTTTTTTATTGCAGGAATATATGTTCGTACGAATTCTCTTCGCACAGCTGCTATATAAGGCATTCGCTTGTGGATGATCACTCGGTTGCGAGTTACCAACTTTGTCGCTAGGGATGCTAAGCAGGTTGTTCCCCCTTGGCACAGGGCGGCCTACTCAGATTAGTAAATAGAATAAAATTAGCATATGAAATGAAGACAGCTCGCAATCAAATATAGAAATGTGTAAAAAGGACTGTCGAGCTGGCGATGCAGGCCAACTCCTGCACACGATACATTGGACACATGAAATGAGATCGAGACAATGAAATATTGCATTGAAACTAAAAAAGTAGACTGCAAATAACGAAATCAACTAGGGGGTCAGTGACATTGCAAAATGTTTGAACATGTTTTCTTCCTTCGTTGAACAGTTTACGTTGGGTATATCCCCTTAAACAAATAATATCTGTAGCAGTGTTATTTCGGACACGAACCCTTGTCAGACACACGGAGAAAAAAATAATGACGCTTGAAAAACAGAAACGGAGCAAAAGAGCGGAACTGGGGAATAAAAAAATTAGACTAGATAATCAAGTCAGAAAACAAGACATAGTACGCTAACAATGATATATGCAAAGGAAGCTATCTTCAAAACGAATTCAAGTTCAGAATAAACTCCAAATGCACTACTACGCATGTGCTCTCCAAATGTCAACCAAACCAACTAAAATATGAATTCCCTGTCCCATATAACGGCCGCGTGTCATTATGACGCGAATTTATTCGCGAGCTTTTACTGAGGACCCCCCCCCCCCCCCCCTCCCCTCCATCTGCCTCCCAGTCCTCGCAGTGACGCTGCCGCGGAGTTCCCTCTTTCATCTCGGCATAACCAGGAGACCTCTCCACAGCCCGAGACGAGCGAGCCTCTCGCGACTCTCTGGGGTCTTTGGGTGGTTCATCGTGCACGCGCGCGGTTGTTTTTTGTCGACGGAGGTACCGGCGCCGTCACCTTAGTGGCCTCGTCATCATACGCACTTACCGCAGCTGACCGTGAGCGCGAAGCCACGCCAGTTGAGCAGAACACTACTCTCACCTCCTTGCGTGTGCTTCCCATTCGGTGGCTCCGTTTCACCCCCGCGGATGCAAGCGGAACGTTTGCTCGGTACGGCAGTTGCGCTGAGTGGTGCATTTTGCAGTGTACACAGGAAAAATAAAGCCTGTTTGAGTACATAACTCGGTGTTTGTCTCCTCTAGCCCGAAGCCGCCGCAGTGGCGACTTTTCGCACCGTGGGTCGGGGGTCACAGCTCTGTCTGTTAGGGCTGGCAAGTAGGGGCTAGAAGGCTACTCAGCGTCTGTCCCCTCCGGCGCATTATTTCAAGAGTAACCCCCATGCTCTGTGCATGGATTAATCAGAAGTTTCTTCCAATGACGCCGGTTTTCTGTCTTAAAGCTGTTGCTTGAAAATGAGGGAGATGCGCTACTCATCACCTGTTCACCATAGTTTAACACATAACTGGTATACATGCGGGCTGTTGATGCGTAGGGGTTTACCCCAATGCCGATGCGATCATAGTATATCGCGTAGAACATGTCCTCGGCATTTCGTTCGTGGTACAAAAACAGTGTGGCAGACAAGGCGACTGCTATAAAAAGCGCAAATAACAAGGGATAGAAGAAACATAGAGTTTCTTACTCTTACCTAGAGGGAAAGCTGTGCTGCCGTCTATGGGCGTTTACATGGAGTTTCCAGACGGCCAGTTCAGCCACCATGGGCGCTCAAAGCATCATGGGCCGGTGAGCTACCGAGTGCAGAACTACAACTTTTGGCCAAAACTAATGCAAAGATAAACGTTGTTCTACCGTAAATAATGTCCTAAGATTGAATATTGTGACTATAAATTACAAAAAGAGAGAGAAACAGAATGCCAGTGTGAGATTTATCCAATATAAGCGATGGCCATTTCTCCTATTGGCTTAGTTTTGAGCAGCACAAATACCAATATTTCGCACTTAATAGGCAAACTTTGAAATAAAAAAAATGTTATGAAAATATTTATCGTTGTGCCATCACTTAAGGAAGTTTTCAGTGGCATTTCGGGAAACAGAAACCATTTATTGGCGACGTCTGCTTTTGCGCCTTCGCTACTATGGCTTTCGCGGTCTATGTACGCACCTTCAGATGATGATGATAACGAAAAAAAAAACATTGCAGTAACGCCACTCCACGCACTCGAGAAAAACCGACTGTCCCGCAACAAGTAGCACACCGGCCCATGATTCTTAGCGCGCCCATGGTGGCTGAAGTGCAGCGCCCTCAGCTTTCCCTCTAGTTAGTGTAAGGAACTCTATGAGAAGAAAGGCACTCAGGATGAGCGCTTTCTGTTGTCCCCTTTCCCTCTAAGAAATGAACCGGCTGAAGGTGGGAGACACGTACAATTTGGGGCCGTTACACCGCAAGAGGAGCAACTGCGGCGAGAAGCATGCCGCGCGCAAATTTGACGGACTAATGTTTAGTCCTGACTCGAACATGACTAACGTAAGGAGGAACGGGAATACGACTGTTCAATTGACCTTCTGCGCTCCCCGCCTCTATCAGCGTGCGTTTCGGGTGCAGAGCACGTGTTTCATGGGGAGAGGAGAGCGCACCTCTATGGCGTTGGCGAGTGGGCGGAGTCGTCGGGCTCTCTGGCCCGCTTAGCCAGACTTGCCCGGTGTTGAGGGGTATCAGGCGCTCGCCGGCACCCACTCGGCTCTATTCGTCGACCGCTGCAGGAGCCGCGGAAACCAAGGCTAGAAGCCCTATCATAACAGCATGCAGTCACTGCCGGTCAGAAAAGTCCTATGACCTGCCCATCATCTACCGCGACGAGACGCTTCGGGACAGCTCTCCTGTCTAGTTTGCGAAGCAGTTGCAGCCACGGCTCCTTGGCGATCTTGGCGTGTTTTTTCACTCGACGGTTCGCTTGTTTCTGTGGCCCCGCCATTTTGTTTTGCGCGTTGGATAAGCGATATCGGCGCGTCATGGAGGTGCAGCTACTTCACCCTCGAATCATGTCTACCTAATTGAGGTAGGTATACTGCATGCTTATTATCTTTGGTAAGAACTTTGCATTGCTGCGTGGTAGATTATACAAGCGCAATAGCCGTGCACTACTTCAATCGGACGCTCATTCATATGAGAAACATGCATCTGTGAAGGGGCTGGCGTGCACTCGTAACGGTGAACCACATGGCTACATGAAGCTTTTTGCTGGCATTTGTTCGGGCCGAATAGAGAACGTCGATGTTTTCCCCTGTTTCTGTGCAGCGGCCAATGTCAATTGTGCATATGGTTCAAAAACTATGTATATGACGTTTTATTCTCGGTGACTATAGTCGTTTATAGAGCGTAACACTCATGAAAGACGCATTGTCATTAGCACCTTTGTCGCGACGCTGGAAGGTCTCCTGTTTATGGCTTTTTTATGTTGCGAAAGAAACACTGCGCTAGCCGTCGAGCTATTTCGCGTGGCACAGCGTGGGCCAAGCTGCGCATGCGCGAGGAGCCGCGTGACATCACAGGCCGCAGCTGCTGTATTGGAGCGGCCGTCGCGGACGCGCTTCGCCGCGCCCTCCGCCGCGCGCTCCGCCGCTGCCGGAGAAGTTACGTCATAACCCCAGCCAGCACCAGCTGCCCATCACCCTCTCCGTTGGTTGTGCAGAGAAGAGATGTGTGTGTGTGGTGTATATGTAGCTAGGAGCGCGCGGCCAGAATAAACCAACTATGGAGAAGGAGAGCCTGGCCGCAGCTCAGCGCGTAGCTTAAGCTATCCTAAGCGTAGCCATGCAGCTGTTGCATTCGCAAGTCAACTAGTTTTAACCGGAGCAAAACCGCTGCCAATGTTTTTGATTTGTCACAGTATTCCAACCTTGAAAAATTCGCCTATCACGCCACCGGTATATCTCTCGTCATGTCTCGATAAGGTTTGTATAGTGGGAATACTTCCTTTTTTAAAGGCATATATATATATATATATATATATATATATATATATATATATATATATATCATCATCAGCCTGACTACACCCACTGCAGGGCGAAGGCCTCTCCCATATTTCTCCACTTAACCCGGTTCTGTGCTAGCTGCATCCATTTGACGCCCGCGAACGTCTTAACCTCATCCCCCCACCTAACTTTCTGCCGCCCCCTGCTACGCTTTCCTTCTCCTGGAATCTAGTTTGTTACTATAAGCGACCATCGGTTATCCTCTCTTCGCACTACATGTCCTGCCCAT
>JAJIZL010000159.1:1452556-1469263 GCA_023969395.1 Amblyomma maculatum
CCCCCCCCCCCCCCCCCCCCCCTTTTTCGTTCCATAGCCCTCTGGGTTGTCTTCAACTTAAGTAGAACTCTCTTGGTTAGCCTCCACGTTTCAGCCCCATAGGTGAGTACAGGTAAGATGCAACTGTTGTATACTTTCCTCTTGAGCGATACCGGTAAGCTGCTATTCATAATCTGCGAATGCTTGCCAAATGCGCTCCATCCGAATCTTATTCTTCTTGTTATTTCCTTTTCGTGGTCCGGATCTGCGGTTACTACCTGTCCTAAGTAGACAATCGCCTACTACTTCCAGTACTTCGCTACCTAATGTAGACGGCTGTTCCTTCCCGAGGCTGTTGAACATTTTCTTAATCTTCTGCATATTGATTTTCAAGCCTACCTTTCTACTTTTCCTGTCGAGGTCATCAATCATTATTTACAGTTCATCCCCCGAGTTGCTTAGCAAGGCAATGTCATCAGCAAATCGCAGATTACTGAGGTATTCTCCATCTAACCTTATTCCTAACTGCTCCCATTCCAAGTCTCTGAATACCTCCTCTAAGCAAGCTGTGAATAGTATAGGAGATTGCGTCTCCTTGCCTAACAGCTTTCTTTATGGGAATTTTGTTACTTTCTTTATGCAGAACTATGGTTGCTGTGCAGCCACTATATATATCTTCCAGCGCTTTCACGTATGGCTCGTCTACCCCCTGATTTCGCAATGGCTGCATCACCGCCAACGTTTCAACTGAGTCAAATGCTTTTTCGTAATCAATGAATGCTATGTATAAAGGCTGATTATATTCCGAGCATTTTTCTATCACCTGATTGATGGTATGGATAGGATCGATAGTAGAGTACCGTTTCCGAAAACCTGCTTGATCCTTTGCTTGATTGCAGTCTAAGGTTGCCCTGATTCTATTAGCGATTACCTTGGTAAATACCTTATAAGTAACAGACAGTAAGCTGATTGGTCTGTAATTTTTAAGGTCCTTAGAGTCCCCTTTCTTATGAATGATCCTGGCTACTTTGGCTGCTGTAGAGATCTGTATAGAACTCCTCGGCTACTTTGACTATCTTGTCTATATTCGTGATGACGTTGCCCGCCTTGTCCCTTATCGCATACATCTGGTTTTTGCCTATGCCGAATTTCTTCTTTACCGCTTTAAGGCTTCCCCCGTTCTTTACAGCATGTTCAATTTTCTCGATGTTATACTTCCTTATATCAGCCACCTTGCGCTTATTGATTAGCTTTGATATCTCGGTCAATTTGATCTGGTCTGTTCGATTGGAAGCTTTCATACTCTGCCGTTTGTTCATCAAATCTTTCGTCTCTTTAGACAGCTTACCGGTATCCTCTCTAACTATCCTACCTCCTACTTCTACCGCACACTCAGTAATGATATCTCTGAAATTATTGTTCATTGCTTCTAGGGTAATGTCGCCATCCTCGGTTAGAGCTGAATATCTATTCTGTAGTGAGATTCTGAATTCTGCCCTCCCCCTCACTGCTTATTCGTTGATGGGTTTCTTTATTACTAATCTGTTGCATCCTTCCTCAGATTTAGGCTAATTCGGGACCTCACCATCCTGTGGTCACTGCATCGCACTTTCCCGATTACTTCTACATATATATATCTGTATATACATATATATATATATATATATATATATATTCATTTATAGCTGAAACTGCATCGAAGTGCAGCTGCCTGCCCTGCACTCTGGTGCTTTCCCGACAATGTCAAGAACTTCGAAAGAAAACTATGTGTACTGTGCAACGAAGGTCGATTCTCATTAGATCAGCCACATGGTCTTGCAGGGTAGATTGTGTACTTCGGCTTATCGCCGATATTGTTACAAGCTATACGCAACTTCAGATCTTTTTTTTTTATTCAGGATTGTGACTGTATACTATATCCTGAGCGTCATTGATTTTTTTTCGTAATTCCACTTGTCCTGTGCTTCTGGCATCAAAAGGTTTGCTACTTACTGGTGTGATCTTTATTTTGTTTTCTATTGTTAGTGTTTTATTGTAGGATTTCTGCATTGTTAACATCCTTTGTCTTCATAACAGGCAATGTACTGTACCCCTGTTCTTCCTTCCCTTCCTTCTTTTTTCTTTATGTCCAGTCTCAATCTCCTCTAGATTGCGGACTGGGCCAAGAATGTAAATGAAATAAATAGAACGTTTCCAAACTGAAATTGAACTTTCTTGTTTTACGTTCCTACACACATTCATGGAGCGGGATTGAACCGCATTCGACCGGAGCTAGCATGTCCGCGGCCAGCTTGGATGACCAGGCTGTGGATAAAAATTTTATCTTTGTGGTTTAATGGATACTCCTTTGAGGTTCTTTCATATGAATGAACACTTAACCTTGAGCCGTAATATTTGCTCTCCTAAGTATCATTTTTGAGATCAACTCTTAGACTCTTTTTGAGCATCCAACAGTTCGTCCTTTGGGGACTAGATGTTTATTCCCCGGCAGTTTGTACCCAAAAGGACTAACCTCACTACCCCTGTTAGTTCTTTTTTCTTAGAGTGTTGTCTTGTTCATTGTTGCTTGCACTATTTACATACTGAATATATACCAACGAACCCACATCAATGTTTTTCTAAGGCGACTGCATTATAATGATGCTAGTTCCAGGCATTTATTTTCATCCTCACTGAGTGGTTCACTGAGCGAACAGGATGGCGGATTGAAAAATGCTAATCAGTGCACGTGCAGGAGGATCACTGTATGAAAGCAACAAAGCGGGAAGGCGGGTATTGCATTAAAAATGCTACATTTTTCTTGTCACGCATGTCACTGGGAGCTGTCATAGTCTGATGCATTTTGTGCTGTATAATAAACAGCTGCGCGCTGTGTCTTCGGCCATCATTGTTTTGTGGTTCAGTTCACCATGTGCTAATACGCATATAAAGGCTGGTCACATATAGAGCTGTTAGAAACTGCAAGCTGCAGACACTTCTATGACCAGGTTATAGGTAAGTTTGCCTAAAGAAGATAGTTTTTAGCGGTCTTGCTGTGCTTTATCTCGGAACTGCAGAAATGTGACAGTTTTGAGTCTTTACCGTGGAGCAGTTTGTCTAGCCTTGCCCAATATTATTTGCAGCAGCATTGGCGATTTCCTAAACACTCAAATCGCACCTTGTTTTTGTCTCAAATGTAGTGCAGAAGATGTGTCATCATTTTTCTGAAAGCCCGTCGCAAAATGTCGCAACTGATCGTTTTTTATACAGAGCGTTCAAAATTGCAGCTCTTGGATTTTATAAAGTACAAAAAGCAATACACAAGGAATTTCAATAGATTGCTTATGCGGCCACGGGCAGATAAATTGCGGAGAAAATACTTATCCTAAACTTAGTAATTATAGAAAACTATGAGAGACACCTAAGGTGCTTATATTTTCCATCCGCGGTTCTTCGTTAGCGTAGATATATTTTCTGCTTGCTTAATTACCAATTCCCTTACTGTTTCCCCTCATGTGCAACAAATTCTTAATCGCAACAGTCTTTAAGCTACTACCTTAATCACGTATCAGCCGTAAGCGACCACCTGACATAGATAGAAAAAGTCATAAGAATGCGCCTGAATTGCCAATGAACAGCGTGCCTGTATCTGCATCGAATAGCCCGGAAAGAAACGTTACATTTTCCGCGGCTCAATCACTCCAGCCTGTGTAAGCAGCTACTAGTTCTATATTCTCAAAAACAAAGCGCATCTAGTCAAAATACTGATGACTGCAAAGTTGGCATGATAATTACACTGGGCGGATGTTTGGATAAAGGTTGCTAACATATCGTAGCATGATGTTTATAAGGTTGGTGGTAGGTGGAGATGCAGAAGCAGCTGCACCAGGCGTACGCCCTTTCTGTTATCTAAGGCATTGGAATCCTACTATGGTACACTGCTAGACATTCATGTTTAAATTGCTTTTTTCTCGGCGAACGTTTTACTCCCGGGTTTTGTCGTCGTATGATGCAGTCGTTATTAACAATGACCACTAAACCAGAGGTACGTCATGTGTCTATCCAGCAATGATTACTTGCACGGCTAACCCGCCACCCGCTTTTCTACTCTCATGCAGACCTCAATCATTAGGCGAATGCGTTTCGTGGCCCGTCGGCAGCATCCACAAGATGTGTGGACAGATTATATGGATAAGATATGTGGATAGGGTGTGTGTCTGTGTGGTAACGACATTAAGAACGAGAATAACTAACGATAAACAGGCAATCAATAGAGTATCGTTAATGGTAACATAATTCATAGCGAAGTTGTGTAGACACAATTAGTTTTAGTTATGAAGCCATGATAATAATAGTAAAGCATATCGTAAGACTCATAACTTAGCTAATTGGAACTTTAGTCCATCATTGACGGTAAAGCAATTCATCCAAGGTACTTAGGTCTCTCTTCAGTAAGGCAAAACCATTTCCTGCGACTCTTTGCACTAAATTGCCGCATTTCCACGCGTTTCATGCTTTTTTAGTTTATTTTTTCTCTTTTTTGCTGTTCATATTTATTTCTGATTGGTTGTTTTCTATATTTTTAAAGTTTTTACTCTTTCTTCTCTTTTACAACTATTTTCTTTTTTTACTGGCTATTTTTATGTTGTAAGGCAATGACGAGGGCTGACATTAAATTATTCCAACATTTTGCAGGTTTTTTGCATCATTTTGACCTATATTGAGAAATTGAGATGTCCGTGGTTATTCTGACTTCTGCAAACTATATTGACATCCTTGGCTATTCTGACATCTGACATCGAGATAGCGATAAGGACTGGTAATGGTACGGTAATAAGCAACGAAACACAGAACCAAATCAACTGAAATCTTGGCACCTAACTCGAAATGGTTTTGCATACAGACACGTAAGAAAACTGAAGTGCACCCTTGTCACTTTTTAAGGAACTAGAAGCAGCTACGGACCAAGAAAAAAACCAGGAAAGTGATTATCCACACCTGCTTATTGCCTGAGGTCCTGAAAAATCATTCACCAAAAAAGCAAGCTACCATGCTGAGTTCACAACCCACTAAGATTTATCGTCTTGCCAAGGAGCATATCGTTCGCACAAGATCTCTTTCTCGGAGCGGCGTGTCATCCCCGCTGCGGATACACCCTGAACTCTACGCCAGAAAAAACTGTCTCCAAGCCGTTTACAACAGAAAGTTGTTGGATGTATTCCAGCCTGCCTTCAGGGTACCGCAGGACACAACCCAACAGTACTTGGACGTCGGATGCGGCACGGGCGATTTCACTCGTGACGGCCTCCTGCCCCGGTGCCAGCCCTGCCACAAGTTAGTGGGCGTCGACTGTTCTCCAGAGATGATCGATTACGCTCGAAGTCACTCCGCTCACCCCAGCATCAGCTTTCATGAACTTAACTTAGAGGGTGACGTCGAGCCATTCATTTCTGAATTCGGCCAGTTTGACAGAGTTTACAGCTTCTTCTGCCTTCACTGGTTGGCAGATCAGGCAAAGGGCTTGAAGAACATTGCAAGACTCTTGAAGAGGAGAGGCGAGTGCTTGATTGGCAGCTGCGCAGCGCATCAAGGGAGTACTGTCTGGAAGCAATTAGCCAAAATGGACCGCTGGACCAAATACTCGGAGGTAGGTCTTATTCAACGTAATATTGGGGCTAAAATTGTGGTGCGAGCATTGAAATGCGGATGTAAGTGCCTCATCGTTGTCGTCAGCAAAAGTGTCACCCTTTGCGGCGGCTCTGATTGGTCGAGACGGGATGACGTCATGGAGGTCTCGACCAATCAGAGAGCCCCACCACAGTATGCGCGAATGCGTGCCCTAAATGGCCTTATATCAATCAATTATCAATTACTAAATACTGACTAATTAATTTAGGATGAATAAACAAATGCTAGTTACTGAATAATTATGTAATAATTACTAATGAGTTAGTTGAGTAATTATTTATTACTACTTAATGCCGCGCACCCGGTAAAATCGACCACACAACAGTAAACGTAGCCAATCAATGATCACTTATTACTACTCAATGACTGCTTAAATAATTCTTTAATAAATAAATAATTAATAATCAATGAAAAATATAAATATATTTACTAATTGGTAACATCTGCGTAAACAATAATTGTATTTAAATATTTATTCAGCGCACCCGGTAAAATCAACAGAACAAGTGTAAACGCAGAACAACTGCGAATATACAGGGAGTGCGATTTCGTCGCTAATGAGCTGATGTCATCTCCCCGAAATGCTTGCACCTGAGTACAGGCGCAAACTTGGCGCTGCACTCAGGCTTTCGCCTTTAATCACTATAGTCGCCAAAGTGTACTTGAATTTTTTTTTGCGATGTAGCGTAGAACGGGGGAAATATTGTGGCTATACAGTCTGAAAGAACACTGAAAAAGGGTAGAGGAGGAGCCTCAGTTCGCAAGCCGAGCCAACGTTTCGACAAATGAACTTGCCTTCAACTGGGCAGCGCCATCCTTACTTGTGTGGGCTTCGATACGCTTTTGTTTCCGAAGAAGGAAAGCCAGGGAGAGGAGGGTAGGGGAGAAAGAAGTAGGGAAAGGAGTGAAAGATGTTCTTCCGTATATATTTCTGAGCCTGTAATCGAAGATCATATGGCCTGAAAAAAAAAAATAAAAAAGCGGCAGCAGCAGGAAAACCTACAATGTGGAGTGGATGAGTCCATACAGGTTCAATGCTGACACGATTTTCTTTAAAGGAATCAGGCAATCTAAGGGGTCGTAATAAAGATACAGCTGCAAGGTGACAGTTCTCAAAAGCTTTCCACAAGGAGGGGAGAAAAAAATCAGAATATTGACAGATGAAGTGAAGCGCACCTCCTACGCGAATTGACCGAAGAAGGGTCAACGAAAGTAGGAAGGGATAAGAAAGAAACATGCCGGATGAACAGGCGCAGCTTATGCTAGTGCGAATAAGGATAGAGTGTACACGCGCTGTGAACAAACTGTGTACACAGTGAATATATTATGCACAGAGTGAATATATGACAATATATGGCACAGAGTGAATATATTTAGGGATTCTAATGTTCCTTTAGAGATATTCATTCCTGCTGTTTCCAACTTTCTAATATATAATATTTTAGATACGCCTCCTTAGATTCTCTGAAATCAGAGACATCTGTAGAATGGTGTTGTTAACAGTATAGCGATACAAAAATTGTTTGCCTAGTACTTCTACATATGGTTGTAGGTATGTTCTTTAGCATTCTAGCCGAGTTCAAAGTTCAGTGCGTGTGCGGAAGGAAGAAGTGCAGGAAGAATCGAAGCTCAGGAACAAAGGAGAGGGTGCAGAGGCTTGAAAAAACAGCAGTCTGAAATGATGACTCAGGTCGAGAAAAAGGTACGTTGTTGGCACGCACAAACGAAAGATAGATAAGCGACGTAATGGCGTCGACAGACAGCGCTGACGAGCACAGCTAAAGCCTACGCACCGACACGGCAGCCAGTGTTTAAGCTTAACACTCAAGTACTTACCGGCAGAAATAGGCGATAAAATTTCACGCGATTGAGAAGCAATGGTGTCATCAAGTTATAATATTATAGAGGAAAAGCCCCAGTTGTCCAGAATATCCTGCATCAGCCGGTGTTGTAGAGGCGTTGCCTGGGTCGGCAATGTAAGTGCAAAGTCACATACGTTGCTGTACGTGCCAGGTGCTAGTTGGCAGGTAAAATGATCGTGCTCCGAATGGTTTGGTTTGGGCTGTGTGGTTTAATGTCCTGAAGCAACTCAGGTTATGAGAGACGTCTCAGTGGAGGACTCTGGAAACTTCGACCACCTGGGATTCTCTAACGCGCACTGACATCGCGCCGCACATGGTTGCCTTGCTTTTCGCCTCCATAGTAAAGCGGTCGTTGAGGCCGGGATTCGATCCCGCGTCCTCGGGAACAGTAGTCGAACGCCATAACCACGGCGCCATCCCGGCGGGTTAATCGCACTCTGGTTGGTTTGTGGGGTTTAACATCCCAAAGCGACTCAGGCTATGAGAGACGCCGTAGTGGAGGACTCCGGAAATGTAGAACACCTGGGGTTCTCTAACGTGCACTGACATCGCACAGCACACGGGTGCCTTGCTTTTCGCCTCCATCGAAAGGTTAATCGCATTTGAACGGCTGCCGATTTTTCTGACGTCACAAGAGTACATGACATGGCAAATTTGGCAGGCGCTGCCTACACGAAATTTGTCATTGCGATGTGTGGGTGATATAGGAATCCAGCATTACAGCGCCGTTGCACCTGAAGTTAAACAGGCAGCCCCTAGGCCACGCTGGCAGCCCCTAGGCCAGCCACGCTGGCAGGCTCTTACGGTTCGGATAAATTTTGACTGTGTGCCTATACTGGGTGGTGTCTGCATAATGCATTTGTTTACGATTGCTAATGAGTATCCGTGGGATAATAGGAGCAGAAATAAATGACTACTGATTTCAAGAAGCCTGCAAATGGGGTTCATTATTGTTGTGTTGTACCCTTAAAAGCGCAACTTAACTCAATCACTGGGAGACATGAGCTTAAACTAACAAATTATTTTGGGGTACTCAATAACTTTCGTGGGAATAGTTTACCTTTCTTATTTTTCATAATGGATGTGAATTGGTATTCGTATTAATTTCAGTTACTGAAGAAGTTCATTCCTCAGACTGAAGGGATGTCTGACAGAGAGATGATCGAGACCATGTCCAGGTGGCTCGCTGGCGCGGGGCTTGTGCCGAGCACCTTGGAGATTTCTCGCGCCGAACTATCCGACAGCGGAACTTTAGAAGATAAAACTGGTGAGCAGCGTTATTCTCTGAGGCCTTATTCTTGTAAGAAATAAATTTATGTGTAGGTAAATACATTACTCAGCTAGAAGCTGATATGCGATACTGGTACGCAAAGTAAGTAGACGGCAATATCGTCCAGCGGGCTCCTGGACGAAAGACGTCGACCATTTAGGGCGAATACAGCCGCCAGTATATTGTAACAAACAAGTTTATTACAAGAATTGCTATCGGAGCTTTTTTGCCGTTTTGAAGTATCAGTCAAATATAAACTGAAGGATGCCTTCCTATTTCCTATCCGTACATGAAAACATCCTATTCCATGTACGACATCGGCTGTTAACATCGGCTCAAACTCTATCATTGCTTCTGATCATGTGTCATTTTTAGGTGTGGAACTTGAGAAACATCTAAAATTTCGGACTCACACCACATCTATTTCTCGCAAAATGGCTTATGGCACTAGAGTACTAATTACAGTTCGCCCGTATTTTGATATTCCCACGTTCATTTCTCTATATTACTCATTCATCCACACTGACATTCAGTACTGCATTTCATCTTGGGGAAACACGTACCCTTCGCATTTATCTTCCCTCAAAATCAATCTATACGCATTATTACTTGTAGTCACCGCTCAGAAAATGCCCTTCGTTTGCTTCAATCACACAGTATTCTTTCAGTGAACAAAATAATCAACTAGGTACAGTTTATGTATCTTAATGTATAAATCTGTTAGAGAGCTACTTCCATTTTCTCTAACCACCACTGATCAAATACCGCGTCGTACCGAGACACTTTTCGCCAACAACAATAACTCCTAGCTGCCTGAACCAAACACTAATTAGCGGAAACAAACAGTCCGATTCTCTGGTACCACTCTTTGGAATTCTTTGCCAGTATCTATGAAACAATCATTAACTATTCATGCTTTTAAATCCGCTCTTCGTCAGTTTTTGTTGTCACACTAATTGTATTTTTCAAGGTAAACTGTTCCAGTGTTATCCTTAATATCTTTTTTATGAATTGTTTCTTATGTTTTCATTATGTGATTAGGTTTGTAACCGTTTTCATTACAACAATAGGGCCTGTAATAAATTCACGTTTCGTTCACCCCATCCCACTGATGCGAAATATTGTGTAAATTTTGAAACTGCTCTATATATATTTCTTTACAATATTCATTATAGAAAGTCCCGTCCACAGTCCTTGACTTTTGGACCTCCTTCTGCATTCGTGTTTTGTTAACCTTTTACGTACAATAAAACTTCAAACTTCAACTTCAAACGCTTGTTGTGTGACCCCGGCGGTTATGGCAATTAATTCTGTTTCTTAGATCAGGAGGTAAGATGGACAGTGCGGACTGCTTGAATAATTTTAAGGCGAAAGCCCTTACAGGCTCATCCATGTGCGCAGAAAGCGTCCGTCCGCAGAGGCAGTTAAACCGTCCCTGTTAAAGAGTGACGTGATTAATGAGTTAACGAGTGGTTGCGTTAGGTAGAGGGTGAAATAACGTCTCTAATTGCAAACCTTTGTTGGCGCGGAGTAATTAGTTATTTATTATAGCCAAAAAAGTTAAATCAATTCGAAGTCGAAATAGCCATGGATGTTGATATAGTGAGCAGACGTCAAAACAGCCGCGCACGTTGAAATCGTGCAAATACGTAAACGTTGTGCAAAAAAAAAACTGCAAAAAATGTTGCAGTGCTTTTACGTCGGACCTCGTCATTGCGTTACAACATCGAAAATAGTTAACCAAGAAAAGAAAATAAAGTAGTAAAACAGGAAAAAAGTGAAAACAGCGAAAACGAGGAGGAAAAACAACCAAAAGAAAAAACAGTACAAGGAGCAAAAAAAAAAAAAGGAAGAAGAGAACTAAGTGAGTGAACAGGCAGCAAAAGAGGGCAAAGAGTCGTACGAAAGGCTTTCGCCTTATAGCGCACTCAAGAGAGATCTAAGCGCTTCCAACAAAGTTTTCTTTATTTGCAATGTTTCTTGAGTTTGGTCGTTGCCGCAATGTGGACGCCTGCCTGTTAAAAACAGATGCATTTTCGGCGTTATCATGTGAGAAATATTTAGATTTCAAACTGCAAATTGCTTTCTCCCGCTGCAATCGTGTAGCTCGTGGCTCGGGTTTTGAAATGGTGGTGAACTGTGGTGGTGAAGGAAAAATAGAACATTGATGTTACTCTAGTAACCTTGGATGCATGACATGAAGGGTAATTTCTGCATTGAAAAAGCCCTCTTTTTCTTGAAAGTAATATCTTTATTATTGCAAAACCCTTATCACTATAAAGAAGACAACTTCCATTTGTCCTCACCAACGCCCACTGTAAGATCATTTGACCTCCAGCAGACGGTGAGGACCTCCACTGGACGTTGAATGGAAATTTTATGGCCTGCAGAACTACTTCCCAACCGTAACTGTACTAGAAAAAGTAGGCTTAACACCTCTCTTCGCACTAGGACCGTTTAAATATAATAAAATATTGCTATTTTTGAAAGCTAAAAACGCAGCTATAATAACGAAAGCTTGTGTAGTGCCATTAAAACATACTACCCCTTTCAGTCTATGAGCGAGGCGGAAATGGTGTCTGCCAGACCTCCACAGTGGCTTCACATGGCCTCGAACAACATGCCGGCAAACCAAAGGGCGCAATTTTATGTCTAAGTTCATCGCTAGATTATTATAATCAGATCTAAAGCACCGCACACCTCAGAGCGCGGAAAGTTTTTTGTTTGCATTTACTGAATCCGAAAACAACTCGTCAAGAATACATTAAATTTTGTAGGTGTGATAGCCTTACTCGGATATCATTTTCAATTGTTTCTCAGTTTGTGACCAGCTAAAGAACTTCGTGCTTAAAGTTGGCTCCCTATTGATCCTTGCGATGTTGTTCGCAGCTAAAGAAACTTGAACTCTTGCCTCAGTGCCTTCATTCTTGGTTACAAAAGGAAGCATTTTTTTGTCATTTACTGCTGAGCGCCTTAATTATCACGATGACGCTGATTATGTCTATTTTGTATTTTACGCAGTGGCCATGGCGTTACTACTGAGGGACTCCCCCCCCCCCCCCCCCGACTAAATAAATAAGGATGTTTTGTCCTCTGTTATTCAATGCTGCCACCGTTTTCATTATTACTTCATTACAGTCCCCTTTAAAGACGAATAACTTGCTCGTGTTGCTAACGCGAACATTTCTTCTCGCTTTTTTCCTTCCAGGAATGCACTTAGCGGTGGTGCCCATCATCAACTTTGTGACCGAAGAAGAAAAGCCTCAGCTCGTGGCTGACGTCACGCAGCTGGCAGAAAGAGTTCATGCCCTGAACGCCGACCAGTCGTCTTACAAAACAATCATTATCAAGGCTTGTAAAATCGCGAATGATTAGTTTGCTCAGGCTCACTATAGAGTGGGGATCACTACCTTGGGGTATTGTCCAATGTGGTTTTGTCTACAGTTAAGTTTATTTTGTCAATGAAGAATAAAAAATAAGCATACTGAGTCATATTGTATGCACATTTCTGTGTACTCGCTCCTGAATTTCCTGTCAACTACGAACCTCGGGGATACTGCAATAAGTATATAACTGAAAAGAAACCGACACATACAATGTGAAATCGGTTTACTTGATTTGCATCGCATGTGTGGAACTGTATGCTGAAAGCACAAGATACATTTGAGTGCGAACGGCACTTTTTTTCACAAGGAAAATTTCGCGGGATCTCAACCTGCGTGTTGTTTCTTGGGATTTCCATTTTAAACGTAAAAATACCCGTCAGCATTAGGAAAACTATTATCCTAAAAAAGGCTGGCTGGGGCATGAAAAGCCCGCCTTTACCGATATCTTTCAATGGCCCCAGTTCATGTCATTCAATCCAATTTAAAAGAACAGTGATGATAACAAGGCGTTGGCCTGTACCGATGCGCTGCTTATAGCGTTGTAATCCCCGAGACAACCGGCAAAAAAAGAGAACCTCTACAGGCTATTTAAGAGCGAGACAGGAGGCTCATAAGCCGCCCTTAACCAACACCACCTAGACTACTAGAAGGCATCTGCAAGCTTATGTGACGTCATCCTAATGAGATATCATACTGAAAGTCGGCTTCACCCTACGCGATTGAGTTTTTTCTTTTTTATTATTATTCAACGCTGCTCTGGAGCTAGCTCTTAAAATTTTAAGTGCTAGCGATGAACAGGGTTATACTTGCGTTACCTGTGTTATTCAATATTGCCATTCTTTTTAAGTATATGAGAAGTTTGACACAATCCACCTGGAATTTATTTCAATGACAGAAATGAAGTTGCGAGGAAATTTTTACCTTCATTCAGTTACTTGAATAAACAATTAGACAGATACAAAATTCATCTGAGAGCACGTTTATTGTTAGATGGATAGATAAAGCTAATAATGGTAGGCAGAGATATTACTCAGAACGGTGATCTTGACGACACTCGGTGTAGCTTGTCGTGAATCCGAGGTCGCTTTCACGGAAGTGCTGGTCACGAAGCTGTAATGTAAATATAAAAAAAAGCTGCTCAAGCTGGGAGCAGTGATTGCCATGAGTATATTACCGCAGCGAGCAGCTAACTCGGCTTTACATCAGTCATTTACTACGGCAATTACGATCACGTGGCCACTAGAGAAATAAAATCGTTTCCATAAGAAAATAATTTAGGTTGAAAAACAATTTTGTTCCGCATTCAACACAGGGTGAATGCTACTCGATTATTAGTAGCTGTGCAGTCTAAATTGTGTGCTCGATATGGGCATGCCTACGCTTTAAGACACTGTGCTAAATCAAATAATGGTGAATAGCAGCACGAGTACGTATTAGGAAGCACAGAAGAACGCTTTCTTACCACAGTGCACTTCATCGGTAACAAGTTTTTCCACGGCACAGCCTTTGTCCACGTTGCATTTTGAGCCGAGTCCGACGGAAACGTACACTTGCGGTTTGGATCCATTGGCATAGTTAGAGCTACAGTTTTGCACACAGCAACACCCAGACATTGTAAATACCTTGCTCGCCAGCGCCAATGCAGCACGGATTAGGAACACAGCAAACACAGGCTGAAAACACGCACACTCAGGCCGAATCGTTCCAGATCGCCTTGCTTGCGTACGCTTGCGCTCGGCGCCGCCGATCTATCCCCAGATCTCACTGTCGTGACGTAGGACTGGTGGAAAGGTGGACTTGCGCTGGCCTTCTCTTAGTTTAGGGGGTGTTGCCTGAACCCCCACTTCGCGAGTAGAACGTCAATATCGACTTTCGGCCTCTTTTCCGAGGCTTACAGTACACCGTCATTAAAGTTTCATCTACTACAACTTGTCATTGCCAGCAGAATTCAACAGTTTAAACCGACTGGTGGGGAACTTTTTAAATTTCTCGGTGTCCACAGAACAATTGTGACATACTGCGCCCTTCCTTTGCTGTGAACCAATTATTATTATTTAACGCCGCTGATGCCGGCTGTACTCCGTCTGCTTCTGTATGCTGTGTGGTGCGGCGTTCGAGGTAGTGTCAAATGAAAGGCGCCGCACGGACATATACAGCCCCGCTTTAACCGGGCCGCATCAGCGTGCTTGACAGATACTGCGCCTTTCTCAGCCCATGAAACAATTATTATACTTATTAAGTTTACAAAATGGGGAATTATAAAAAGTACTGTTGGAGGCGGACAGAAAACTAATTACTATATTCAGGATGGCACTAAGGATGACAGAACTCAAACATTTGTACTAAAATTGGCAGAGCAAGTCAACTCAGAACTGACGGTTGAGCGGTACTAGCAGCTTCGCTGCTTATTATGAAGTTAGAGTATCTATATAGGCTATATATAACTATATAGGAGTTACTATATAGACTATATGGTAGCTGTATATTGTCACGTGGTTGTCAAAAGCCTGGTAGCCACAAATGAAGACATTGGCGTTGGACTTGAATAAAGCTCTTTATTGGGCTTTCTTGCGCCTGCAAAAGAACGGCGGCGATAACAGCAAACGTGCTCGTCGATCGTCGAACTAATGGCCGTCGCACGCACCGACGCTCAAATAAAGACGGCAAAGAAACGTCTAGCTAAAGCCGCCGGCCATGCCTAACATAACCTGGAACATTGCAGAAACACACGCGAGTGGCCGGAATCTTCTAGATACATCACGATGCATCTTGCGCGACCAAGAAAATAATAAAGTAGCTTGGTTGGTTTGGTTGGTTTGTGGGGTTTAACCTCCTAAAGCGACTCAGGCTATGAGAGACGCCGTAGTGGAGGACTCCGAAAATTTCGACCGCCTGGGGTTCTTTAACGTGCACTGACATCGCACAGCACACGGGCACGTTGCTTTTCGCCTCCATCGAAGAGCGTGAAAACGAGCACGAACAAAGAATACAGATATGGTACGTGCGCTGGAATCACAACGGTAAGGTCCATGTCGACGATGGTAAATAAAAACAAAATAAATAAAGATTCCAATCGTTCGCGGCATTCCTCCCCCTAAGAAAACGCTATGGGGGTTTAAGCATGACAGGAACCTTCTACAAAGCTAAAGCCGAGTGGGCGAGGACGGAGTGACTGTTCCTAGACCTACGGATATCGAGTTAATGTTGGTGTTTCCAGGGTACACGCACGCACACAGGCCTGGCCCAACGTTAAAATGGCGTGCAGTCTCTGGCATAAACAAAGCTAATCGCATGCTCGGGTACCTCAAACGTAACTTCCATTCAGCCGCTACTAACACGAAGCTAGTGCTTTACAAAACCATCATTATCTCGCAAGTAGACGATGCATCCGCAATATGGGACCCAGGCGTTGAAGTTCTTACAAATCAGATAGAATCAATTCAGAATAAATCAAAACGTTTCATTTTATTAAACTTTAATCGCAGCTCCAGCGTTACCGCCATGAAATCAAACCTAGGCTTAGCACTTATAGCGACGCGCCGCAGACTTGCGCGCCTGTACCTCCTTCACAAAATATTTTATCTCGAAATACTGCATGATGAACTGCTCGTACCACCCACATACATATCTTCACGCCTTGATCATGCACGCATAGTGGCCTAATTTCATATAACACCAAAGTATTTCCTGACTCGTTTATACCTCGTAATCCTGTAGACTGAAACAACCTTCCTCCTTCAGTGGCAACAATTGAAGGGTTATATCATTGTTCCAGTCATCAATGTTCAATGTTGCACAATGATGCCTATAGTGTAAAAGTTCTTTACTGTATACAGTCATGCCTCGTTAATATTGTTACTTAGCTGTATTCGCTGTTCGTGATGAGGATGAAGAAGTGCAACAGACTCCGAGAAGACGACGACGCTGAGTGTCGTGAAATCTGTGCCCTCATCAACGTTAGCTGTGCGGAGAGCTTTCAGACTGTAGATCTTCCACGTAACAATATGAACACTTTGGTTTCCACAGAAAACTGTCCATAAAGCGAGTCGTCCTTAATAACGAATCGAAATTTAAAAAAAGAAAAGAAAAAAGAGCATAATGTAGGCCAGCGAAGTTGGCATTAGGAGCTACAAGAACATTAACCAAGTCACCGTTATTCTTCAAATGAGATGCAGTTGAAATTATTGTGATGCAGTTGCATATTGTTATCGGTGGTATTTCATCATTAAATTACTTGACTTCTAATTTTCATCTCCCACGAACCCCTATTTCGTATCAGCATTTAGTCGGCGTAAACTTGCTGAGTCCAACTTTCTACAAGGCGCAAGCTGCTGTCAGAGTTTTGTTGAAGTGAATTCATACAATACGAAAAATCGTAACGTGCATCGACTGTGTAACTTCGCAGTGTAAGATATGAAGCCACAAACCAAAATGGCAATCAATCAGCTATTGGCACTTCAGTCATATGGTACCTGTCAACAAAACCTAGAAGAGAGATTTTATCTTTGAACCGGTGGATTTGGTTTTCATGACTGTCCACATT
>JAJIZL010000159.1:1469273-1492718 GCA_023969395.1 Amblyomma maculatum
ATTTTATCTTTGAACCGGTGGATTTGGTTTTCATGACTGTCCACATTAACGCGACAAAGATACATAGACCCTAATGGTATTTGTGCATTTTCTCCTTGTTCATTGTCCGGACAGCGAGCTTCCATATTAACGAGACGCAATTTAATGTAAACATTTGTTCTCCAGAAAAAGTCTCCATAATTCAAGGCGTCCATATTAAAGGGGGTCGTATTAACGACGCATGACTGTAATGTACTGATGCTCTTGCAGCAAATAATAAGAAGACCATGGTCTTCTTATTTTTTTTTCATTATTTGATTACATACTGTAAGTTTTATATGTTTCAAATGTTATTGTTGTAATGCTCACTCCACTCTGTAAGGTTTTACCATGAGGGTACCACTAAAAAAAAGGCATGTGTTTTCAAGCATTCCTCACTAAACAAAATTTGTTCTACGAGTAGATCACACTTGCCTGTCAGTTTCTGAGCGCCACCAGTCCGCGCTTTTTCGCGTCTTTACACAATAATTCAATTCGCCCCCTCCCCCTTCTTCCCTCTGGCTGGAAGACATCAGCAATAGGCTGAAAGACATCAGCAAGAGATCAGCATGCGGAATAGTTCGGTCATCTGGCTGTTTACGTATTTATACGGTAGTAGGGGACGCAACGTTGCATGCCATAGGCAGTGTCTTCCATGAACCAGCTCGAGATGCGGCACCTTGTTCCGACGAATATCTAGCATGGTGTACGTGCTTAGTTTGCACAAAATCCATGTAAGTCTGCCCTGCCATCCCCAGCCCTAGTTATGGGCTGCTCCTCCACCTCTGCAAGCGCTTCCTTCTTGGGCTCAATCCACACCTAGTAAAGTTATCAAAACCTAATTACATTCTTAAGCACGTGCATTTCACATCTCGCAATTCGGTGCACAATAGTGGTAAAGAAAATAGCAATGTGATGTGAGTCACTACTACCTAAAAGTAACTGATAAATGACAAGGAACAGCTTTTTTATATGCTTAAACCAGTGCGAACCGTCTTTGAAAGCAGTAAATGGAATGTAACTAGTTGATCATTGATATTTTAAAATTATAACCATTTAAGAAAAAGTCCAGCGTAGCGTTGTGCGTATGGATAACTAACCACATTTGGCAGTTGTTAAAGCGGTGAGGAGAAATCCCCCCACCTCTACACTTGTGAGAAGCCGTGCTACAGAAGAACTCTGCCAGAAAAACTGTTCTAAGAAAATACTTTTTAAGCTGATAACCAATAATGACTAGGTATGACTCTGCACAGAGCAAAGTCGCAAAGCAGTTCGCTCAGCAGAGCTGTACAATGGAATAAATTGTGAGGTGTATAATAAAGTTTGAGGTAAAGGATAGCTACCTACTGCAAGCAAGGAGATGACTTCTAGTACATTGTCGTAACTGACAATTATTATGGACTCAATCAATTTTTTACGTGCACCTTACTTTCATTACAGATTTTTCTGGTAACCAACGAATGCTCTGTCCCAGATCGTAGCCACAACTATTCCTGAGAGCATTCGAATTGCCTTTGTTGGGCTAAGGCATGTAAAAAGAATGCGGACAGCTAAACAATGTTGCCGGCTACGTGGGCTCCAATAGTTGGCTGGCTGTGCCAACGAAAATGACGACCATCACTACAGGTTGATGTAATTGCAGCAGCAGAGCCCAACACTTCGATTTTGCTTTCTGTCTATTGAAAGCAAACGCGACACAGGTTGAATAACTCTTGTAGTTTGTCTTCAAATATGATGAATATACGTGAGTCCCCAGAAGAATTAGTGTGAATACTCCTGAAAGAATCATGTACAATGCAGCATAACCTTGGAATACTAGAGTATTTAAATATATAACTATTTTTTCCACAACTACACTTAAAGGCTCCTAAGGCAAGATGAGATTGAGAAGCATACCAGTAGACTTTGGTCTAATGTAGGTGCTACTCAAACCAACCAAGAGAAATGCCTGTTTCTTGCACAAGTTTTTGACTTATAATGAAAGAGTAAGGTGCCACAGATAGCCAAAGCGCAATGAAAAGAAACAGAAAACAAAAAGGGTGCAGCCTGGAATGTAAAGTGTGACCAAAAGGGCCATATCACAGACTTGGTCTACTGCGTTAGCCTGAATAAGTTTTTTTGTCACGTGTTCTTATGTTGCGCTTGAGTCAGTTATAGAGCATTCATAGGTCTAGTCAACATTATCAATTATGGAGTCAAAATCGCAGAAACTATTGTTTTTCCTTGGTGTTGAATGGCACACAAAGTGCTCTTTTGCGTATTGAATTTCAGTTTGCACAGAGCAGTTCTTGTCGACGAAACTTCGAAGTGTTTGGGTACCTGAAGTACACATTTGGAGCCTTATGGACACCTAAGGTTGTGAAGTAATTTCTTTCTCATACTGAAAAATTTTGCCCCAAACACAATTGGTCTTGCGGCTTTGAGAAAGCAACCCAATGTTGGCAATTCTTGTGAAGCTTACAAAACTCCTACAGGCCTTCTAAATTATGCTTTAAGTTCAGGAGATTGATCAAACAGTGCTCAGTTACGACTACAAACATAGAAGGAAACACCTATAGATGTCGTGCCAGTACGAGAGAACTGTACTGGGAAAACAACAACAAAAAAGGATGTTTTCTGTTACAAATTGAAATTAAAAACAAAATAAGAGGCCTTTCCAAAACATTCATTCACGCTTACTTGAGCTCACTCCTTTTGGGATTGCCTGAGTCCGAACACTGCGGCAGGATCGCCTCAAGGTAACTTGAACAAATTTATTGCAGTGTGCTTCTGCTGTCCTATTAGCGTCACATGATTCAGATACTGACATTTCAGAATTTAGTGTGGCAGGAGTCCAGTTGCAACAGTCAGTGCTAGGTTCTTCAAAAAGTGTTTTTGAGCTCTGTGTGTCCGAGACTTCTAGGATATCACAATCGCTTGGCACTGAAGAGCTCCTCTCTGATATGCCAGCCACTTCAATATGAGTTTCTGTACTCTCTGTATCCGAAAATTCAAGAATATCAAATTCACGACTGACGAGCTACTGGCTGGTTGCTCTTCAGCTCTGACAGTGCTGTCTCGGAGTAGAGTGTAAATTATCTGCAACAAAAAGAACATATAATATGGTGAAGCAACCAAAAAAATAAAATAAAATAATATGCCTCTGCCCGTGCCACTAGGTATAACAGGCTCAATCCAATCGAATATAAAAGAATTGGTCCCGAAGGACAAGCTTGGTCTGTGTTTGCACCCGTAGGTGAAAGAACCCGAAGGTTCCAAAAAAATATGAACATTCAGTACATAAAGCAAGGTGTATACTGTCACTAATCACTTATTTCAGGAATTATATAAACACATACACATTAACCGCTGTCATTGCTAAATCAGACATAAAACCATATTGGCATCGGAACGCACATACAGAATGCCCTTGAGGTGATACAATTTAGGTACATTAAACAAACATGATGCGCACCTGTAGGCAGCTGTTGCTAAAAGTGGACACAATACTGATCTTTTTCTGAGCGTTAAAGAAAAAAAAGCCCCTCGCTCCCGCGACGGTACCTATGTGTTTTCAATGAGCGCTGGTATGCACGGAAAATCTAACTGCTCCAGATTAGGTTTTCAGTGAGAGTCTTAGTAAAATGTGACATTGCAGAGATAGACCAAAAACACAAAACCATGCA
Organism: Amblyomma maculatum; assembly: GCA_023969395.1. NCBI lineage: Eukaryota > Metazoa > Arthropoda > Arachnida > Ixodida > Ixodidae > Amblyomma > Amblyomma maculatum. The sequence continues at coordinate 1,472,957 of JAJIZL010000159.1, forward strand.
GAATCTACATTGGAGTAATGCGAAAGCACAGATGCTGCTGTTGATTGCTTCTGGTTGCTTCTAGTAACTTAATTCACTTCTTGTTTGCCCATTTTAGTCTTTGGTACTTTCAAATTGCGCGCCAATCTCTTCTTATGACTTTTTTTCGGCTCTTCTTCCAGTTGCGTGACGTCACATCCTCTATACCTCAGATTAATTCAGTTTTTGCTTACCCCTTTTCTTAGCCCCTACTGATTAGCGTTAATTACAAACGGAGAATAACCCTGCATGCCGGCACTGCGGTGACGGGACGCAGACCATCTCATTTTATGCATGTCGCGGACTCACGGCCGTGGGACGTAATGTAACTGGGGCATGAATGCGTGCTAGCTTGTATAGAAATCGGGAATTCCTGCAATGAAGTCCTGGACTTGCACATCAAAGGTAGCTTTCGCTGAAGAGCATCATGCCACTATGCATTTTGTTTTAACATATGGTGTGTAAAAGACACTTTTTTTGAGCATTTCACACACAGAGCACGACCACAAGGGCGGAGTTGATCTGGCACGGATCGCAAAGACACTCTTGCCAGCTCCCTCAGCGGAGGAATGGGACAAGCTGTTGGCCAGCCCAAGAAAAACTACGCAACTGGCCCCGAGCTCAAGAGGTCGCCCCCCCCCCCCCCCTGGAGGCCACCCTGGACTCGTCCCAGCCCGAAATAATTCCTTTCATTTTGTGGCAGTAAAAGTTGTTACCACCACCCACCCCTTTTAGTCTTAGGTACTGTCAAATTGCGCGCCAATCCCTTCCTATTCCCTTTTATTCGCCTCTACTTCCGGTTTCATGACGTCACATTCTTCAGGTCATAACCACTGCGGCAACCGTTTTTCTCTTTCCGCTTTCACTCCCACCTTCCTCCCTTCTCTTACGGTGCGGTTTAGGTGTCCACAGAACAAGTGTTGCAGATACTGCGCCTTTCCTTTCCTGTGAATCAATTATTGTAATCAAATACTTAACTAAATTATTGACCTAATTATTTTTTTCGGCAGCAACACTGCGTCAGCCTCTATCGATTGACACCACTCACAAACCTCTACCGCTTCTCAATTACCCGCAACTGCTGTGGAAATGATTTTGCGAATGCGGTCTGCGGACAGAAATCTGTGAATATAACGAAGTAACGCTTTCGCGTTAAAAAGAAACAAAATATTTTGCATCCAAGTTAGCTTGCGAATTCGTCACCTTGATGCTACCACAAGGAAAAAAATCAGACGTGCTAGGTATGTATACGTCTTTAAAAATAGTTTTATACGCCTGTATTCAAAAATACGTTAGCTTGTTCTAGCGTAAGCAGCCTGCTCTCAAGTCTCCCGCACATTCACTCCTCACTTCACATAGTTTTGTTCATTCTGCTATTGCCTTCGATCACATAAGAAATATCCGAAACGGATCACAAGAATGCGCGGGTGCCAAATCCTTTGTACGGGTGGCGAAAACATGCGCTGTGCACTTAACATTTCTGCTTGAAGTAAGTAAAATATTTCTACAGCCGAGCACAACCTGTAGATCGTAGGTGCAAAAATGTAGCGCACTTGCCTCTTTTTCTCTGGCGTTTCTCGAAGCTGCAACGCCGCTTCGCTTGGAGCATCGGCCGATGATCGAGCACTGTAGGAGTTGCGTTTGCGCACAGATGCCGCCTTTTAAACGGAATGCCGAACTGGCTCATAAGGTGCACATAGGCAACATGACAGTCCCCGGAAAATGCTCCGAACACAAGAGCGATCCGTTCGGCACGGCCCAATCTTTCCGGACCACATTGCGCTCCCATGCTTTCCTTTTTGTAGGCTCCTTCAAAAACTTCAAGGACACAACGATGGTACAGTGCCCTAGTAACGATGGCCACACTTTTTACTTTCGGCACCCGAAAACAACGCACATGCGGTGTGGTGCAATCCTGTCCATCGTAGTACTCAGGAGATCCTTTTTCTTGGCTCTCTACGCGGGCTCAATACCTTTGATGAAAAAGCGATGCAAGCGGCCTAACCAAGGAAATCTCCAAAAAGACAGCAGTGAGTCTCCCACGAGAGCTACCGCTTGCGCTGCCGCAGTGACGTCACGCTCGCTGTACAATTATTTGCTGGAGTTTAGCTTTAGTTAAAGCAGGTAGGTTGCGTAAGCAAATCTGACGTAGCTTCTCTTTCTGTTTTTCTGCTTCTTTTTCTTGCTCTTTTTCTTTCTCTCTTTCTTTCTCTCTTTCTTCTTCCCCTTCTTTTTATTTTTCTTCTTCTGCTCCGTTCATGGCGACGGCAGCGCCCCACTCGGCAGCGGCGCCACTCCATCTGCGGCGCAAAGCGGCTGCCGGCCGCGGCCACGCGACAACTTGAGCTGGGAACCCAGTGTTAGCCGCTCCTGTTGCCATGGCGACGATAGCGGCGCCGCTCCATCTAATGATGAATTCCAATCGCAGAGCAGGAGCACTTCCAGAGCAACGTTTTCTGCTCCTTTCGGAGCAATTGTCTTCCAAACGCAGATCCGGAACACGGATCGCGTCTTCCAAACGCAAAACGGGAGCAATTGCCGAGCAAGGGTCGCTCCGCGGAGCAGTCAAAACTGCTCCGCTGAAATCGGAGGAACCGACCAGAAGTCTGCGTGACGTGACTTTCCGAGCGACGCTTGCGCATGCGCTAGCTAGCGCATCCATTTCCGGTGGCTCGCCGCGTTGGCTTCAGAGACAACGCGCCGCTCCATAGCAGACGATCAGTATTTGCCGCCGCCATGGATGGTGATTCGCGTCGCGCTCTTGCGCTCGCTTTGCTTGAGGACAGCGAGTCTGAGAGCAGCAGTTCCCACTCATCTTTCGAAGAATCAAGAATCAACTATTTATATGTCCATCGTCCGTGTAAACTCAAAGCCGCGCACGTTACAGCTCGGCTCTGGAAGACTGCAAACATTCGGTACGTGAACCGAAGTTTTCTTCCATATTAAAGAAAGTGTTGAAGGAGTCCTACTGTGTGTATTCGCGCTCGGCTCTTCGAGCAAGGAGGATATAATTGCGTAAACGGCTGGTGTAAACCTCCATATCAAAGGGAAGAAAGGCTGCAGGCTTGCAAAGCAGACGACGCGAGCGCACGAAAAGCGCGGGCAAGTGCAAGGAATGATGGGTACTTTCTCCGTCTCCGTTTGCTCGCGAGCGCCACCTACTTGCTCCGGCCAGAGCAAGAGTATTCGAAACGCAGAGTCTGGGAGCGTGCTCTCCGCCGGATTGAGGCGTTCTGTGATGGAGCGTGCGCGCTGCTCCAGTTCTGCGATTGGAATTCGCCATAAGGCGCACCGTGGCTATCGGCCGTGGCCACGCGACGACTTGAGCTGGGAACCCAGCGGTAGCCGCTCCTGTTGCCACTTCGACGGCAGCGGCGCTGCTCCATCTAAGGCGCACTGTGGCTACCGGCCGCGGCCACCTGACGGCTTGATCTGGGAGCCTATCTGCAGCTGATCTAAAGGTCACCGTGGCTACCGGCCGTGGCTACGCGATGGGGCTGAGACCTGGAGTAGCATTGCTTACGCTATAAAACTTAGATTACAAATTATTCACCGCATAAAATGCGCTCAAATATTGTGCAGCTGCTGAGGAGGGCAAAAGCATGCAGTAACATGCCATTATTGGTTTGGGCTTAAAAATCGATGTCATAATCTCTGTAATGAAGTAACTAAATGCATGACGTTGTCACGTTTCATTACCGTATAGAGAAGTTAAACTTCTCCCCGTCTTCATTATAATAGTTTCGGTTCACACAGCTGAATGGCGACTATTGTGTAGAGGAAATTTAAATCTCAAAACGGAACAGTTTTCACAAGCATAGAATTGGTCCTTTTTTATACATTAAGGCTGAAAGTGTTTTGTGGTAGCTCCGTTAAAAGGAAAATACTCTGGAACCAACAAATTATGCCTGCTGCACAGCTAAGGGTGACTTTTGTTGAAGTCCTTATGTTATGCGAAATTAACTTCATCTGAACCAAACAACAAATGCTGTAATAGATTGAAGTGTACATTTACAGCTCCTTCGTCTCTTCCAGTAGCTTGGTGCGAGATTTGCACTGAAATAAAATTAAGAGGCGCCTATAATAATGCAGTGTTATCAGACAAAAGTAAACAGAGCAAGCCTACGGATTTTTTCTCACATTTCCTGATAGAAATTGGCAGCTGCAGTGTGTGCCGGCTGGTGGCAAATGTTCGACCACTTTCTCGTGACACATAGTGAATGTCAATGTTCGCGACGGGAGGCGTGATTAGTATTAGATAGGAGTAGCGTGCTCAGTTTCATATCCCCGAAGCGGAAGGTGCATTAAATATGTGACTAGCCAGCCACAACTGCGTTAATATTAAATAGTTGAGAAAAGCATTCTTGTGTTCTGAGATTTCCGCTTTTCGATGCTGCCTCAGTACATAATAAATTGGCATAATCTTTTTGCTTTTATTTCAGTAAGATTTCACGTGCTTCGATTTCTATAGTAGTATAAAGAACTTAGCGTGGAAGGTATTCTAGTGAAGAACACTGGAACCGGATCACTGCTTCGTTGATTAAAGTCATTGCAACGCTAAATTAAGTTCGTCTCAAAAGATGATAAATAAAAAAGATTTGGAAGAAGTGTTTGGATTAGTGGTTTCTTCATGCCACGGGGAAAATATACTGACTGATCGCCGTAACCCAGGTGTTTAGTACGTAACAGGCCAGAGAAGGTTCATAAAAGCTTTTTTTTTTTTTTTTGGCGATCTTGGGCTAATGTCACCCTTTCATGTACACGAATTTTTCATCCAATAACTGAACGAAGCGCACAATCAATCAGAATTCGCGGTGTATTACTCAAAGCAACGCAAATACACAAACTGCTTGGAAGTAACTCTTTAGGTGCGCTAGTCAACGAAAACAAATTTGCCGCGTCCACTCAGAGGAAACACTGAATATGATCTTCGTATAAGCATCGTGTCCAGAAAAAATGACTGCAGATTGTCTAGAAAGAAAAATTGAGAGTGAGAAAATTCATAAGAAGGAAAGGTGGGGAGGTTAACCGGCTAAGAAAAGCCTGTTTGCTACCCTGAAAATTCGAAAAAGGAATGAACGGATATAACGTGGAGGGAGAAAACGGAGTAAATTAGCAAAATGAATCCCTAGACGAAGGTTCACTGTACTTGACAATGAAGTGCGTACAAAAGCATGCTCGTCCGCTAAAACAAAAGCCCCAAAACCGATTAAATCCTCTGTCAGCTTCATTTATTTTGTGGCAGTAAGATATGTGCTTACAAATCCTCCTCGCACAGCTGGTGTAGAGGACGCGCTCATGAATAATTACTCTGTTACTGATTACCAGCTGTGTCGCTAGGGATGCTAAACAGGTAGTTCCCCCTTGGCATAGTACGGGTCATTGGAATTGGTAAACACAATGGAATTCACGTATGAAATGAACACAGCTTCTATTCAAATATAGACAGGTATAGAAGGACTGCCGGCCTGGCGATCCAAACCAACTTCCGCAAGCGACACATTGAACACTCCAAGAAAGATAGAGAGAATGAAATATTGCGTTGAAAATATAAGTAGAATACAGATAATGAAGTCAATTGGGAGTCAGTGACATTGGAAAATGTTCTGGCATTCCTTCTCTCTTCGTGGAACTGTTTACGTTTGGTATATCGCTTCAAAGAAATAGAACCTGTCGCAGTGTTATTTCGCACGCGACTGCGTGTCAGAAAGAGACACTGAAAGAAAAGTCATGGCCCTTGAAAAACAGCAACAGAGCAAAAACACTTGAGCTGTGGAGTAAAAAACCATGTTAGATATTCGAGTAGAAAACAAGTTATAGCACGTTGACCATGACATAGGCAAGTGAAGTTACGTTCAACATTTATGTCTACCATCAATGAATGTGCTCTTCAATCATCAACCAGCTCTACCCAGAATGGAAAATTAACCCTTTGTTCCCTGGATTGAGAACCTGCACGTAAACAGACCTCTATCTGTTCTGTTCATTCCAAAGAGGCACTAATTAGGGTTACGCCAATGCTCTAGTAACTACTTTAATCCACACTTCTGTCTGAATCATTCCCTCCTCAAGTGAGTTTGATTGGACCTAGTATCGACTTTGTTACTTAAATAGTCATCCATGTTCCTGCTCCCACATATAAAATATTGCTTATGTCTACGCCAGCGGAATGCAAGCAGTGTCGTACACAGAAGCGTCCTAAATTCGGGACCCTGCCTTTAGGTGCTTGCTCCCTAATAACACCTGAATAGCCGCGTTACAAAATCAGATGCACGTCGAAGGACATTTCGTCCATGACAGTTTTTGGAAAATGGATTATCACCCAGGCCCTTAGTTCGCTTGCATGTTACGAATGAAGGAAATTAACGAGGCACTTCATCTTCGTCTTATGGCTGTAAAGCTCTAACAGGCTGCGATCCTCTCTAGTTACACGTAAACTCGTTAGCGCGGTCTAAACACGCTACTTTACGTGAAACGCAGTCGACATGGCTGCGGAGTGTTTAAGCAACCATATTCAAAAATTCCTGGAAATCGTGAGTTCGAAATTGGAATAAAAACATTTGAAGGAGGAATCGTATTGCAGCGGCAGTCACAATTTCCTGTAATACGGTTCTGAATGTACATGTAATTAACTGAACTCCAATAATTGACGTTTAAGAAGCAAAGTTTTGAAGAAAATTGTGTCTTCTGTGCCTGAGAGTCCATCCCTGCAAATATTTTCTTTTCATATTTCGGACTCATTATATTTACGAAATATAGAAAGTGTTCGCTGAAATGTCCGACATGGTTCTCCGTTTGCTCTCCATTCTCCACGCGACACGCGTGCCATTTATCGCTTAGTAGACAGCGTCACTTATTCACAAGTTAAGCATAGTGAATAAAAGAAGTTGTTTTCTGGGCTATTTGGTGCAGCATAATCAATTTTAAAGCGTTCCGGCAGACAAGGATGAGAGAAGGAGACGGTACAAAGCATTGCAAAAGGTTGCCTTAATTAGTAAAATGTCCCTCCTAGAAAAATATTTTTTTTTAAATTATACCATTTCTCTATGCATTGACTTGCAATCCCCATTATACACTTTCGTGCCATTGATGACGTTACGCTTCACGTGAGCCTAGTGTGGCGCTAGAAATAATCGCGCGAAGTCGCGAGGCTGTGACGTCAAGACACTGTAGGCTAATCAGAACTTTCTTGCGATGACCCCGGTTTTCCAAATGAAAAGGATCCTTAAGGCCATCGCTTGAAAATGAGATAGGCGCACTATTCATCACCTGTTGACCACAGTTCAAGCCACCACTGGATTCATGGGTGGGCTCTTAAAACGCGGGTGTTTATCGCAGCAGAGATGCAATCATGGTATGCCGCGTAGAACATTTCAGCGTTCTTGTTTCGCATTGCAGCTGTGGTCTCGGCATTTGCATCCTGGTAAGATTAACTGCAACAGACAAAGCGGCTGTGTTATAACAACCCAAGTCCGAGGAATTTGTTTTCATCCTCACAGAGCAGTTTATTGACCGGCTATATATATAGGGATTGGAAAACATGCCAATCAATGCACGTGCAGGAGTCATTTGTCAAAAGCAACAGAGCGGGAAGGCGGATGTCACATCAAAATGCGCACTGCATTTTTCTCGTCACACGTGTTGTCGCCGGAAGCTCTCACCTGATGCTCTTTTGTAACGATATGTATTGCTTCTGGAGATCAGGGGGGTATGTGATGAAGAATGAATAAATTAAATATATTGAAGAGATTGGCTGATATTATGAGGTCCAGGAGTGAGCGACGATGAGATCCCTGCGTCCAGGCGATATACGGGGCACGATTGCTTCCTGAAAGGACAGCTATCGTCAGGTGCCAAATTCGTCAGGTGATTCAGCACTCGGCAGTTCTGCAGCGAGTGGTGGATGTCGGCTTCAACATTTTCGTTTTTACATAGCGGACATCCTGGACGATGATATAAACGTTGGATGTGAGGCCACATCTGACTGACGGCTGGTGTGAGGGAAACCACTATCCGGATCCTCCGAAGCGCAACATCCTCTGCCCAGGTGAGACCACCGGGGAGGGTTATAGCACACGGAGGGAAGAACACGTGTGCGGCACCGGAGAAGTTCCTTTCATGATTAAAGGAGGGTAGCGTCGTCTACATCAAGGAGCCGTGCCAGTGATGGGTCTTGTTTCAAGAGGTAGGCCGCTAAATCTGCGTAACTGGGAAGGCAGAACGTCCCGTGGGGCCCACTGAATGGGTACTGACTGTGAGATGCGTGCCGTGAGCTGGTGGACTTTTGGACCTATTTTTGAGCAAAGGCTGACAAGTCAGAGCAAACGTACTGCTTGAAGAGGGTCAGTACTGATGAAACCGTGAGCTGCAGGGAGCATATTTGTAGTGCCCACGGAGCAGAGTGCCTCCAGAACTGCCACGATACCAGCGCAGAAAGGTGTAGGTGGCTCCGAAAGTTGAAACATAGAGGTCTGATTCAAGCTAGATTAGCACAGACAGTATATAACTGTTTTTACTTGAGAGCATTGTGTGCTTGCATCTACGTGCACTACAATAGACCCCTGAGGTAGGTGAGCACTTTACTCTTCAAATCTTTGACGAAGCGATGATACCGAGTTTGCAGATGTTGGTCTGCGGTTATCAGTGGGCTTGCTGTCGCCTAACTGTACAAGCTTCCAGGGTGGGAGAGCTAGTATGGTTGAGGGAGTGAAACGCTACTCAGGTTCTTGTAAACCTCATACAGAATTTTCTCCAGGACGGACGCTGTTTTTCGTTTCGCATCATAAATTGCAGCCAGCATCTCGGACATAGAGAGGGGATTCTAAATTCCATGTGCTCCGGCAGCAATGGTAGTGTGAAACCGGACACTCACCGGTTTTCTCAAATCGGTACAAGATATTAATTACCCGGCCTGGTGCTCCGGCGTGCTCCTAAATACTTTCTACAGCGTATCAACGGCCGGGAGGACACAATCTCCGTTGATCGGCTTAAACCCGCCCACCTTGACTCAGATGTGATCGCAAACTGTGCCACTGCTCCCTCTCCCGATCATGCCACTTCTCCCCGTGTACGATTCACACTACCAGTGTCCGCTTTTCGCCATTCCCCTTCGCTCATGGCTTCATCGCTAGAGGGGTGGGGGGGGGGGGGGGGGGGGGCTCTGTGGAATGCCATCGTCGTCTCGGTGAAGAAGAAGACGACAGCCTCAGCGCGCTCGCCAAGCACGCGCAGTTTGTTCTACGTGGCTACAGGACTGAATGCCGGCGGTTCGCTGTCCCGCTGTCGCCTGGCACAGCGGGTCCTGCCAAAATATATTTGTGGAGACCCGAGGACGAGTGTCTGTGGTGCATCTCCACTGTAGTTTATATGCATCTGCTGGGATACCTGCCAAATTAAAACCAGCAAAGGTAGTTCATATGCACCTGCTGGGATACCTGTCAAATTAAAACTATTAGCTGAAGGAGGCAATGCATCGTACATTGAGAAAACGTTTCGTGCTGCTTCTTTAGCAAAATCCCCCGGCGAAAAATTAGCTGCAAAGCATGCTGTTGCTGCTGCGTCAGTAAAAAGGGGAATGTTTCTATGATAGCCGCGGATCAAAACGAGCCGCTAAAGACCGGTGGCACCATCTTGTGCTGTTTGCAAAAACTCTCTTACACGAAAGGAGAGGCGAACATGGTTAGGCGGAATGTTATTGCAAACATCACAAGATGCTGCTACTAGTGCATCGTGGGGGCAGCGGCTTTCTTGTTTCGCCTTCGTCGCATACGATAGAAACATCCGACTTCTGATGGAATCAGCCAAAGTGCTCCAAACAAGCTTGGTATTAAAAATCCTGGTGACCAAAGGCTGTTTCTCTGCGCAATTTGAGTTTCAAGACTTGCAACGCGCTGTATTTTCCGTCCGCTGCTCCACCTGCTGTTCCGCATTCGCGTAAATGTAGTTGCTGCTTGCTTAATTACCAATTTCCTCACTTGTTCCTCTCATATCCAAAAATTTCCTAATATGATACAGTCCTAAGCTACCACCCGATTCATGTACCAGTCGTAAGTGACCACCTGACACGGATATAAGCCTCACTTTAAAGAAGTCTTAAAAACGCCCCTGATTGACAGATGAACAACACGCCTGTCTCTGCATCGAGTAGCCCAGGAAAAAACTTTACATTTTCCGGAGCCCAAGCTGTCCGACCTGTGTAGGCAGCTACTAGTTCTAGATCTCCGAATCGAAATTAGGTTGACTGCAAAGTTGGCAGGAACATTTCACTCGGGGTACGTTTGGATAAATGTTCTTAACCCCAAGAGCTCCTTTCATGACGATTACAACCTAGGTGGAATATGTAGATATAGCAGCTGCACCGCTCCTACGCGCTTACTGTTCCCCCACGTTTGCGAATCCCACTTACTGGACCCACTTCTCGACATTGTTGTTTAAATAGGCTTTTCGCAGAGTGCGCTTTACTTTCGTGTCCTGTTGTTCTATTATGAAGTCATTGCTAGCAATAAGCGCTAAAACAGAAGAACGTAATGTGTCTATCCAGCAGTGGTGACTTGCATGAGTGCTTGTTAACGAGCCTCGAGCTTTTATACTATAACGCCTCAACTGTTAACGCGAAAGCATTTCTTGGTTTGTGGAAAATATGAACATATGTGCACAGAATGTATGGGTATGGTACGCCGGTGGGATGTGTGACCGCGAGATGTGTACATGAGATAACAATAGTAAGAACTTAAATAACTAACGATAACCGGGTAATTAACACAGTACTGTTAACACTAATGAGATAATTCAAAGCATGGTTGTGTACCGAATGTCAGTTTGAGTCATAAAGCCATGGTAATAATAGTGAAATGAATAATAAGACTCATAACATAGGTACCTCGTAATTTGCAATAACATTCCTCATTGGGAATTTAAATCGCCATCAACGGTAGAAATATGCCGCCATCAAACTAGCTAGATAGCGGTAGTGGTACTGACAGTTATTATTATTATTATTATTATTATTATTAATATTATTATTATTATTATTATTATTATTATTATTATTATTATTATTAACTCAAAACGGAACTCTATAGGGACGCTAATTGAACCGCTGTCGCGTCTACGCACGTAAGACTGAAGTGCACCCTTGTAATTTTTTTCAGAGAACTAGAAGCAGCTACGGAAGAGAAAATCTGAACAGTGATTATCCACACCTGCTTATTGTCAGAAGCGGCGACAAATTGTTCACCAATAAAAAAAGCAGCGCTGACATGTTGCACTTGCAACGCGCAAAGATATATCATCGCGCCACGGATTTGGCGCTTAGCACAAGGTCCCTGACAAAGAGCACCGTGTCATCCCCACTGCGGATACATCCTGAACTCTACGCAAGCAATGACAGCCTCCAAGCTTCGTACAACAAAAGGTTGTTGGATGTGTTGCAGCCTACCTTCAAGGTACCACAGAACGCAAATCAACAGTACTTGGATGTCGGCTGCGGCACGGGCAGTTTCACACGCGACGGGCTCCTGCCTCGGTGCCAGCCCTGCCACAAGTTAGTTGGCGTCGACTGTTCTCCAGAGATGATCGATTACGCTCGAAGGCCCTCCGCTCACCCCCGCCTCAGTTTTCATGAACTTGACGTAGAGGGAGACGTCGAACCATTCGTTTCCGAATTCGGCCAGTTTGACAGAGTTTACTGTTTTTTGTGCCTTCACTGGTTGGCTGATCAGGCAAAGGGTTTGAAGAACATTGCGAGACTACTGAAGAGGTCAGGAGAGTGCTTGATTGCCAGCTGCGCCGCCCATCAAGCGACTGCCGTCTGGAGGCAATTAGCCGAAATGAACCGGTGGTCCAAGTACTCCGAGGTAGGTCTCATTTAGCGTGATAATTCGGTTACATCTGTGAGGCTAAGCTAACACAGTAATTGTTTTTGCGATGTAGGGGCATCGAGCACATGCCTGATGAAATCTGCACTTGCCTGTAATGCGGATCGAGTGGCTGTTAATACGGTAGAGAAAGCGATCGAAATTAGTCACTCCCGTCTATGACTTCTGCTTACGCTGTAGACTGTTTATGTTCCAATTAAAACAATGAAAGTAGGGTCATATGGCAATAATTTAAGCGATTCTATTCATATGCGGCATGAGGAAAATATCGTCGTGAGGTTTTGAGTGCTTTCTGCGCCATATTATTTCATCCTACCGCAACCTATCCTCCTCCTCCAAGCTAAAGCAAATATGGTCACTGTGTAACTTGATGGTTGTTGCTGACGGCTGATAGTTCGCACAAATTGTCGTGTGAGGAGCTGAGAAATGCCGTGGAGATCCCGAATTCGGTCTTGCTTTGTGCTTAGCTTGAATTATTTAGGCTTTCTCTGGGAGCGCCAAAAGTTACTAACAACAGCCTGAGGGGTGAGTTGGTGCATAATAAAATGAATGGCGGCGCCACAAGGACACAAACAAGAAACAGACACCACATGCGCACCGCCCGTCTGCACGTGGTGTCTCTTTCTTGTTTGTGTCCTTGTTGCGTCACAGTTTATTTCATCAAGTAACCGACAGTTGGGAAATTTACGAAAAGTCTTGGTACTTCCGCGAGTAGCATTCGATTTCATGCATCGGAGCAAAAGCGCAAAAAGACAAGGGACTTAGAACGAGTATACACACACAGCGCTGTGTGTGTCTACTTGTTATAAGTCTCATGTCTTTTTTGCGCTTTTGCTCCGAAGTATGAACCAACAAGCCCAAATTTTAACGTTGCTGAAGTAGATTTCATGCCGTTACATATGTGACCAAAAAATAAAGGGAGGGAGAACTTCCTCTTGGAACTTCTTGGACAAGTGCTTCGCTGCTGGTACTGAATATAATTGCCGAAAGAGAAAGCCACGAAACGACAAGCGTTTAACTCTAGTTTTATTTACAAGAGCACTACCGGTGCCACAGTCAACCACTGAATGTACAAATATTTGGCCATCTCAAAGATATTAACGTGAACATTGTATCATAATTGGAATCTGTCGGGGGTGTGATTGCCCTTTCAATCCCATTTCAGCACGTCGACATTAGATAAATGTAAAAATGCGCTGTTATAGCTTGGCTTCTTACGATGAAGTCTTAAAGCACTAGCAGTTTCTTCGGCACGACGTGAAATTGTAAGGCGACCTTCCAGCATTGCCAGGTACTGTCATAAATGCCTTCATGTGAATGGTGTAGCCCTTTGATATGCATTAAATCATAACTTTAAGGTTCGCCCTGCGCTTAGTGCGGTCAGTTAAGGCTGCCATAGATAGAGAATTGATAGCGCCATTCACAGAAGCAATCAAACACCTCGTTAATGCACAGCCCCTTTGCGGCTGGGGCGCCGAGAGGACGCTGTTGCACACATTCACTGGGGACAGCTTTAGCTGGGGCACCCCGCCACATGCCACGATGAAGCAATCTGGGCGTCCATGCGTTTTCCAAAAAACGAGCGCCAAGAGGCCACGCTCACGGGTGATGCCATGACGTGATCATGTGACATGATTTTTGTAATCGGGCCAAAGTGGGACACACGCCGCAAAAGCATCCGACAAGCTGTGCATGTTCTCGCATAATTATAATAGCAGAATACTTCAAGCGGCGTTTCGGTGACGGTTCAGCGAATATTTTATATCAGACAGTTTTGCTATACGGGAAGCGACTACTTTCGTAAACAGCTTCTCAAGGAAAAACTTTGGGGAGAATAAAGCTCCTATTATAAAGGGACAACACGGCAGCATTGCTGGCGACTTCTGTCAGCAGCTTCTATTGTCAGCCTAACCTAATCTGACCTAACCTAACCTAACTTAACTTCCTTAGTCTTCAATCCTTTAATTTGCGCCTTTAATAAATAACACATATTGATCAGCATACAGTTACAAGCTACCATAATAAGTATAAGGTAACTATAACTGGATGTAAAGCTCCGGTTGTCAAGAAGTGAGAACGTCCCGGCATAGTCTGCAGGTGTAGCATGTTGACATAGTGTGTAAGGGTCCTGCTGTGCTCTCTTCTAAACCTACTGTGTCGGCCATGTCACCTGGTCAATTCTGACATCGCACAGCCCCCCGATGAATCAGTTTCCGGACACGATACCTGCTAATAGCTACCTGTCAGAAGCATATGCTCTTGATTTTTTGTTCACAATGACAACGGCAATGGGAACAGCGGAGCTTGCCGCGAAAATATTTGCAGAACGATGTCTTTAATCCAGAAGAGATAAAAACGAGTTTGTTTAGAAACTCTACACATGCTGCCAGATAAGTTCTCCACCATTCGCGTCCAACGTACGTCTAGCTTCAGTTATAATTCATGCGCGGAAGGGGAAAGGGGAGGAATAAATGAAAGATCTAGAAGGAAAGATAGTTTACAGGGGGTCGGACAACGCTGAAAATTCGGTAATGGAGGCTAATCACAGGAAAAAACGTGAGTAGATGGCAGAAAATCTTTACGAAGTGGCTCGCGACAGAAGGAAATGATGCATTGCGATTACAGGCGGTGGAGGGTACGTCCAGGCAGGAATGTGCGAGTTAAGTCCAGGCAGGAATGAGCGATACATTTTCTCTGCATCGCGCAGGAGAGTTATTGTGTGTGCATTCTGTGACATTAATTTAGCGACTAATTTTAGGCTACTCTCTATCCTTCTTAGCAAACGTTGAGTAGCCATTGTCTACCTTTCCACCAAAGGCTTCAAATGATGTTTTGCGTCATTTCAGCTACTGAAAAAATTCATTCCTCAGACGGAAGGGATGACTGACTCTGAGATGGTCGGCACTATGTCTACGTGGCTCTCCGGCGCGGGTCTCGTGCCGAGCACGTTGGAGCTTTCTCGCGCCACAGCCTTCGACAGCGGAACTTTAAAGGATAAGATTGGGGAGCGATTTTCTTTCTCAGATGCTTTAGGTGTCTAAGAAATAAATTGCTATATATAGGTCACTGCTTTACTAACCTAAGAACCTAAGAAGAATGCTGCTTATATGGGGCGAATATGCTCCCCTTTTGATATAAACAAAAACTTACTCTTTGCATTGCAGAACTCCTGTCGGCCATTTTGCAGAGTCAGTCAAATTCAAAACTGCCTTGTGTGAAAATGTGTTCCATGCACAGAGAGCTCTTTTGTGAATATGCGATTATGACAGTGAGCGGTTTCATGATGAGGGGGTAAAGATAGCGCTGACCACTTCACTAATTTCGTTCATAGCAAATCAGCCTAATTTTATTTTTTGTTGTATTGCTGACGTTGGCCGGTTATAAATTGAAGCATTTTTCAGCGTTATGAATTGAGAAAAAAAATTTGGAATTGAGCTAGGGATCGCTTTTTCCCGCTACTATTCGACAGCTCGTTACATACATGTTGAAAAATGAAGCGAACTTATCGTTCGGCCAGGAGCAGAACTCTTCATTCTTATCTATTGCGAAACTTAATATAGGGCCTACGTATATAGAAAAGGGTGGTTCTCATAGGCAAAAATGCTGATGTTCACAGTTAGTGGCGGCGTTCGGGATGAAAAACTTTCCAGGTTGCAATTTTCAGATTGATTCTAAATGCATGACAACCTAGCAATTAAACTTAGCTGTAGAGATGCAGCTGCAAAAGTTATTAGATGCTACAGCCTTAGAGATAATAGAAAGAGAGAAAAAGAAAAGAGCAGATTTTAAAAATGCATTGATGCAAATAGCAGACAGCTTTTATTACCTGCTTCTAGATGGCGTCGAAATCCAAAAGCATACAAAAAATGCACACTACAGTTATCCACGTTTTGAAGAGTAGTTTCCCAACTGTTAAGATCGCAAAGTACTGTCATGAATTAGAGAACCGAAAAGGCAAATCAATAAAACGTTGGCATTATAGTAGTAATCTTTGCAAAATGACATGCGGTCCGCTGCAGGGGCATTTTAAAACGTCTTTTCCCCCTAACCAATTAGCCCCATTTCTATGAAAATAACATGGTGGTTATTAGAACGCCGTTACCGCTCGATGCAAGACTTTCTTAATTTATCCTTAACAAAGAACGGTGTAACTCCATTTGTCTTCGTACGGACGTTAAGAATGCCCACAGGACACAGAATTACATTTCAATACTCACTGAATGCAGAGTTATAACACCAATTGCAGTGGCTTTTAAGAAGTGGGCTCAGTAACTCTCTTTACCCAAGGGCCTTGCCAACCTTGTAAAGAAGATTAAATATTGTCACTTCACGACAGCGAGCAACGCAGCTGCAATACTGTAAGCCTGTCTAGTGCCTTTACAGATATCTTAAACCATTCAGATTTCAGAGGGAAAGGGATCTGTGGCTGTTTGGTTTGAGCTGTGCACTCACGCCTGTTTGGCTTCAATGCATGTGGCTGCACCCGCCTACTGAGAGCATGCCTACAAACCCATGGGTGTATTGTTATGTATCAGAACACAATAGATTATTGTAGACAGGTCAAAAGTGTTGTGCAGCTCTGCATGGAGAAAGGATAGGTTCGCACTTCTGAATTTGTAAATACGCTGCAAAAACGCATGAATGTTCGTAGCTGTTATAGCCTTATTTGCAGGGCGCTGTGGAATATTTCTCAGCTAAAGAGTGGCATTTCTAGCGCTTAGTGCTTATCAAACTTTGCGATGTTATTCGCGTATAAAAAGCATGAACTTCAACCACGTTGCTTTGATCATACCAATGGGTATCACAAGTTCACTTTTTTTTTTTTCATCATTTAGGGGGCACTTAATCCGGATCATGAAGCTTGATTTCTTAATTCCGTAATTACTGCGGCGACAATGGCGTTCCTCTTTTTGTTTTACCATGCATGCCAGCGATTTTTTGTTATTTTATGCTAAATGACATTGCACGCGATTATCTTGCTTGTGTTGCTTACGCGAACATTTCGTTTCACTCTCTTCCTGCCAGGAATACACGTTGCGGTTGTTCCCATCATGAATTTTGTGTCCGAAGAAGAAAAGCTTCAGCTTGCCGCGGACGTCACGCAGCTGGCAAAGAGAGTTCACGCTCCGAGCGCGGACCAGTTGTGTTACAGGGATTTCATAATCAAGGCTTCTAAAATAGCCGACGACTAGTCTGCTCAGGATCATAAGAAGGAAGCTACTACCATGCAGTTTACTGAATGATGCGCTAGGTTGAAGAACGATTTATTTGGAAAATTAATAAATGAAGAAAAATACACTGCACCGTATACATTGCGTGTTACCGTTCATAGCGTTTATTATTTGAACGACAGTTTTTGCGTTATAAAGCATGGAAGCTTTAAAAGCATTATAGATCGAGTATAGGCTCTTTCCCCAGGGACCTTTCTTGCCAAGTAGGCCTTTTTAGGGTGCCCTGTAATGTACTAAATAAGGAGGTGAAAAATAAGTGATGCGTAAAAAATGGTTTTACGTGACCTGCATCACATGGCGGAGTTGCGAGCATTGATTAAATCGCAAATTAATATTGAGTTGTGTTCAGTATAAATTTATTATTTCAACCGGCAAACTACCTATCTCTCCTCTGGTGCGTCACGCAGGCCACCGGAAGAGGAGTAAGGGGTTAATTTAGAACCAGAATAAAAGTTAAGTTTAAATGATGCTGCAGCTGCCAGTTGGGTCAGTTCCTTTTGCACCCAAGGATCAGGGCTTCTTAATGCTTCATTCCATACTCTATCATCTTCATACTTCCTTTTTCCTGGAGCTTCTTTGCATTTTCTGATGATGTGGTCCACGTCGTCCACTCCACCGCTCCACTCTTGTCTTAGTGCCTTTCCTTCTTTCTTTTTGGGTTTTGTTCCTGCCCCCCACCTCGGGGAGGGGTAGTTTTCCAACTGCAGTCTTAGTACCTTGCAATCTCTATAGCTCCTTCCCGTCTGGAACGGGCAGCTATAAATTGAGAGCTAAAACCCTTCACCTCAATCTTGCACACTTCACATATGAACTGAGACGCTATATTAGGGCCTTATTCTCGGCACTTATGGCCACTGTTTGAAGCCATATTGCTTGTCTAATTTGTTCTCAAAAGAGTCACGCACTAGTCACGTGCTTCAAATTTGTGGCGTAGAACTGGGAGCTGTCGAAATGGCTTTTTGTGTTGATGTCAAAATGACGATGCCATGAAAACGGATTTTTAGCAGAGGTATTCATGATGCCTGGTAGGTAAATATAAGCATCTGTGATGGGAACACGAAAGTATATATGGTAGAGAGGAAAGCACATTTCCTTGTGTTCCGAATGGTGTGAAATTAACGATTTGTCTCAAGGGCCGCTTTCTGAAATCTCGCTGACGTAGCGTCGTGGGAAACACGTCATACACAAACATCACACGGTGAAGTCAAAATGACGTTTCATGACGTAACGAATGGGACATAAAGGCTGAAAGAACGACGGATGGACTGTCAGATGTACGGACGGACTGAGTTGATGAGTGATGTACGGAGTGAGGGTTGGATGGTTAGGGGGACTTTCGGACGGATGGTTGGGTGGATGGATGGGTGGATGCGTGGATGGAATACAGGGTAATGGCCGACCATGAGGGCAAATTCTACTAACGCATTTAAACGAATTGGTGACAGTAGCCAGCATGCTTGGCATTTTTCACGTCTTGGATATTCTTAAAATCAGTCAACTATATCGTCATTTCAGTTGGTAGAATTTTATTTTTAGGGGAATAGTACAGCAGCGCTTTGGTGGTATGTCACCGCATGAGATTCCAGGTGTGTTCGGCCCGTTCGACTTCGCCGCCTTCAAACTGGGGCTCATCTTCACCACTCGCGACAAGGCGTACCATTATTTGGTATTCGCTTCACGCTTCACTATTACCGAAGCTTGCTTCTATTCAAAACTAAAAGCACTTGGTTGCCATATACAGTGCTCCAAATTATTCATTGCCCTTTAACATATTCAAAAGAAAGGATAGGATTTTACACAAATTCCCCGCATATGCTCTTTTCGCCTTCGGGCGATGATAGATGTAACAACTGAAAGAGATGACACGCTGTTGACTGCATTGACAGGTCCGAAGTAGGCGTCACATGTCGCTTGCAGCGATTCCGTGCACAGATGTGGGTAAGCCATGTAATTGCGGTTTTTGATGTTATGTTGATGAGAATAAATATCAGTCGCGTGTTTTATTGCTCACAGTGCAGTGTCTGAGAGGCGTGAGGTGTGTGTGAACGCTACTGTGGGAATAAAGAAAGGGGGACAATGGTGAGCCCATTGGTCCCGTTGACAACTGTCATGAACCCCCTGCTTTATATGCCGGCGCATGGGGGTATTTTGGAGGTTAGGAAGAAATGCATGGGAGGGTATGTGCAGAGGAAGATCAAATGGCGGTATTTGAGCCTCCTGCTGAATCTTGTGATCCTGATGAATACCTGCCAATCCCTCTCGCTGGTGCTCCTGATGGAGGCTGATGAGCGCAGAGAGACGCAGGAAAAGGCCTTTCTCGAGAAGGCGTTGATGATGATCTGGGAGATGCGGTGCAGCTTTGTGTAACGTGCTGAGTGCTGCGCTGAGTTTGGTAAGGTTTTGCTGCGTAAGTATAAGTAAGTCATGCAATAAAAATTTGGTTAAGCTGCTGTCACGCGACTAACTATAATCAAGCAAGAGGATTCATAACCCGCGGAAACATGTGAGTGATGACATCCATTATTGCCTTGTGAACGGAAGGGATACACTGTTTCATGCGAGGGTACATGTTAAGAACCCGACATGATATTCATCATCATCATCATCATCATCATCATCATCATCATCATCATCATC
>JAJIZL010000159.1:1492728-1538853 GCA_023969395.1 Amblyomma maculatum
TCATCATCATCATCATCATCATCATCATCATCATCATCATCATCATCAGCCTGATTATACCCACTGCAGGGCGAAGGCCTCTCCCATTTTTCTCCACTTAACCCGGTTCTGTGCTAGCTGCATCCACTTGACCCCTGCGAACTTCTTAATCTCATCCGCCCACCTAACTTTCTGCCGCCCCCTGCTACGCTTTCCTTCCCTTGGAATCCAGTTTGTTACCCTCAGCGACCATCGGTTATCCTCTCTTCGCACTACATGTCCTGCCCATGTCCATTTCTTCTTCTTAATTTCTACTAGAATGTCGGTAACTTGAGTTATTTCTCTGACCCACTCTGCACGCTTTCTATCTCTTAATGTTACCCCTACCATTTTTCGTTCCATAGCCCTCTGGGTTGTCCTCAACTTAAGTAGAACTCTCTTGGTTAGCCTCCACGTTTCAGCCCCATAGGTGAGTACAGGCAAGATGCAACTGTTATATACTTTCCTCTTGAGCGATACCGGTAAGCTGGTAGTCATAATCTGCGAGTGCTTGCCAAATGCGCTCCATCCCAATCGTATTCTTCTTGTTATTTCCTTTTCGTGGTCCGGGTCTGCGGTTACTACCTGTCCTAAGTAGACATATTCGTCTACTACTTCCAGTATTTCGCTACCTAATGTAAACTGCTGTTCCTTCCCGAGGCTGTTGAACATTACCTTAGTCTTCTGCATATTGATTTTCAAGCCTACCTGTCTACTTTTCCTGTCTAGGTCATCAATCATTATTTGCAGTTCATCCCCCGAGTTGCTTAGCAAGGCAATGTCATCAGCAAATCGCAGATTACTGAGGTATTCTCCATCTACCCTTATCCCTAACTGCTCCCATTCCAAGTCTCTGAATACTTCCTCTAAACAAGCTGTGAATAGTACTGGGGAGATTGTGTCTCCTTGCCTAACACCTCTCTTTATGGGAATTTTGTTACTTTCTTTATGCAGAACTATTGTTGCTGTGCAGCCGCTATATATATCTTCCAGCACTTTCACGTATGGCTCGTCTACCCCCTGATTTCGCAATGCCTGCATCACCGCCGAGGTTTCCACTGAGTCAAATGCTTTTTCGTAATCAATGAATGCTATGTATAAGGGCTGGTTATATTCCGAGCATTTTTCTATCACCTGATTGATGGTATGGATGTGATCGATAGTAGAGTAACACGCGCTCTCATTCCTCCGTGTTCGCACCCTCTCCCCCGTAGTCTTACTCGGCAGGAGGAGCTGACAGTGCGCCGGATCCGGGCAGGGGCGGCTCCGACCCCATCTGTTCGACATCGATGGCAGGAAAAAGATCTACCAGTGACTGACAGGTGCCCTCACTGTTACACTCCACCTGACGTCTGCGATGTGCGTCACTTGTTGTGAACGTGTCCATCAACGACTCACATTAGGCAACGGATAATCATGAAGGTGAGCCTGTGGTGGAATCGCGATAGTGATTATGAGAAATGGACAATGGACAATCGCTATACTGCCAACCTTCTCGAATACATAAGCGCAACTGGACTTCACTCCTTCTTTTAACTTTCTATCTCCTGCATCCCATTCCCCCTTTCTCAACTTATGCCTTGTGGCAAACTCTGTAGCTGTAGCATAGCACCGCCACCGGCGGATATTATGCGTGATTCTTCCTCGAGCAGTGGGAGGCCGTGTTGGCCAGCTCAGACCCGGTCGTCCAGACCAGGGCCGTGGAGTGGGCCACCCAGGTCGCCGTCAGCCATGGGTTGATGGCCATCTAACACGGAATCATCCACACATGCTCTCTGACGAAAATAGTTTTTCCATCCATCCATCCATCGAAAAAAAAAAACAAAGCCAGTAGCAGTCCCTTGCATTTTATTTTTTTTTTCCTACACCCACAACAACTGCGATGTCAGCGCACTTTAAAGATCCCCAGGTGGTCGAAATTACTCCGAAGCCCTCCACTACGGCTCCTCTTTCTCTTTCCACTTTCACTCCCCCCTACCTTCCTCCCTTCCCTTACGGCGCGGTTGCGGTGTCCACAGAAGACAAGTGAGACAGTTACCGCGCCTTTCCCTTCCTATAAATAAATAAATCAGGTGATTTAAAAACTGATTTAATTATAGGAAGCGAAAAGCGCGGTAACTGTCTCACTTGTTTTTCTGTGGACACCGCAACCGCGCCGTAAGGGAATGTAGGACGATGGGTGTGAAAGTGGAAAGAGAGAAAGAGGAGCCGTAGTGGAGGGCTACGGAGTAATTTCGACCACCTGCGGATCTTTAACGTGCGCTGACATCGCACAGCACACGACGCCTCTTCGTTTCGCCTCCATCGCCGAGGTCGGGTTCGAACCCGGGTACTCTGGCACAGTAGTCGGGCGTCTTACCACAGCAGAACCCCGGCGGGGCCCACAACAACAACAACAACAGAAGAGAAAATAGAGAAAAAAGGAAAAAGAAGAGGGAGAGAAAGACACGCGCCGCAACAACAGCAGTCGTCCACCACCGAAGAAATGGCGGGTGCAATGAAGGCCTACAACTGATACAATTCGTTGGCTGGCTAGCCCTCGCCGCAAGCGGCGTTGACCTACCGTCCCAGCCCCGTAGGGCCAAGAACTGCCACCCTTCAGACGGAGGCTGTTGTTGAGGCGCGCGTCTTTCTCTCTCTCTGTCTTCTTTTTTCTTTCTTCTCCATTTTCTCTTCTGTCCGCACGAGGCAGCGGAGGTGCCCCGCCAGGGTGGTGCAGTGGTAAGACGCCCGACTACTGTGCCGGAGTGCCCGGGTTCGAACCCGACCTCGGCGGCTGCGTTTCGATGGAGGCGAAACGAAGAGGCGTCGTGTGCTGTGCGATGTCAGCGCACGTTAAAGATCCCCAGGTGGTCGAAATTACTCCGTAGCCCTCCACTACGGCTCCTCTTTCTATCTTTCCACTTTCACTCCCATCTTCCTTTCTTCCTCACGGCGCGGTTCGGGTGTCCACAGAGCAAGTGTGACAGTTACTGCGCCTTTCCCTTCCTGTGAACCAATTTAACTTTAACTTAGAAAACAATTGAGACATTTACCGCGCCTTTCCCTTCCTATAAATAAATAAATAAATCAGCAGCGGAGGTGGCTCAGCTTGAGCCAGTGGCAACATCATGTCCCGGCATTTCGACCAATCGGATGACTCGAGGTCACGTGAGATAGCGACACTTCGATAACTACTCAAACTCGGAATACGGGCCCAGGGGTCCACAGAGCAAGTGTGACCGATACTGTGCCTTTCCCTCCTTGTGAACCAAGTATTAATAAGGAAGCAAAATCGGTGCCCATTATTAATACTTGGTTCACACGGAGGGGAAGACACAATATCGGTCACACTTGCTCTGTGAACACCTGGGCCTGTATTCCGAGTTTGAGTCGTTATCGAAGTGTCACTCTATCTCGTGACCTCGAGTCATCCAATTGGCCGAAACGCCGGGACATGATGTTGCCACTGGCTCAGTAGCTGAGCAACCTCCGCTGCTCGTGCGGACAGAAGAGAAAATAGAGAAGAAAGAAAAAGAAGGGGGAGAGAAAGACGCCCGCCGCAACAACAGCCGTCGTCCCCACCAGAGCAGTAGCGGGTGCAATGACGGCCTAAAAATAAAAATTGGTGGCTGGCTAGCCCTCGCCGCTAGCGGCGTGGATCTACCGTCCCAGCCCCGCAGAACCAAGAACAGCCACCCTTCACCACCTCCTCCTGTCCCGAGGTGCGGTAGTTTTTGTTGTTGTTGTGGCTGTAGGAAGAAGGAAAAGAAAATGCACGGGACGAAAAGGTGTCCGTGTGCTGTGCGATGTGAGCGCACGTTAAAGATCCCTAGGTTGTCGAAATTACTCCGTAGCCCTTCACTACGGCTTCTCTTTCTCTCTTTCCACTTTCACTACCACCTTCCTCCCTTCCCTTGGCGCGGTAGAGGTGTCCACAGAAAACAAGTGAGACGGTTACCACGCCTTTCCCTTCCTATAAATCAATAAAAAAGATCGGTGCACCCAGATGAAAAAGATGCGGTTCCCAGATGTTTCCTCTCCCTGTTGGCTTGACTAGTGTTCCTGTATATGGTCCCTTGCGGGAGCATATAGAGGAACACTAGGCTTGACGTTTCCTCAAGACTGACTAAAATATAGTTTTTTGCATAACCAGGAAAAAAGCTGTACGCAGTGGAAGAAGAAAAATGTTGCCGTTTGATAGCTTTTAGCGCCAAAGTAGATTTTCTTCTTTATTGTACAGAAAACTTAAACTTGATTTGAATATATAACCGCGCTTTTCAGCTTGACATGCAGGAGTCACAAACCGACATTGATCGATTTTAAATGTACTCGTTCGCCATCCAGTAACAATATAGTTTGCGCCTGGGCCCACAGGCCGAATGGCCTCACAGTTTCTACCAACCGGTAGCAGGCTTTAATACAGCGGTCAACACCGACCTGCCTGACATCAATATTTTTGAGGTGCCTGCAATGCAAGTCAGCGAGGTGGTTGCCTCCTTGCGTCTAAACCGCGACGACCAGCTCCTCACAGTGATCTCAGTTCAGGCGTTCAGTCGTGTCCGACTCCTCACGGCCGTCAACAAATGGCGTCGGTGGGCGGTGAGCCGTGTGCCTTCCGAGGTCCGCGATTTCGAGTGGCGCCGGCGATGGGGCGTGTTACACACGCGAGAACGCCTCGCCATGCGGCATGTGCCGAATGACCAATGCCCAAACTGCGGCCGCCCGGAAATAATGAGGCACGCGTTCTTTGAATGCCTAGTCACGCTGGTAATGTGGCGCTTGGTGAGAAGGATGTTCTCCGTGCACAGTGGCCCTGGCGCCAGGCCACCACGCAGATGTTTTGCGCGGCTAGTAGTCGCCTGTGTATATTTTGTGCTGTGGAAGAGGCGTTGCCTTGCTGAAGTCTGTAGACAACCAGCCAGGGCCATGTACCCAGCGCTACAGCGACTGCGTCTTCTATTGTGGGAGTCTCTCTCTGATCAACTGGACAGAGATGGAGAGGCCCGGTTTCTGCAGCGCTGTCACACCCGTTTCTTCGTCATTCGTGATGGCAGGCTTGTTATCCCAGCTTTGCCATACTAACCCCCCCCCCCCCTTTATTACGTACCTCGAATCATAGGAAGTGTATTGCCATATAAGATTTAATCATCTGTCATTAAGTTTCTTATTGTAATTCCTTTTGGGCTTGTGTTCTGTAGGTATTAATGAACACGGAATAACTATTAATATGTGATTGCTGCTAGTACCGCACCTTTCGTTGTCCTCACATGTATGTACTGCAGTGCATGTGTGTCGAAGACAATAAATTCCCTCTACTATAAAGTCGCCTTTCTTGGCTCATATGCGTACTATACAGGAAGTGTGATCAGGAAACGTCCATCGCACTGACAGTTAGGGAAAGCATTCAAGCGGCGCCCTTACGTCGCATGAACATTACACGCGGCAATGCGCAAACATACAGGGCCGTCTTGCATAGGCGTTGGTTGGAGTTTTATGTGGAATAAGATTGAAATTTACGACTGTGACAAGCATCAAGGCTATGACTAATGTCGCATGGCATTATGCATTGTCATTAAGGCGTTATAGATTTAGAGGCAATTATTCATGACCTGATTAGATATTGGCTCGTCATGTGGATTCTAGATTGAATGCTTGGTTATGGATTAAATTCGAGCTATGACAAGTGCGGCCAGTTATCATGCCATGTCATTAAGGCATTATAGCCAGTTAATTATTAGTTGTTTTTTATTGTATGTGCAATTTCATTGTTTCACGGGAAAGGAAAGGCGCAGTTCATAACAATAATAATTATATCAATAATTGGTTTACAGGAAAGGAAAGGGGCCTTATCTATTACACTTGTTTCCGTGGGCAGCTTAATCACGCCGTAAGGGAAGGGAGGAAGGTGGGAGTGAAAGTGGAAAGAGGAGCCTGGAGGCCTACGGAGTAATTTTGACCCCCTGGCGATCTTTACCGTGCGCTGACATCGCTCAGCGCACAGCTTACGTTAAAGATCCCAAGTCGATAGAAATTACTCCGTAACCCTTCACTACGGCTGCTCTGTGTCTCTTTCCACTTATCTATCACACTTTTTGTTGATAACTGAACTGGGCGACGCACATCTTTCTCTCTACTTTTCTCTCGCCCTCGTCATTACGGCAAAAACCTTTAATGGTTCATTATGTGTCTGCTGTGCAGTAAGAAGGATAAGAAAATGCACGGGCCTGCTAGTGGCTCTGTAGCCGAGCACCTCCCTTGCCTCGTGTAGATAGTAGAGAAAATAGATAAGAAAGAAAAAGAAGAGGCAGAGAAAGACACTCCATGCGCATGCGCGGGCCACCGCATCAGCTGGGCTTATTCATGGATTATTGGATTATAGGATTGCGGTATTCGATCAATGTCATTTTACTCGCGTAAATATAAGGCGGTGCATTGTGTGAATTGCATCTGTGGTCATGGATTCTAGTTCTGGTGCCGAGCAGAGTGCATCGACTATTTTGCGGAGACGCTGCGCCATTTATGATGATATAATGTTCGTTACATATAGATGAAATCAAACTAAACATTGAAGCCAGCATTGTGGCGTATAACCATGAGCTATCGCGCGATATTCGTCACAGCAGCGTAGAACGGCTAAGTGTCTAAAACGCGGTCAAATAAACTCTACAGGAGAACTAGCACTGACGGTTTTGCCTTGTCGTTCATAAGGGGTCTTAACATCTTCCAACACTTTTTTGTCTGCATGCGCCATGCTACTCTACTTTTGTAAGTTATTATTGACGACGCCAGTTCCCATTTATTAAATACTACAGCACGTTTGCAATTCATCGTGATAGCGCAATTTTAATGATGGCATCAATTTCAGATGAGATATTACACAACACTTTGCAAGGCATCTTGATCACACGATTTCATGATGTCATGAATTTATAGTTACGGCATTCTTTATTACTTTGGAATTCAATTTTTATTTACAATAAACTGCACCACTTCAGCCATGCTTAGTCACATGACTAAATGGCGCCATCGATGTCTAGTTAGGACATGCTACACTGATTTCGGGGCGAAGTTTTACTTCTCACATGCAGAGCTGAAGGTCAAACACCACCTGGAAACAACCTTTATATCGTTGTTTAAGTGTTCACGAGGAAAGTGCGACATATACTGCGTTTTTCCTTCCCACAAACCATTCAGTTAAATGCAGAGAGAGAGAGAGAGAGAGAGAGAGAGAGAGAGAGAGAGAAAACTTTATTTGTCAGCGATTGGTATTTGCCTTGGGCTGAATTCAGCTGCTCCAGGTGGCCGGCAGTCCAAGTCTGTCAGCGACCTCTTGCGCTCTTGCCGAGGCCCGGGACTGGACGTCTGGGTCCCGGCTGACGAGAACAGCTTCCCAGTGTTCCAGCGAGGGAGATGGTACTAGATCTGCCGGAGGCGGATCCTCCGCGCAGTTCCAGATTATATGATCTAGGGTGGCAGGCTCGCCGCACAGTTGGCAGTACGGATTTACTATATCGGTAAAGATCTTGGCATAACTCCAAGGGTTTGGCTGCGACCGCGTTTGCAGCCGCCGCCACGTGGTAGCCTGGTCTCGGCTGAGCGAAGCGTGCGGAGGAGGCAGGCTCGCCCTGAGCTCTTTGTAGTAAGTGGTAATGGCATGGTAGGTATCCAGAGTCTGAGTCCGTCGGGCACCCGCGTCAGAGATCCCCTCACCAGCTCGGCTGACAAAACCTCGAGCATATTGGTGAGCGGCCTCATTCTCCGGGACGCCCGAGTGAGCCGGGACCCATACGAGATCCACTACGTTCCTATCTTTTGGCAACGCACTAAGAATTTTGAATGCAGTGGTGGAGATACGCCCCCTGGCGATGTTGCAAAGGGCCGTTTTGGAATCACTGATAATAGTGCTGGTTCCGTTTTGAACAATTCCTAGGGCTATTGCGGCCTCTTCTGCCTCTTCTACTCGGCCCGTGACCACCGTAGCTGCTACCCTGCGGGAGATGCTCACCGCGCTCACAGCGAAAGCCTCCTTTCCTGTAATGTTGTATTTTGCCGCATCGACATACACGGCACTATCATCCACTTGATACTTTTTGCCTAACGTCTTCGCCCTGGCCCTCCTCCGACATTCGTGGCGATCCGCTTGAATGTTTTTGGGGAGTGGTTTGACCCGAATGCGTTCACGCATCTCTACCGGCAAGATCACCTGGATTGAAGGGTCCTCGCCCCTTATGCCTAAGCCTCTCAGGATACACAGCCCCGCCTCAGTTTACCTGAGCAGTTGCTCTTGCGATGTTAATTGTGCCTCAATGAGCTCTTCGAGGGTGTTGTGGACCCCTAGTGATAGAAGTCTCGCGGTGGACGTGTTTCTGGGGAGACCGAGAGCCGCTTTGTATGCCTGCCTTATGAGGCAATTCAATTTTCACTATCGACCTTTTTAAGGTCCAGGTAGGGGGTTGCATACACGAGTCGACTGAAGACAAAAGCCTGAACGAGCCGACATGCATCGCGCTCCCCCATACCGTGTCGCCAAGTCGCCACGCGCTTAATTAGCCGTATGGTCTGTTGGATCGAGGTCGACAACCTTTCCAGCATTACCTTGTTGCACCTGTTAGATTGTATAAACATCCCAAGCACCCGTATCGTTTCTACCTCCGGTATTTCGTTTCCCTGGATTTCCAGCTGTATCTTGTTCGGCTTTGTTTTGCAAACCCTTCCGTTGTTACGGATCATCAACAGCTCCGACTTCTGTGGGGAGCATTCCAGTCCTGCCCAACGGGCGTGGGCGTCTACGACGTCTGCCGCCTCTTGTAGGGCTTCCTTGATATGCCCGTCTGATCCCTGACTCGTCCAAATCGTGACGTCGTCAGCGTATAGAGTGTGTCTAATACCGTGTATAGCGTCGAGCGTTTTAGGGAGCGTGATCAGCGCAGCCTTGAATAGAAAAGGGGATAACACTGACCCCTGCGGCGTGCCCCTGTTTCCCAGCGGTATGCATTCCGACCTGAGTTCCCCTATGGTAAGCTCCGCAGTCCGGTTGGACAAAAAATCTCTTATATAGTCGTAGGTGTGTCGCCCTACGTTTAGGTCCGAGAGGTTGGAGAGTATAGCCTCGTTGGGGACGTTATCAAACGCTTTCTTCAAATCCAACCCCAGGATGACCCGCGTGCCATGACCATTTCCCGAGTCTATGATTTCTCTAGAGAGTTGAAGCATCACGTCCTGCGTAGACAGATGCGGCCTAAATCCGATCATTGTGTGCGGCTTGAGGCGATGGGCTTCTACGTAGTTCTGCAAACGCGTGAGAAACACGCACTCTATGAGCTTACCCAGGCACGACGTAAGGGAAATAGGTCGAAGGTTTTCGATGTTGAGCGTTTTGCCGGGTTTCGGTATAAAAGTGACTCTTGCACGTTTCCATGCCGGCGGAAGGTTTCCCCCCTTGCAGCACTTATTCATATATTCTGTTAAAGCCTGGACCGAATCGTCATCCAGATGTCTAAGGATTTTGTTAGTTATTTCATCCGGCCCCGCCGCCGAGGTCGTCCGGAGTTTCTCCATCGCAGCTATCACCTCCGTGGTGGCAATATCCGCGTCTAGTGCCTCATTCTACGCTCCATAATATAGAGGGGGTGCCTTCCCATCTAGTGTCATGTTGAGGTATTTACCCTTCAAGTCCTGTAGTAGTTCTTCGCCCGTCCCATCGTACTGATGTACTACCTGGTTCAAGCGCGTCCGAGCCGCTGACTTGGTCTTTGTCGGGTCTAGAAGGCGCCGCAACAGAAGCCACGATTTCTTATTTCCCAGTTGACCATTTAACCCGTCACATATCTGCCCCCACTGTTGCCTGTTGAGTTTATTGGCGTGATCTTCAATCTCCCTTTCCAATTTGGAAATCTGGAGTCTGAGCTTTCTATTGTGCTTGGTCGACTTCCGTGCACTTGGCCAAAAGAGACGCGTGCTCCTCCCACATGTGCATGAGCCGTTTGTCTGCCGCGGGGTGTTCTTCGGTGGTGTCCACCTCTCTGGTGGCGCGCTCAGCGTCTTGCATAAGATCGCTTATCCAGGCATTCGAATCGGAAATTGCACCGTCTGTCCGCGCTTCCCTCATTTTGCGGAATCTATTCCAGCCGGTTATTCTTGCTGGACGCGTTTTGTGTTTGTGCTGCGCCGTGTCAAAGGTAGCTGAGACCACATAACGGTCATTGCCTAATGGTACTCCCGTATTCAGCCATTCAGCCCTCCAAACATTCCTCGTCAACGTGAGCCCAGGGCTCGTGTCTTTACTAACGCTATTGCCTATACAGGTCGGCTGTTGTGTGTCGATCAAGACGGTTAGGCCTAGGCCTTGAATGATTCCCATAGTTTCATGTCTTTTGGGTCGCCTTTGAGATATCCTCATGCCGGATGTCGCACGTTAAAGTCCTCAACAATGACAAGATGCCCCTTACCCTCAGGCTTTGCCACTCGCCTAAGGAGGTCCGTGGCGGCTGCGCTCCTGTTCTTAAGAGAGCCGTATACATTAAGGATGTATAAGTTTTCTTCCACCTTTTTCTTGGGTACCACTTCTACTAAGATGTCATCTGCCTTAGCTTCATCTATGTTATGCTGAATCGCTGTAATATTCCTATGAACTAGCATTGCGGTGAGCACATCACGCTCCTCCGCCGCGCCTAACTGATGATGTGCCTTAAAGTGCGTTAGTGAAACTAATCCCCTATTCTTTTGCAGTGCAATTATATCGGGCTTCGCCTCGACATTTTGGATGTGGGGCTGCGGGTGTCCCCTCTTCCTTCCGAACCCCCTGCGGTTCCAATGCCACTCTTATTTTTTCGCGTTTATTGATGCGCACCATATTGAATTCCTAATTTTTGACATGAACTGCGTGAGCTCATCGAATCTTCCGTCTATGAACACAATTAAGTACTCCATTTTGGTCTCTAGGGCGATGATCCTAGCCTCATTTGATTTTTGAGGGTGGTAATCCTAGCGTCCTGAGCATCCATGCGCTCCTTCAGCGGTGTTAAGAGGTCTGACCTAGCCTTCAAAGTGGACCTGCCCTCCACTGAGGGTACCTGCATCCTCCTCGGCTCGTTCTGATTAACATCCTCCTTGATCTCGGGAGGGGCCTGCCTTTTGAGTGTGTTCGCCGTGTCAGTATCCATTGTGTTTTGGTTTTGCATTTCACCGCAGCAGCACCTGTGGCACTACTCTGCGTCTCCATTGGGTGGGGTGCGTTCGTTATCGAATCTGGTACAACTGCTGGCGCGCATTCCAACGCTTTCTGGCTCGCTTTGTGCTTTGCCTTGCTGTGTTCCTTAATCTGCATCCCCCAATAAGGCAAACGTTTGTACTGAAAATTTTTGAGAGGCGGTTATCAGTCAGCTTTTTAGGCGTGCCAAACTCTAGACGTTTTTGAGTGCACTGATCTCAAGGAGGCCAACCGTTCAAACCTGCCTGTTTCCGAAAGAAAATTTCAAAACTTTTTCGAGGCAACAACTATCGTTCTGACTTGTTATGATAGTCAGCTAACATACGCACCTCCGAGAAACGCAGCTCCATCCAAATATTTGAGGCGCTCAAGCAACGTGAATTGAAAGCAGCAACGAGGGAAGCATTGTTTTAAAGCCCGATACCAACTAAACGAGGCACGCAGTGGATCTGCGCAAACGAGACAACCGTATTTGCTGTATTATTACCAGTGCTTAGCAGGCTTAGCAGCCAAGCTGCGTCGGCAGTTTGCACCTCCTACCCTGACGGCTGCGTCATTGGAGGTCTTATTACCCCGCGCAGTCTATTGGCCTTTGCGCTCTTCTTGAGGAGATTGGCGGCCGCAGTGGGGGTGCGAAATAGCCAAGAAATGCGGAATATTGCTGGACACAAAGCAGCCACGGTGCACAGCGGCACGTGGTCTTCTTCGTGTAGTTCCTGCGCTGAAACATTCATAATATGCACGGGCGACGTGGCGCTACATAGACCACTGACCTTTCCGTGTTATGTTCCGCCTTACTAAAAACCTTTTTGTAGTATGTACGCGACCATGCCGTAGCGTTCCGCTAAGTAAGCTGGCTGTACGTACGTAGCGCTCACTGCGCAGTACTAAATCTCTAATATTTAACCCCGCTGTGGTGGCTCACTAGTTAAGATGCCCGACTAATGTCCGGAGGCCCCGGGCTCCAACCCGACCACCGGCGGCTGCATTCCGATGGAGGCGAAACGGAGAACAGTTGTTGTAGGAAGAAGGAAGAAGGAAAAGAAAATGCACGGGCCTGCTACTTGCTCTGTTGCTGAGCCATAATAATAATAATAATTGGTTCACAGGAAGGGAAAGGCGCAGTATCTGTCACAATTGTGTCTGTGGACACCTGAACCGCGCCGTGAGGGAAGGGAGGAAGGTGGGAGTTAAAGTGGGGCTACGGAGTAATTTCGACCACTTCAGGTAGCGAAGCAGCTCTCAATGTTTACCATATGAATTTGAAAAGGATGTAAAAATGCGAAAAAGAACAACCCTACATATGAGTGAACGAATACACTTTTTTAATCCTTCATTTTTTTGGACTGCATGTCTTGGATGTATAAACGCTATTACCGCTCTCTCCTTTACGTTTATGAGGTCAGCGTCTTTACTTAAGAGTCTCAGCGCGTGGGAGTTGCTCGCGGTAAAATTACCTTTTTAATAATCATTTGTAGAAAGTTAACGCTTTTCTCTTTTCTCTTTCATCTAGCTCTGTAATCCTTACGCCTTTTCCATTTTCTATAATCACAATTACTGCTTTTCTAGGATTGATTGATTGAAACACGTTTATTGACAGCACTGAATCATTCACTTTTGCTTCTGGCATCTGTACGGGCATCTGGCCCCATCTCAGTCACGACGACCGAGGCTGGTGCTGGTTTGATTAATTGGTTGGTTGGTTGGTTCATAGGAAGGGAAAGGCGCAGTATCTGTCACACTTGTTATGTGAGCACCTGAACCGCGCCGTAAGGGAAGGGAGGAAGGTTGGAGTGAAAGTGGAAATAGAGTAAGGGGAGCTGTAGTGGAGGGCTACGGCGTAATTTCGACCACCTGGGGATCTTTAACGTGCGCTGATATCGCACAGTACACGGACGCCACTTCTTTAACCTCTGCCATAAAGCTTGGCTCTGGAGCCTAAGTCAACAAACTCTCTGAGCTTTGTCCAGGGCATAGCGACGGCCTCGTTGTCGAGAGACAGTGGACGGATCCAGTCTAAGTTCTAAGAAAGATTTCTATTATCGACCATCGGCTGTAGAAATCTCACATCAACCCGACAGAACCGTATGCCTTTGCGGTAAT
This sequence comes from Amblyomma maculatum, assembly GCA_023969395.1. NCBI lineage: Eukaryota > Metazoa > Arthropoda > Arachnida > Ixodida > Ixodidae > Amblyomma > Amblyomma maculatum. The sequence continues at coordinate 1,506,041 of JAJIZL010000159.1, forward strand.
TACTTTTCTTTTAATTACACATTCTCGCTTATCAAAAACCAAAATTTCGCATAGAGCTTAGTGCTTACAGTGGCATAGCTATAGCTCTAGTTCTAGGTGCGAAAGCTACAAGGGCCTGATATAGGTCGGATCATGCTTAAAGGGAAGGTGCACCGGTTTTATATTTCGATGAGTTTCGAGCGGTTGAATCATTATAGCTTGTACTTAAAGCATGCGAAATACCTTGGCGTTAGCACTTGAAACAATGGCGCAATTGGCGATTAAAATCGCCATGGCTATCAGGCTTCACCGCACTGCCCAGCGACGCATGATGACGTCGTTGACGGTACCTGTACGTTTGCTGCGTAGACACACTTGGTTTGAAGAAATGAAAACAAGGCTGCCGAAAACAAAGCCCTAGAAATGTTGATTAGCACCGTCAGAAAATGTGCACCAGGACGTGGGCGAAGGCAACGAACATCAGAAATAGTACCGTCTGTGACGTCATTACTGAACTTCTCCGCAGAACTTTACTGCTGTGAGGAAAAAGTGATGTAGCTGCTCTTTAATGGAGCCTCAGCTCTGCAAACTAGGTTTTCCATACGAGCCTAACCTTTCTTAGCAACACAGTGTAACCAAGGCTAACCCAACTTGAGCTTGAATAACCAGGCTTAGCCGAGGTGAGCTGAAACAATTTTTGAACTCGAATCCAACCAAGCAAACGCTGTACCGGCGAAAGGGAAGGGCGCATAGATACTTTTTTACTAAAGGTTGTAACAGTAGCTGAATGCAGGGAAGGGACCTTTCAAGGGATATATCTCCAGAAAGACGAAGCCCAGAAGAATATGGATTTTTGTGCCTCAGCCTTATGGAAAAATCTTCAGGGTACGTATTTTTGCGAGCCAATTTCGTCCACAGCAGCCATAAGCAAATGTTGCTTTGTTGTCAGTTCTCGGCTTGTCACTGACAGCGGCTCGAACCGGACGCTCGGCCGTAAGAATCGCCTAGAAAGCGTTAAAAGCATGACAGTCACATTTTGGCCAACGAAGCTTTTTGCTATGCTTGGAAATTGCATATGAAATATAAAGAGAACAGTATAATCTGAAAAAGAGTGCGCTCTGTGGCAATTGCGTGTGATTACACAGCGCATACAAAATAAACACGCGAGAACGTTTACAATATCTGCATTTTCTTTTTTTTTACTTGTGAACTGGTTGTTATCGAGTATTGTTATTTTTTGGTGTATCTGTATTCGAAATAAAAAATCCCTGACGGAAATCATCTAGAATATGACGCGGAACAGATCTAAATAAGAAACGTACTCGTGTTCCTTATATCGAATTTCCAGTACATTAACCAAGCTACCAGCAGACAGCCTATATTCATGCTTGAACTGGAAGAAAATAAATGCGTCGCTCACCGGAGTTTACACGTGAACAGGTGCAAATAAAACAGAAACGGATCGGATACCTTCTTATTTCAGAACCGAGATTATGAAAATGTAATATCGGTTGTGCAATTTGATTAGAAACGATGGAACTTTCCTAACAAAGCGCACGTCACCTGGAGGAATGCTGGAGGTTGTGTTCATTGAAGGAGGTAGTAACAGGAGTCTGAGTCTGAAGAGGTAGTAACAGTGCTGCGCTGCGCATATCATAACTCCCTATAGTTCAGCACAGTCGCCTGTAACTCGTACCTTCGCTGTTTATGATTTATTCACTAAAAAGACATTAAACATTTTGAACAGGCCCGCAGATCAGCAGTCCGATTCATATATAGTCTCTACCATCGACACTGCTCCTCTCCAGAATGAATTAAATTATAATGAATAATGTGAACTACGTACTTACCTTCCTGCAAGAAGATAGCCAGAATAAAATTGTTTTTAAATGCTGCCATTCCTAGTCCCGGCTCAGAATTCAGTATCATGCTTTCACCATTCATCATCCAAAATTACAAGATATTACTAATCCCACACTATCTCTATTATTCTCCCGAAAAAACCGCTTAAATACTAATTGATTTGCTATGATTGCAGCCGAGTGAAATATTCTAGCCCTTTTCCCGCTCCCTGCCCATGCGCTTGTATTTGAAAGGGGTCTCTCCGCAATTGGACACATTTGTGAGTGATTACATTAGCAAAGCTCGTTTGTCACAACTTGCTTTCTGTTTTTCTCCTTAAGTGTTTACGTCACGGCTTGCAAAGTTCTCTACGCTTAGCAGTGTATAAGGTAACTTATACTAAATGGCAAACCCCTCTTTCTTTCATCTTTACGGCCTGCAGTCTCATAGCATTTACTACCTGCCTTCGTAAAGTTTTTTCTAGCGTGGAATACAATTTCCACTCAAGTTTAAAAATAACCATTAAAACGAAGCCTTCTTGAATAGAGAACAGACCAGATTCATTTCTGAGCTCCGTTAGAAGCCGAAATGTGCCGCATAAGCTCGTCATTCGTAGAAAAGCGCAGGTTGCATAAGTTCTATCATGCACTCATTTCTCCTTTGTGCAAGAAGTTCCAAAGTATTAGAACGACTTTGAAATGAGGGGTACGTAAATCCGGGGCCTACTCCCTCAGTGACAATGTAATGCGGCAGTTCACTACTTACCGTCTTCTCTGTGCTCGCAGTGCTTGCGGAGAGAGAAACACGGCGGAGAAAAGTGAGCATGGGGAGTTGTGTCTGCTAGCAACGAACCACTGGCGACGTTGTAAAATCCGCAAATGCCGTATCAGCTAGATTTCGCCCTGCCCTCCCGATAGGATTCAGCGAGGAGGGAGAGGAGAACAGACGCATTCTTTCGAAGTGGATACAGTGAGCGAACGTGCAGTGAGCTGTTTACAGCTCGCGGACGGGTAGAGACAGGATCGCTAATACGGGATCGAGTTCAAAGCTGACGCGCAAACACAGCGATGGATAGCAGGGTGCGTCAAAGCCATCGTTATTCGGCGGATGTTGCTTTTACATGGTTTCTATACGGTAAACACCAATGCAGAGAGTGACTCCGCGTAGTGGTTTAACCGTACGAAAGTGAAACACAACTATTGTTCCTCGTTGTGACTCAGTGGCACGATTCTGTGCTACATATGAGCTTGTAGAGTTTAGCCGCGGCATATCCGACAGATATTCAACGGGGGCGAAACGCATATCATTTCTCATTTAGCGCTGTAAGTTATGATATGATGGAAATTTATCGCTTTGAAGCTTCATTACGAGTTACATTAGATATTTGTGGCGATTTTGTTTTTATATGCAAGCTTGCCATAAGGCATATTATAGAAACTCGTGTAAATTATTTTCGGTAAGGAACCGGAGCAGGCTCCCACTCTTGTCGTTGTTGTCAGGTGATATTTATGGCACGGTTTATCGTGCTGTCTGTGTTTATGCTTCTGCATAAGATTCGTTTATTGCTCAGCAAATAGGCATTAAATTCCTACATTCATGTAAATTCGAGCAGCGTAGGCTGCAACAATTCAAGAAAAACAAAACTTACAGTGTATTAATAACGCGGCAGCACGTTTTGTTGCCCGGAATAATGAGTGGCACTTCAGTGCAACAACAAGAACAAAAGTCTGAATTTGAAGATTTTTAGAGCACAGCTCATTCGTTCAAATATAAAAAAAAATATCTTTAATTTTTTTTTTATTTTTTTATGCCTCAGGACATGTGGAAAATTGATAGCGAAATCAAGTTCGCACAATACTGTGCGAAAATTGATTGTAGCACAAAATGATTAAGGTTGTCACCTTTCCTTACCAGAGTAACGAGTTGCCTCGTAGCATTGTCGCTGTTGTACCAACGCAAATCATCCTTTCAGCAGCACCTTTACTCCACCAGTTGTTCTAACACGTCAGTGTCACAGAGCCCCTTCTACAGAAACATTGGTCGTAAGCGTTGTCGGCGTCGGTGCTGTGAGCGAAAATCTAAGGCATGAGGTGTTTTAACGCGATAACATTGAAGGTCCCATGAACTTAAATTCTGGCGTCGGAGCCATCGCGGGTGTTGGCACTGTGAGCGAAAAACCACGAGCGTGGCGCTAGCAGGCGGTAGCTGGCAGCTATAACATAACCAAGCACTAGCTATAGACGCTGCCTAATATTACATTTGGCGGGAGTTGCTAGATCGAGCCTCCCTTTCATATGGGAGGGTCATATCATAGTCAGGCTGTCAGGACCCTTGCATTCACGTTACCACATAGGCCTCGCAAGCACGTTCATATGACTTAGTTGAAGCGGGTATTGGTAGTTATGACGGGTGGTTTTACAAATAGTGAGGTATCTTATGACTGTACGCTAATGATGTTCTCTGCGATAATAGAGGGACAAAAAATAAACAGGGACGAAAAAGAAATGAACGCGACCTGCATTTCGCGGCTTTTCCGACATCTACAACTTAAATATTTATATTTACTTGTTATTTTATAATATTTTATATTTTCGTGACATTTCTATTTTCACTGTCTGTTTAGGTATTTTTTGTTGCATTTTATTTTTAATTTATTTATTTATTTTTATTTATTTTTTAGTACCTCACAGGCCCCGAAGAGCATTGGGTGAGGGGGGCAAATCGGTACAAGAATATCGTACAAGAACGCGGTACAAGTCAAATACAAGAAAGGAACACGAAATTTATACAAAACCGAGTTAAAATAACATCAGACACGAGACACGAAAAACAACGTTAAGAACAAATGAAACTGTTGTACATTTCGAACATCACTATGGCAATAGATGTATACATAGATGTTTTTTAAACTCACCAGGATCAATGAAAGAGATTATGTTATCAGGAAGATCATTCCAGAGTTTTATTGCTCCAGGTAATGCAGAGGAATTAAACGACAGGGTCTTCCCATATATCCGGTTGAAGCTGAGTTGATTGTGTAAGCGTTGTGAAGAGCGGAAAGGTGATGCCAGAGGTAACAACGAAGGACGGGTGTGAACATATTTATGGAATAAACACAGAAGTGAAATGGAGCGACGAATTTCAAGTATCTGTATGTCATTAAGGTTTTTAAGCTGGGATACACTTGCGAGGGGACTATAATTGCTAAAAATGTACCGGGCAGCTCTGCTTTGAATGGACTCGAGCATATCTATGAGATATTTCTGATGGGGAGACCATATAGGTGAGATAAATTCCAGCTGTGGGCGAACAAATGTAAAATATGGAAGTTTTCGAACGGAGCTAGGTGAGTTTCGAAGGTTCCGGCGTATGAAACCCAATGTCCTCGACGCTTTGTTGCAGACTGCAGAAATATGAGAAGACCATGAAAGATTTGGTGTGAACTGAATTCCAAGGTATTTGTACGACGTAACCCTTGATAGAGAGGTATTATTTATAGAGTATATGAAGTTAGAAACAACATGCTTGCGGCTAAAAGTCATTGATTTACATTCATTAGGGTTAAGAATCATTTGCCAGTTTTGACACCAATCAACAATAGTGTCAAGGTCATTTTGAAGGGTCAGGTGATCAGTCTCAGAAGCGATCTTACGGTAAACAACACAGTCGTCTGCGAAAAGGCGTAAACGGGATGAAATGTTAGTGGGAAGGTCGTTAATGTAGATTAGAAAAAGTAAGGGTCCAAGTACGCTTCCCTGTGGTACGCCTGAGGTTACGTCACATAGGGATGAGGAAGAGCCGTTGACAACTGTGAATTGCTGACGTAATGAGAGAAAGTTTCGAAGCCAAGATAATGTGAGGGAATCAAGGGAAAGGGTAGATAATTTTGTAAAAAGCCGGCCATGTGCAACTCTGTCAAATGCTTTTGAGAAATCTAAAAAAATGCAATCTGTTTGCTGGTTATCATCCATGTTGAAATGCAGGTCAGTAGTAAATTCAAATATCTGGGTATCACATGAGTAGCCTTTCCTAAAACCATGCTGATTTGAAAAAAAGAAGTCATTTCGTTCCAGATGGTTGCAAATGTGAGAAGCGATAATATGCTCAAGTAATTTACAGCATATGCATGTTAACGAAATAGGCCGATAGTTATCAGGAGCGGTTTTGTTACCCGTTTTGAAGACAGGGATGACTTTGGCTTTTTTCCAGTCAGTGGGCAGTTCTCCGGAGGATAGTGATTGCTGAAATATATGACACAAAATCTGGCTGGAAATTGAAATGGTGTTTTTAAGTATCTTCGAGTTAATGTTGTCCACTCCGGCAGATGATGATAACTTTAGATTTTTAATTAGTGATGCGATACCCTCAGCACTAATGGTGATGGGCTCCATGAATGGGTAGTCAGACTCGAGAACAATTGGCATACTGGAATAATCTTCCTTAGTAAACACTGATGCAAAAAGTCTGTTGAACGCGGTTGGACATTCAGTGTCAGCTAGCGGCAAGCCATCAGTATTGTGTAGTTGTATGAGGTCATGTTTACTTTCGGGAGATATAGTCTGCCAAAGCTTCTTAGGATTAGTCTGCAAAAGTGACGGCAGATCATGAGTGAAGTATTTCTTTTTGGCAGCGGTGACAGCAGAACAGTACGCTTTCAAACACAGTTTATATCTTTCCAACGAGGTTGAAGAAGGAGCAGATCTAGCTATTCTGTATAGGCGCATCTTTTTATTCCGTAATCGACGGAGGGTCTTGTTGAACCATGGATTTTTTATGTCATTAGCTATTGTAATCAGAGGAACATGTTTCTCTATCAGTGCAGATAGTTTCTGTTTGAAGAGCAATCAGTTTTCTTCGGTAGATCGTTCGTTCCTTAGCGGGAAAAACACCTCATTGAAAAATGAGGCAAGTTCCGTGTTAATTTCATCATATCGTGCTTTACTATAATCTCTAATTTTTTTAGTTGTAATACCTGCAAACAAGCTCGGAACTAGAATATCAAACGGCAACATCTTATGATCGCTAAATCCGTCAAGATACAGAACCGGCCCTATGGTATCGGGAGCAGTGGATAGAGCTAAATCAAGAATGTTAGAGCCACGCGTATTCTGGCTAATCACTTGAAATAAATTGAAATCTAGTGTTAGGTTGATGAATTCTGTTGCAGCATGACTAGTTGAAGACAAAGAAGGCCAATCTATTTCAGGAAAATTAAAATCACCCAACAAGTAGATGTTGCTAGGTAAACTGTGTTCGACAGCGGCACCAATGCTAGACCGAAGATCATGAATGAAAGAAGTCACACAATCGGACGGACGGTAACACACTCCAAAAAGTAAATTCGAAGATATAGTTTTGCAGGCAGCCCAAACTATTTCGAGGTCTGAGTTAGAATTGATAGCAGTGGATGGTAACGTTTTTTTAATACCAAGAAGTACCCCACCCCCTCTTTTATCTGCACGGTCATGTCTGTAGATATTGTAAGCATGGGCGTCTGGAAAGATTTCATTGTCTTTGATACCGGTGTGCAACCATTTCCTTTGTTGCACAACTTGTTGACCATTTTTATTTTTATTATTTCTTCTGTTTCATATCTTATTATTCTTTTATTTATTTCTTGTTTCTATCTTTAACTTTATAGCCTGTTTCCATCAATTAACCCCTCGGTTGTTTGATCACGTGACTAGGACCATTTCCCGGAGGCCGCATTTTGCGGATTCAAGCCTCACATTTTACACTTATATAAGTCATTCGCCTTCACAAAATCTACTGATTAAGCGAGTAACAAGGTGAGCGTACATGAGCAAAACTCCTCCCTTGGAGCCATTAACAGTTAGAGCCAGAGCTCAAGTGTTCCCCCAATTTTTATTGAAGAGTCGGGAGTGTTTCTCGAATGATGGTCAATGTGGTTCAGATATGCCTCCCGACTTCTTTCAAAACGCATACAAAACACTTAAAGCGGTCAAAGAAAATACCGCTGTAGCTGCGACAGGTGGACACTTATATGTATCGGCATATGCGAGTCCTGAATGGAGAGTGTTACATTACTGAGGGCTGCCACAAATAGGCGACTACGAGTACGAATTAAATTTTGCTACTGTGCAGCGACTGGAGGCCGAATTAAGCGAGTTGAACCTTACTTTAAGCGACAACTTCAATGTTTAGAGAAAGAGAACTGTGCTTTATTGTATTTATTGTATAGGACAAATAGGACGATGTATTAATAAGAGACTACAGGAACACCTGAACAACTTGGAAAGTGGAAAGGACAAAACGTTTCTGGAATCACATTGCCATTGAAATAATGAAGAATGAGAAGAAGAAATATGCACTCCTAAGTTTGACAAGGTTAGGATTTTGTATCGCCACAAAGAGAAGATGACGAGAGAGACAGTGGAATCATATTTTATTTCAACGGACAATAAGTGTGTCAGCAAGAGTGCCTTTTTGTGCCGCAGGTGAGCCCAGGGGTTGTTTCACGTGATTATTTCGTTTTCTTCATGTTTGTTTTTTCTGGGCCTTGAAGTAAAGGGCTTAGGCATAGTTGTGAGTCAGCTCTTGTACTGTGGCTTTTTTTATCCTGTTCTTTGTCTTCGTGTTCGCTCTGCTTAAATTAATAATGAGTGATTTATTGAGACACTGGACAACCACTGCTTGTTTTAGGAATCGCCGTGCGATGTACTAATGCTAGTGCCCCGAACTCGAGTTCGCACCGCCAAGCCATCGGTCGCGGTCGCGCGATGTTGGGGTCAGCAGGCGGCTCCTCACACCGAATACCCTTAAGTCAGAATCGAAGCGACAGCGCAAGAGACAGGAGACAAAGCCTCCAATATTCAATCAATCAATCAATCAATCAATCAATCAATCAATCAATCAATCAATCAATCAATCAATCAATAAAACAATCAATCAGTGTTTTATTGTGATTGTACACACAAGACATGTACAAAACAGTGCTTGGACCCGTAGCCAGGGGCTAGTTTTGGGTCTACAGCATAAAAGTGGTCTAGATTTTGTAGCGACAGATTTTAAATAAACGGAACCATTTCCTTCCTCTCACTTCCCTCTTTGGAACCGCCTCATCTCCGCGACAACGCTCACGGATACACAGTAATTCCGCGCAGAAAGTGACATAAGCTCGAAAATGAGCAATAACAGCAAAAACACTACACCTTTTGCGCGCTAAGAACAAGCAAAATGGGCATTACACTGAGCGGGATTTCGGACCGCTTTTGGTTGGTTGGTTTGTGGGGTTTAACGTCCCAAAGCAACTCAGGCTATGAGAGACGCCGTAGTGGAGGACTCCGGAAATTTCGACCACCTGGGGTTCTTTAACGTGCACTGACAACGCACAGCACACGGGCGCCTTGCTTTTCGCCTCCATCGAAAAGCTGCCGTCGAGGCCGGGATTCGATCCCGCGTCCTTGGGAACAGTAGTCGAGCGCCGTGCTTTTGCTGGTACCCGGCGTGGCATGGCTTGGTTCGAACGGGGCTATGACAAGCCCTGCACCTGAGTCTGCTTTTCGAGCGTCTCTTCGAATTGAACTTCTCGCTTAATGGGCAGGGGTTTCTCTTTTTTTTTTTTTGCTTACTTTATGGTCATTTCACTGTATTTTGATATTTCTTGCGGAGGCGTTTGTTCAGGCCGCACAGGAAAGAAGTCAGAAGCGTACAAACTCCACATAAACGTGGTAGGGTGAATAATGCGCTCGTACACTCGTTGGATGCACTTCATGCCTGAGCAAACACCTCTTCAAGAGGCGTCGGGAGAAGACTGGCCATGGTGTCTCTATGCCCTGAAAAAGACTGCCACAACTCCAGCCGCAGTTAGGGACTAGCTTCACGGAACAAGAAACGGAAAGCTATAGTAAGTATTTTTTTTTTCCAAAGCGATGCTTGACCAAAGTTTCTAGAAACCCAGCTTCCTTCTCTTCTAACTACTCTATGTCCGTTCAAGTTCTTCACTTCCATAGTGATTACTTGGCACACATTGTCTACAGCTTCACTCATTTGTAATCCTTCAGATTCTCCTTTCACGCATGGTTCTTTCTCCTTCCCTTCGCTCTCTTTCTTACTCCGTGGTTTTCGGTTACTGGCTCTCCATTCGGCCCAGTTGTTCCTCCAGCCGTTTTTCTCTCTACTTTCAATGCTCTGGTAAAAGTCAGGTAAATAGCTGAAACTGTTTAATTGAAACGTAGCTTTACGTGCACGTCTTCGAGTGTGCTCCCTTTCCGTCACCCCAGAACTGCTTCTAGTAGGTTATATGTCACTAAGCAACATGTTTCTGCCTAAATATATAGCTGAAGCAATCGCCAGTGCCTTGACTGATAGGGTGATTTGTTTTCTTTACTTATAATCCATGGGCAAACAACAAATACCTCGGTATCACTTGTTCTGTATGAAAATAAAACGCGACATGGGAACGAAAGTCCTGAGCCAGTGGGTCTAACTAAAGGACCTTCATGAGCTAACTAGGAATTTCCATGTTCGAAAGCGCTGCTCGTAAGTCGCAGAACGAGAATTGATGATTCCATAACACTGAGGTTTGCGCTGTTCCGACGTTAGATTTGGTATAGATAATGACGTGCGTTCAAATCGTAAACTGTGGAGGGGCGTTCTGAAGCGACGCATGTTCTATGAGGGCCGCGTATAATAAAAGGTTCTGGATTTATCTGGTTAGTAAGCTTTGTTTCATGCCACAAAGCACTGCTGGCTCAAGTGGTTGAGCGGTTAGAGGACATGATTAGTTATCCCGAGGACGTGTGTTCGATTTCGGCCACTATGGCCATGATTTGATAGGGGTTCAACGATAGGTGCCGTGTAGTTTGCGATTGTTAACGCAAGTTAAAATACGCCAGGCTGTCAACATTTCTGGAACCCCCCATTATGACGCCCCTTACAAGCTGAGTTGCTTTAGTGTCTTAAATTCTATAAACCTAACCATCGCCACAAAATAGCGATGTCCGAGAAAAATCTCAGACATATTTGTTCACTCATATTTGTTTTATAGCAGTGAGTGATGACGGGTGTCTATGCCGCAACATACATCATTTAGTCCATACAACCCCAGGTGGTCGAAATTACCGGTGTCCTCCACTACGGCGTCTCTCATAGCCTGAGTTGCTTTAGGAAGTTAAACCCTACAAACCAACCAACCAACCACTCGACGAGACAAAGTCCATCCCAAGAGCTCACGGTTCTCTTTTTTTTCTATTCATTTCTATGCGTACCCTATAGTCTCAGTAGCAGCTAGCACTGCATAGTCTCACTGAACATGGTCTGTAGGAAAATATCTTGGGATGCCGATGGAGCCACAGTTTCACCTGGTGATGCCCCGTCACGACATAGTTGCTTGACAGCTCATGTGGTGCATATATGATGAAAAACAAACTTCGCATCTAGCTCCAATTGCCTGGTTTCCAGCAACTCTTCTGAGGAAGTTAGAAGCAACCAACACTAAAAAAAAAAAAAAAAAAAATATCCCCTTCTTGCTCGACATTGACTACACTGTTGGCTATATTCTGGCACTATTTATTGACTGCATAATTTTCGGCGTTGTACCTGATCAGCTAAGCTGGTCGAAGTTTGCTGCTGGAAAACCACGCAGCCAAAATTTACAGTTTGCTGTAATGCAGTATGTAAGAAGTGTATAATTTAGTTACCGCTTCATTAAAACTGGGATAAGAAAGAAATTGGACTGAGTCTATATTATCAAAAACAGCTCTTGCTTTTTATCGTGTATTTATAACTGCGATGAATAATCAGACGTGCTCTTCTTTTTTTTTTTTTTTTTTTTGGAAACGTGCACAGACCTGCCTTTTCTCTGCAGAGGGTGCTTGACACCAGTCGCCGGAGATGAAAGTGTTTGCTCTTTCGTCGCGGCCTGGAGGCTACCTATTTCTCTTGATTGCAGCCTCTATGTTCTGCTATGACCTTGCTTGTGAAAACGAAATACCCTGTAAGTGTCCCAGTGTTGTTTCTTTTTCTATTTTTGTGTTGCGAAGTTATCCTGTATTTTTTACTAATGTTCAAGACAGCTTTCCCAGTTGCGAGAAGTTCTCCGGATCAAAACACGTCAACTATTTGGTTTCCCCGCTTATATGAGAGTATTAGAGAAAGCAAAGTTTTATGATCAATACAGCATTACGCAGTAAACTTTAAACTTTTGTCAAGAACACATAATCTATACTGTTCATTTCGGTACACTGCTGTGTGGCACGCAATGTATCCCCATTGTACCGAATTTATTATGGCGAGAGGAAATCTCTACTTCACTCGTCCGAGTTTTGGGACTTCCATGGGTATTGAAAAATACGTCTTATGGGGGTTAGGAGAGTCCTTGGACTGTATATTTTTGACAAAGGCCGTCAATCTTGCATCACCTGCTCCATTATGATTCCATTTTATGTCCAAGGTTTGCTTTTTGTTTCTTCGTTGTGTTTAAATGTTCATATAAAAAAAATTGCGCCAAAGGTTAGCGTCAAGCGTAGCGCTGCATTGACTCCTCAGCTGAAATTATGTCGGCTATAGATAGCACGGGTGTTTATTACGGAACAGATCGACCTTCAGCGATGGTTTCTACAGTAAACGGCTTGGATAAACGCCGAACGAAAGGGTATTCTTGAGTTGAAAATGCTTACCAGGTTTCATATTTATTCCGCGTTCACAAAACTGTGCAGAACGTAAGTTTTTTTACTTAAGAAGAATACATTAGAGAGATTTAGGATACCGTGCATTTAGCATACCTTCTACCGCTCGTGGGCGGGGCGCACAAGCTGATTGGTTCCGATGCGGCAGGTCTATGTGCCGACATCCAGTATGTGGCGCCATCTATCGGCATCAAAGTGATCTGGGCATGCGCAGTGGAACGCGCGGTGGTGGATCACGGTAGCGGATCGCTGATCACGGTGTGCTAAATCTCTCTGTTATTTGCCATGGATAGTACCTCTCGCCATTATTATGCCCCTTGTTAGGATAAATTAGAGCAATCGAGGATGACCCGTTTTTTCAATGTATCATGGACTATTCGCTCACCAGATTCTAGTCTCGTTACACTGCGTTTTAAATGGACCATCTTTTCCAAAAGGAACCGTTGAACGAGGCTCGTTTGATAGCCGTATAGTGAAACAGCTGTTGCACCAGACGCTGCTTAAAACTGTGCAATGTAACGAGAATCTGCATCTTGTTTTTAGAGAGCGTTTGGCGTTTAACTTTGTTGCAACGATTTCACTCTATGGTTAAGAGCCGAACCCGATTCCTCATGGCTCTTACGTAAAAGATCAGTGATTTCACAGCTAACAGGTGTGTCACTACCAGCGATGCACATCACCAATTATGCGGTTTGCTTAATTCCAGGGAAAAGACTGTTCAAAGCCAAAGAGCTCTACGCAAGCACAGTTACAGCTTGCAGAAATGAAATGGCAAATATTTCTAAGCTGGTTCCACGTGCAAAACTTCGAAAGGTGAAACTTTTTCTCTTTACGTTTTAATTCAGATCAGACCCGCAGTGACTGAAGGAATAAGAGCAAATGGGGTGGCGATGGGAGGTGAGTGATTTTTAGAGCATGGAAAGAAAGTCATCTTCATTAACAAATCACATATGTGCCCTTGTGTATGGGTCGATTTAATAAGGAAGGAGTTTGCGCAAGTGCCAGTCTGTGGATAATATTCACGAATTTTAAGACTGTGTTGTCAATGCACCTGGAAACATAGTGGGGTTCTTTCAGATAGGTTTCTATTAACGCCTGTCTTTCCATAGATTATTAAATAATAGTTTAGCCCTAGTTTCCTTCGATAACTTACAAGTTACCACCTGAGCTCACCTTTCATGCCACTTACGCTGTACGTCCTGCAGCGCTTATTCTAGTGTTCAGTACGTCACGGCGTACGCTTCCAAAATTTATTTGCATCATGATGATATGTTTGGGGCATATAAGCGCACACCTGCCAGTATGGGCCGATCGATAGGCAGACTTATCATTGTTGAGCCACAAATATTCCTATATGCGCTTAATGATATAAGCCCTATAAATAAGAACGGAACACGAAAATTTTTAATACCTTCAGATAAATGTTCATTCTGAAGGCAAAATATTCATACAATATCAGGGATACGTTTGCCCAAACTACTGGGTCAATATAATAGTTGACATCCTTTAGGATACCGAAAAATAATGAACTTGCCTTAAAGTTAGCGTCGTTTATTGTAAACTGGTCGGGCAATATTATGACTTTGAGAGTTGAACTACATTGTAAACTAGAATAAGACTGTCAGTTAGTGCAAAACTAGTGCATATTCTCTAACGCACTCCTTCGTAGAGGCACGGTGTTCTATCGAAGCCCTCGTGTAGATTTTTGCCTCTAAATGTACAGAATGCTATATTTTATAATAAGGCAGGGATTACTCATTGACATCCACCCAAGCGCAGCCACACGGCTACAAAGGAAAGCTATACCACTTTCTTAGAAACTTCTTAGTTAAAGAAAAAGGTAATCCACTACGCTTGACAAGCTCGTTGACAGACGCACGGCCATATGAATTAAATACAAACCTAACGACCTTAGCTGTATGCGTTCAAGTTTATGAATGTTAGTTAAGGTGAAAGGGTCCCATATAATTACGGCATATTCTAACAGTGGACGGATGAGGGAGTTGTAAGCTAATAGGCGGACACTGGGCGGAGATGACCTCAGTGAGCGCCTCCAGAAAAAAAATTACCGACGATTACGTTACTTCCTAATGCGAAATTTGAGCGCAGCAAATAAGCTGTTTCACCTTTTCGATAGATTGAGGCAAAGAAATCGAGCAACACATTTATGCGCTATCACAGAATTTTTTTTTATTTTTCACACGTATTCCTTTAACTAAGACTCCCTTCTCGGTGGCGGCGATGAGCTTCTGCTTCAGCCTCGCTTACACCTGGTTGCTCTCGACTGTGGCGATGAGCCTCCGCTTCGGCGGTGCGAACGGCAGGGTCTTCTCGACGGCGGCGATGAGCTTCTGCTTCAGCCTCGCTTACTGCTCTGGATTCTGGCGGCGACGGCGCTGCGCCTCTGCTCTGGCAGCTCGTTTAGCAGCAGCAGCAGCAGCAGCAGCAGATGGAGGACTTCCACCGGTCGTCTCGCTCATAGCTCAGAAAGAAGAGACAACGCCGCCGATGCCGACGCAAATACCCTCGCTTCCGCAGCGCCAAGAACCATGTCTAGCCGTGGGAAGGTGGTCACGTATTTGTCGACGTGCCGGGACCTACGTGAAATAACCGGCGCGTCGGCAACTGAAGAGCACCCTATCCGCCACACAGGAACAGGGGGGGACGTTAAACCCCACAAAAACCAAAGCCTTTCCGAGGCAGTCGCTCTACCAAATGAGCTAACCAGGGCATTTTTTTTTCTTTATTGCTCCCTCCTTTCTCTTACGGCGCGGTTTAAGTGTCCATAGAACGAGTGTACAGATACAGCGCATTCCTTTTCCTTGAACCAATTATTAATATTATTTCGAAAGCGGACATTTCCGGAAGAGCTCCAGGTGGACAACTATGACGATGGAGGAAAAGAGTAGGCAGGGGAACGGAATGCTGTGTGGCACTGTTTTAGATGTTGCATATTTGTGGAGATACGCAACGGTACGAGTAAAGTTCGCCAGGTGTGCGAATAAAAAGCAGGTGTGCAAGGAGGAGGAGGAGGAGGAGGAGGAGGAAAAGCTAACGCCGGGCGCCGCATGGGCGAAGCGCCGCTCTGGCTCCTCACGCCGCACCTGTGGTGAGTCACTAGGTGTGCAGACAGCAAAATTCGCTCGACTAGGCCAGTGATTTTTTTGCCACAAAACGTTACTTGTAGTACATTAGGTGTTTACTGGAAACGTAGCTGTCCTTCAGAGGAAAATAAAACTTTAAGGGACAGTCTGCTTAACTTTTGCAACGGCTTTTCTTGCTTCCTTCAAAAACTCCATTTCAAGATTATTGAATATACGGTCCTGGAGCCAAGAAACACGGCAAAAAAAATTAAACTTAATAATATTCGTATGCTAGTCTCGTTTATTTAATAGCAGACGGCGTCTGCAAACGGTGATGTCATAGACATAACATACAGTTAGTTTAGTAACTCAATCCAGCTCTTTGAACGGAGCGAGTACCGCGCGCCGTAGGTCGAGTGCAGTACAGGTAATTTACTAAGATGCGCAGATATTCTAAAAATATGTAGTGAAGTATTCTAAGGTAGCTTTCAATATACTTAAATAAGGAATAAACGAAATAAACCTGGCGATACATACCGCAGAAACCAACAACTGTTGTTGCCAGTGCCGCTATATTTGTAGCAGGTCTTTGATTGCAAGCAATAGCAATGGCAAAATTAAAACTAGGCATAATTTATTGAAAGAGAAAAGTAAGCTTCCGTAAGTTGATATGACACAAAACAAATATGTATGGTGCTGTGGCACAGTCATAAAACGTTATATATTCACTTTAAGCATTCTAAGCGAATACCATTTAGTAATAACGAACGGGCACTTTACAATGCCGCCATCTACTAAAACCTAACTTTATTATCAGTTTAATATATAAATGCTAGTCAAGCCACGAGTTCTTTCCTCGGTACTGACACCAAGTGGTGAGATCTACTAGGAAATTCCGATTTGTTTATGCTGGTCTCCGGAAGTAGACTGTCTCTAAATGCCCGGTTAATACGGATTAGTGGACAAGAAAATTACTTCGAATACACCTACTCATCGCATATAAATGTATGACGCGGCAGCGTGAAATACTGCACTTTGAGGTATATTCATTGTGCTACTTGCTTAATTACTTTATTACTTCACTTTTAATGGTATTTAGGCTGTATACTTAACCACTTAATTTTGAAGGTCGTCTCCCATAAATGAAAGGCCGCGCTTTACCCCGTTGCACGAATGTGCCCGCGTAGCTATGGAGTAACATGCCTCACTCGAGATTTAAGGCTCTCAGAATCAATCTGTCTTTCTCGCAAAATGTGGCGCCCTCTGGGGAGTGGTTGAAAATTCGCCTGCTACTTGTCGAGAAATTACGAGGGGCTTTAGCGACTAAAGTAGTGAAAGGCGAAAGCCTGAGTGCTGCCTTCTACTACGTAACTGGCACTAATTAGTAATTAATAAATAGTTAGTAAGACATTTGTTAATTGAATTATAAGTAATTAGTCATTAGGTGGGTTATTGTTGGTTCACTTAATTTATTATACATTAGTTAGTCAAATTAATGAATTGTTAAGTTGGCCATCAATTAGTATTTACTTAATCAATTGACAAATAATCTGTTAGTAACTGATCATGAACATATGGCCATAAAAGGCACGCATTCGCCCATACTGTGGTGGGGCTCTGTGATTGGCCGATACCTCTATGACATCATCCCACCTCGGCTAATCAGAGCCTCCGCAAAAGCGGGACACATTTTGTCCACGACAGCATCCGTCATTAAAGGCTTTCGCCTTAAAACGTCCTTGGAAGACGCAGCCGCCTGCGAAATGGCGATGTTTGTACTTAACAGCTACCTCCACCTCTCGTATGCGCCTCTTATCAATATGAACTGCGCATGGCCCCCGAGATGATTTCCGGCGGCGCAGATCTCTGAGGCCAAGAACTGCTCATGCGCAGCTGGGGTTGGTAGTTCATTTCAACCAAGGGAAGGGCGCGGGTGCGCAGAGCGGCCTTGAGAAAAAGACGGATTTTGATTTGGTCTTCCTATCACACGGGAAAAGTGAGAGCTGTATCTGGTTTCAGCAGCTTCAACCAACACGGCCACAAATCAGCAACCGCTCCTTTCACCCTCCAGCCACCTTCCATAAGCATGCTCGTGAATTTTCTCACGACACGAATGGTTTTTTCTGTAGAACAGAGACTAGAACGCTGCCGGTCCAAAATACGTGCTTTCTGTTCTTTTAAGACATGCTTCAAAAACGTGCATGTACAGAAAATTCGGAAGAATTTTTCAAATAAAAATTCATTTTCAGATGGAGTATATTAGGCTGGTCGATGTACTATCGACCAGCCTATGTAATATACTCCACCTGAAAATGGGTTTTTCGCCACTTACAATCACCATTGACGAAAAATTGTAGTCCAACCGTTTGAGGTACAGGGCTGTGCGGTATTCGAGACAAAGTGGCAGCATATGGCACACAGAGTAGTTTTTCGAGCTGAATCCAAACACGTGCGAGGGATTCGCAAATACGACTTGTGGTCCTCGAAACCGTAATGGCGTGCGACCTTCAAGGGACCGTGGTGGGCGAACCAGTGGTTGTAGATAGCTGCCTATTGTACCATATGAATTGTTGGTCCGTGGTGAGCAGTTTGGTACCGAAATTAGGGACCTAGGATAAATTCTGTAGAGCTCGAGCTGCCGCACTTAATTGTACACCTGCAGCAGTGGAGCTCTCTTTTTTTGCAGAAGTTTTTACAAACCTTTCTTTTTCTTAGCGTGCATTTCCTTTGCCGGTCATGCTTGTGCGTTAAGAATACATAGGTGTCTGCTGTGGCGAAAATGGCCGCCGTCTACCAGGCGTTGCCATTTATTCGGCAGGTGGCAGTTCGCATGGATAGTACTCATTGGTCTGTGGGCTTTGTGACGTCATAGGTCGTTTGTGGCGTTGTATGGCACACCCGATATTTTCAGCATATATTTTCAATCACTTACTCCCCATAAATATATCCCGCAGGCAGTACTCGCTTTTTGTGATGTACTCAACGCATGTAAAGAATCTATCGATGAGAGAACAACGAAATTGGTAAGCCCCTGCTTTTTATCCTAATGGTATGTCGCGAAAAACACCCTTCAAGTGTCCTCTACTATATGTTTGGAAATTTAAAGTGAACTGTGAAAGAGGCTTATTCAGGAAAATTGGCGCATCCATAGGGAACGAATGAGGGGCACCCTCGAAGTACAAGTACACTACGGTCCACTGTTGAAGGGAACATGAGACCGCGCGTGCTGCCACTCTTTACAAAGCACTCCCGAGAGGTCCAGCGACCAATTATTGCACATTAAGGTGTATGAGTAATACACAGGATAGGCTGCTCTTCCCGAGCATACACATAGTGCCACTGAATCTCGCCAGTTGTCGGCGGCAACGCTTTACAAAGCATTTAAGCCAAGCGATCGCACGTTCCCTTTAACAGTGGACCTTACTGTGTACTTTAGTTTTCACTGGACTGTGGATGTATAGAAAGCTAGCTACGTTCTGCTCGCACTAGGTCGGATGCTAAATAATTACTGCTCCCTTGTTACAGAAGTACCCCTTCATACAAGAAGTAAATTAACCATCAAATACTACGAACCCTGAGCGTGAGGGGCTAAGGATTGTGGAAACAGTGGAAACATGTAACCATGTATTGTAATATGTAACCTTTTACTGTGCAAATAAGGATTTTGTAAACCGAGGAACACATCCAAGGCATTTCAAACTCCCGTGTAAAATAAAAGAAACCTTTTCTCGAGCCACATATTCTAAAGTAATGTTGCTGATACATTTACTGGTGGCTCTACGCTCACTATGGCGCTGACGTGCTCAGAGTGACAGATGGTCGTTATGATTACCATGATGAGCTGCTTAATTATGCTTTTGAGTAAGGACTAAGAAGAAAACAAATCGTGACGTAAGAATTTGTAATGTAGAACATTTGAGAGGAAACTAGGGAGCTTATTTTGATTGAGCAGTGCAATGTTAAAAAATATTTTCAATCGTGCCAGTCCGACACCTGCAACTTATATAAAAATTCGTTTGTTTTTCTTCTTTCAGCTCAATGAGTGCCTTTCTCTGCAAATGAGGAACACGGTAAATTTGTTCTCCTTCGAAGTAAATATTGCTACACGTTCATGGCGTTAACACGATTGATGGTGGTGCATAATTTGCAAAAAATAAAAAAACAATAGGCCGACGCCATTGATACCCCTTTATATTATTGGAAGATTCTACCTTAGAGGTCGTCAGGCGCTGCTCATAAATTGATAGTTTTATATGGTTATACGGATGCTACTAACGGCGAAATAATTAAAGTATTTTTGAAATATAGAATTAAAGAAGTAAGTGTTTCAGAGACAAAAATGGACGAATAGCACATATAAGTCAGTAAAATTGTGATTTAAGAATACTATATTGTAAACATGTGCAGACCGGTCGCTGGTGTTGAACATGCCTTCTACTTACTTTCCTTCCTGTAATGGCCACTAGAACGAAACTCGACATGGCAAACAAGAAATATGAAATTCGAGGGAAGCTGAAATGTTTCCTTGCGGTTATCCTTCGCTACAACAATCAACAATGGTTATAATAAAAAAGACAAAATCATATCCAGCGTGCTCTACTAATTTCATTAAAATGATCATGTCCGGTGTGGGGATAGCTCTGACGTCTCGAATGCCACAAATTTATAAGTGGTACGGCGTTATGACATTTACTTGATGATGCACCCTTTACCAGCGTGCCAAATTCGATAAACATTTTCGGCTGGTGACATATGTACGCTTCTTCCTTTGTTTAAACATTTGAATTAGTTCGCAAACGATCTGTAGGAAACATAAATCAGGTCAGTTATACCAAATATAGTAATTGCTGGCAAAAAAAATATGCCAAAACAATATCTTAATTGCCTATACAAGCTTTTCCACAGGGAGGTCAACAGAATACGTACACTAGTTACGGTCAGCAAGTGTTCATTCGATCGGTTTGGTCTGCCCTTCGTTAAATTAGTGCTTCTTACCTACACAAAACATATTGGCTAGAATTTCAACAATCATCCTAATTTCTCAGTGCGGAGGTAAATGTCTCCCCTGCCCTTGAACTCAAACAGCACTAAGTGCTCTAAAAGGACATCATTACTTAACACAAAATGAGCAGAAAAAGGTGAGGTAATCCACAGACTAACCCTTCTCTGCACCTTTACTCCTTAGTGTGTGTCTTGCGTAATTACTTCAAACAATGAATTGCCAACTAGTCTGGATTGAAATTTTATTCATCTTATTACTTTCTTCGCGAGAATGTTACATTAAAATTTTCGAAAGGCATTCATTTATGTATAAAAGCCGTAGGTAAGAACATCACGCTCATTCATATGCTCAAGTTATTCGGACCACACATCTTTAGATCATTGTTTTCTCATGTAACGACACAAGAGTTCTCTTCTTGCATCAAGGATCCCCATCAGTCGTCAATATGTGACCCGGAAGCCGCCCCCCCCCCCCCTCTTTCCAATCGTGTCAAGTCAGGAAATGTTGCTTGTACTACATGGACCACTCCTAGTTTTTCTCTCTCTCTGAGTTATTTTGTAAGCAGCTTTTTGTTTTCTTAAATTTGGCAGTCAGCTTCGACGCGCAGCATCTTGGCGCGCGGCCATGGTCTACGCTGCGGACAGTGCCTACGCTGAAAGGCGTGAAATTAAGGAACAAACTTGGATAAGGGAAATCTAACGCTTTGTAATGGCTTTCAAAGTGCCCTGCATAGTACCTGGCCAGCAAGGATCGCAAGAAGTGGGACTGGAGCGCCGAGAGAGAGGGATGCAGGTAAAGTCCAATGGGAGCTCGCGGAAACCACGGAACCCAGTTTAAGAACCCCTGCACTAACACATTGCGGTAGCCGCTCGTCCCAGAAAATATGCAAGTTAACTTCCCGTTTTTTTTTAATCCATTGCAGAGTGGGCTACTGTACACTGAAGTCAAACTTCCTCACGCCTTAGGAGAAAACTTCCACGCGTTTCTGGTAAGTACTTATGTTGCAGATTTGATATGAGGTGGGAAAATAAAATTAATAGACAGCTCACCTGGCTTAAAATAAAACTGGAAACTCGGCACAAATCCCATGGCCAGGGAAGGCCACTTTCTAAGGTAATCGTCTGTGAGCAGCTCAAAGCGAGGATTAAATGAGAATTATAGTCTCATAGCAGCGGCTACAGCTCAAATTATTGGGCAGATTCTGACGAGAGTGTGAGCGAAATTCGCTCATTTTGTTTTTGAAATAGTTGTCCTTACTCTGCTACAATTACTTTGGCTAATGTGTCATAAATAAAGCTCCCTTGGAAATGCCGCTTTCTGTAGTTCGCGTCAGTGGTCATTCGAGATTAATGAAGCACAAAATCTGTGCCAAAATTATGTGAATCCACATCAGCGGTGCGAATCAGTGGCTTTGAATTCATATCAGTCCAGCCTTATTAATAAAGGCTGGCTCATATCTACTCCATTAAAAAAAAAAAAGGGGGGGGGGGGGGGGGAGGGAAATTGCGGCGGTTATCGCCTGGAATATTGTTGAAGCTAAAAGATAGTTTGATATTGGCCTCGCGGAAGGGACAAGGTGATGACGACGAAGTGGGACTGGTTCCGTGTTGCTGCTGGCTGCTATGCCAGTTCAAGCTGTACTGTATATATGCTGTAAATACATCGAGTTTCCACGTAACAATATTCTTTAAGAGAGTTGAGGCCAGTAGAAGGTGACGAGATGTATAATATGCTATAAGTATTGAAGCCTTATTTATGCGTTATCACATTGCTATATTTGTTACGTATTTTAGTTTGAGAGCTAGATTGCAGGTAACATTTTCTTTTTTTTTTTTTTCAGGAATGCCTCAATGGCAACAATCTGACATCCGCTCCTTTGGAAGTGGCAACAGATGCCGCCGCGTTTGCTCGCCGAGCCGTTTTAACACTTGGGTGGAGATAGGCGTGCTGAAACGCGAGCAGTTATGCTTTCGTGCTTGAATGTACTTTAGTTCAGTTTAGGCGTCAGTTCCACGCAAGAGATTATAAGTGCAAAACATCGTTTGGTCGTTACTTGTCAAAATGCTTTTGTTGCCCACCTTCAGATCTGTCACGACTCATAACCAGCAGGTAATTCAATCTGATTACAGCGCGGTTGTAATAAAGCAAAACGCTCGCAGGAGACAAAATTCTTTTGCCTAACTTTCGCTACAGGAGATTTCAGTTATACAAGAAGCGTTGCCCTGTTTGTGAATAAAACGTTCGCCGTTTTCCGGAACCGTTTTCCGTAATCTTGCCCACGTGTGTCCTTTAAAGCACTCGGCAATATATTGTTCACAACAATTCGCAGCGCCTGTTGTGGTTCATTTAAAGAATTTTTCTTTTTTCTTTTTTTTCTTACGAATTGAGGTGAAATATTTCGTGAGAAAAGTATAGTTTCCTTTCATTTCATTTTATATTTCTATACACTGCCGTTCTGGCGCTTTGAAGCCAGAAAAGCAGAAGCGGTAGGTCGTTACAGGTAAGCATGTTAAGAACGTTGAACGTCATCACATGCACATGACCTAGTTTGGACCATCTCAAGATGGGCCAACACTTTTAGGGAAGTCGTAAGCGTGGCATGACTAAGAAATAATTTTGTTCCCTACCTCACATTTAAAGCTGTGTTGAGTTCTCGGTCCTTGGATTTCGAGACGACTCACCGAATAGAAGGGGCGGATGTCACGAATGCAGAAAGGAAGTCTCCAGAAAGGCAGTGCAATTATGTTGAAATTTATGTTGCAATTTTCCTACAAATGTAAATATGAAGCAGTTAGTTTGCTTATGGGACGTAACTGCTTTTATTAGTAATTGTTCATTGCCAATGTTATGGTGCAGAAAAAAATTGCATTTCATTCACCAAAAATTTCACAAATTAGATCAACTGATGATTCCTGATAATCAATAATAATATTTTTTTTTTTTGTATTTGCATCCGTGACGGAGGAAACTGCTGATAAAAGTCACTTCAGAAGCAAGCGTCTTGACTAGATCCTTCAGCCTGCTTTAAAAGGGAAGCAACAATAACACTGAAAATAGACATACATAACAACTAACCTCATATGACATATGCACCAAACATAAAATAAAAAAGACGCGCAAATGATATGTATATTTGTCTTCAGTTACTTAAATACGAATGAGTAACAAAAAAATTACTTAAGGCTCGTGTATAGCAAGTATAGAAATCAAGACCTGGTTTATGAAAGGAATTTAAGATTGTTGGTAGTGTGAATGATATTTTCTGTCTAAAATAATTTGCTCGTGTTGTGACCACCTTCGCAACTTGTAATGTAAGGATGGGTATTCCATGTAAAATTAGATAATTCATGAAGTAACATCAAACTCTCTTTTACCTCCTGTTTTAAAGCTTTATGTAATGTTTAATTATAAAGGTTAAATGCGTATATTGTTTGGGAAAATGAAAGCTTATCGGCTATATCTTAGGGAAATAAGTCTATTGTGTCGTCGTCGTACAGTAAGTTAAATAGTGCTCGAACAGAGTTTTTCTGCACTATGTGTGTATTCTCTAGACTGATGCATAATGTGGTAGCCCAAACGAACGAGCAGTAGCATTTCATAGAAAAACGTAGAGCGTTATAAGCAAGGGTCTTTATACTGTGGGCTATATGGAGATCTCTGAGTTCGGATATATATACATATGAGTGTACGTGTGAATAAACGGGTTGTGTTCATTCGGGACGGCTGGAGCCTGCCCCTATGCCACTGGCAGCAGCTGCAAACTCAGGTCGCTCCTTTCATGTGGGAGGGTGATATCAGAATCAGCCTGCCAGAACCGTTTGTATTCTCTTTAACCCTACGAAATGCAAGCAGGTCCATAGCGCTTGGTCGAAGCACGACTTTATATGTGGGCTGGTAGCTTACGCTTTCACGTCATACCATTAAAGGATGAGCTTAAGTGTCCCCAATAATGTAGCACCTTACACTGATAGGGCGTGATAGGGCAATAATGTCGCAGGCAAAAGAAGCTTCCGCTGTTGCTATCGCAATTCAACTAGGTTTAGCCAGAGCTAAACCACAACTCATTTTTTATGACGAGACCATAGCTACGCCTCTACACGACGTAGGTGCAGCAACCCAAAGTCCTGAAAACCTACCGCAGTGCACCTTTCTCTACAAAAGTTGGAGGACGTCTAATCTTCGCCTTTGAGAGTTCAACGCGATAGCGTTTAAACCTCAAATGCACTGAATACTGTGGATGGATGTATAAGGTTTTGAATCGGGCGTCAGCTCGCTTTACCTGCTGCGGCAAAGCCGTACAATCGCAGGAACTTTCCAGTGAGCACCGCATTACAGCTATACAAAAAAATCGTCTTAACTAATACTTGCATAATTAGTTTATTTCTAATAACGCAGCTAAACATTAGCCGACAATCATAAGACAGTGAATACACTAGGTCCACTTTTATTTGGCGAGAAGCAATAGACTTTTCCCCACTGTATTTTTCATTGTTAAAAGGAAATAAACAGAAAAAAGTTCTGTGGCGGAGTGGTTGCGTGCTCGCCTCGCACTGCGATGAAACCGTCTTCGACTCCATAGATTCCGCCAAAATTTTATTTGTTTACTTTTTGCTGGTTTTCGCGTTACAACCACAACACTGACATCGGCTTTTCGCCGACACAGGGCCCTTAACGGTATCGCGTTAGAACACAAGTAAAGGAGAAGTATTGTTGTCATAAATATTAAGATTTATTTACGGGGTGTGACTCCACCTTAGCCTGGTGCGTTAGTGGATAGATGACGAGCTTCTTAATCTTATCACTAACACTTCCTTTTTCTCTCTTCAGCGCCACCAGACATTTCCCTTTTCGCAGATGAATCCCCCGGCGTTGTCTGTCAGTGTCCCGAGAGTGGCTTGTGGCTTGTGTGAAAACACAACTTATGTTTTCTTAGAGGGGTGACTTTGGGAGGATTGGCGAGATATCACATAATTCGAGTCGTTGATCCGAGTGAGCACAATAATGGGCCTATACGTGTAGTGCGACAATAGCTTCTGGGACAAACTCCGCTTGCGGAGTGGCGTCGAGAGCCATACTAATTCTCCAGGAAAGTATCAGGCATCCTGGTTCCGAGGATTGTAGCGCTACTTAGAACGGTCCTGCGAGGCCTGAGTGCGTAACTGGGCGAGCCGACGAGCCTCTTCATAGTGGTAGAGGGTGCTAGAAACAGAAGGGTCGGTGTCGAGAGAGAACGGTAAGATGGCGTCGAGAGAACATGGAAGTGCAAGGGCATAGAGACGAAAACAGGGGCTATAAGCAGTTGTTTCATGCATCGAGATGTTATAGGCATATGTAATGAACGGACGCATGTCGTTCTAGTTCTTGTGATGAGAGTCGACATACATCGCAAGCATATTCGTCAATGTCTGGTTTGTACGTTCGACGAGACCATTTGTCTTGGAGTGGTATGGTGTAGTGTGATGGAAGTGGCAAGAAAAAAAAGCGTAGAGGCTGTCCCACAACATCTGCCGTATATTGGCGGCCCCTGTCACTAATAATGACACGAGGAGACCCATGACGTGGGATGACAGCGTGAAGAAGAAATGAGACGTCAGCTGCGGTGACGAAGAGATGGCGTCACTTTCACAGTAACGCGTGAAATGATCAACGCATACGATGACCCAGCAATTGCCTTTGGATGGACGAGGAAATGGGTCTCTGAGGTCAACATCCACTTGCTCCTATGGTGTGGTCGGTGATGTTACCGAATATAATCGGCGTGGCGAAGAACTCGTGGGAAAGCTTCAACCGCTAGCACTGCACACAGGAGGTCACGTAACCTTCCTTAATGCGGGTAAAGGTCTTGGCAAACTCCAAGTGCCCAGCTGTGACGTCATCGTGTATTGCGTTTAGGACACAGAAGCAGACGCTAGCCGGAATGACGAGCAGAAAGCGCGCACCCCCAGACGAGTAAGGTTTTCGCTAGAGCAACCCATCGCGAATGCAGAAAGGATTCGCAGTTGTCGGATCAGGGCTTTTTCAAAAAGTGGTACCAAGTCTCAATCTTTGCGCTGTTCTCGCTGGAAAGTTGCAAGATCCGGAAATTGTAAGGGAACGGCGGCAAGATTGTCGTCGAAGTTTTCGTCATCGCAAAGCATAGACGCGAGGGGCAGCCACGAGGCAGTCCACGCCAGCGTGTTGGTGGACACTTTTGTACGACACAGTAAAGTTGAATTCCTGAATGCGTAATGACCAGCGGGCCAACCGACTGAAGGGGTTGCGCAGAATCACCAGCCAGCAACGCGAATGATGATCGGTGATGGCTGTAAAGCATGTCCATAAAGGTACGCGTGAAGCCGATGTACGCCGAAAACAACAGCAAGACGCTTGCTCTGTCATGGTTTAGTTACGTTCAGACTAGCTGAGGCTGCAACTTGGGTAAGCGACGTGTTGATTCCCGCCATTCTGTTGTATAAGCACAGCACCCACGCCGATGCCGCTTGCATCAGTGTGAAGTTCAGCGGGAGTTGTTGAGCAGAAATGCTGCAATATGTTCCGCAAGGTAAGAACAAACGTGTCTGGCGAAACACAGAATCTAGGGCTTATTAATATCTCACCACTGTTGATGTCTAGCGTTGCGTGACACTGTTGTAAAAAGTCAGCACCTATGATGATGTGCGTAGATCGAGGGAGCAACATAAATTTAGTTCTAAACACGTGGCCAGCGATCGCTACATTTACGTAAAAAATAGCAAGTGGAACCAGTGATTCTCACCTTATGCCACGAAACATGACAGCTTTATTCCAACCAAACATACTTTTACAGCCAAGGCGATTCTTCAAATCTAACCTTATCACGGACACTAAGCACCAGTATCAACTAAGACCATAACACGAACACCATCCACTAACACTTCCAGACGGTTCTTTAACATACCGACAGGTAGAGGAATTTTCAACATCGATGACCTGGCGACCACACCTCCATCAGCTACACACGCTAGTTTCCCGGTGGTGGCGAAGGACAGGCGGGAGAGGGCGAACGTTGGAAGCGGCAGGCAGAGCAGCCAGGCTCCGATCAGAAGCTGGAGAGTCATTTAGTGCTGGAAGGTAGTTTAGTGGCTCGAAGGAGGTCGAAAGGTGGGGTCATGAACGTCTGGTCTAACACCAGGTCAAAGATTCGACCATTGGCTCTGGTAGCGTTGAACCTGGTGCCGGCGACGTCAGAATCGGGATATGTAGCCAAGCATACCACAGCGGTAGCATACTGGTAGTTCACGAGCACGGTTAGGATTATAGCCCTCGGAGAGAGGATAGAAGCAATCAGCAAAGTGCAGCTGCTGGTGTCGTGACGGAGAAGGTGGCGTGCTGCAGTAGGAACGGTTGAGTAGAGTAAGGCTTTCGGAGGCGTTCCGGGGTTCACGGACCGGATGAGTGTGAGTTGTAGTACCCCAAACGAGGAGTGCTGAATCGGAGCTGCCTGAAGGGAGTAGCTGTTACAAGGGATTGCACTGTGGTTCACATCTTAATGGCGGGAAAGTTCGCCATGAACGATTTGTCGAATAATGTCGGATAAATTTGGAGGCTCATGAGAATCCACGCTTGCAACACTGGTCAGATTAGGCAAACAGCCGAAGTTGGGGGTAATGCGACGCAACTTAAGAGCTTCGAAGGTGCGACAGTGTTTAATGACGGCCGTGGTATAATCCGAATTATCTTTAGTGATTAACAGGTTGTAAACATCATTCCCGATACATTTTAAGAGGTGGCCAACTGTGCCCTCTTCAGACATGTGGGTACTCACCGTTTTGCAGAGTTTCAGCACCAATTCAATGTACGCTGTGCACGTTTCACCAGGCAGTTGCACTCGCTGGAGTAAATGCTGCTAACCGTATTTCTGTTTTGGCGCGGTTTCCCGAAACGATTGCGAATCTCCTCTTCTGAGTGGTCCCAGCTCGTTTAGGACGCCTCATGGTTCTGAAATCATGTCGGTGCTGTGGCGTCCAAGAAGAAAGCAACATTTAACAGCTCGACGACGTCATTCCAGAGATTGCACTTACTTACCTGCTGATAATTACTGGTGAGCCAGTCGTCCACGTCTTCGGCAGCTTTGACAGAAAAGATCCGCGGCTAACGGTAGCGCTTCCAAGCGATTGCCGCTGCGCCTGGCTGCCATGCGTCGCCATTTTGGAACATTGTAACGGTCAATGATGGACGTCCAGCGAGTCGTCGACTCCACCGAGGTAGAGAAGGGTCCGTGGTCGTCGTCCCAGCATCTGCCACCACACTGCTAATGTTTATTTACGGTGTGTGACTCCACGTTAGCCTGGTGCATTAACGGAAAGAGAGCGATCTTCTTTTTTATCCCGTCAGCGCTGTCTGACAATATAGTCACAGACTTTAGCTGTACTAAACAGAGTGCGATTGTAATAACATTAAAGTTCTAAATTGGAGAAGCATGCCTTGTTAAACATGTTGAGAGGAAATTTTTTAGTACTGTTATTGTTCTAGTAATGGTCTTGACTTTTTTTCCTATTTTAGGCATGCAATTAGAAGTTGCCACTAATTGGAGCTTGATCAGCGCGCGACGAAACATTTTCCTGGCATTGCCGAGAATGTAAATATAGCTAAGACATAGGCTTTCTGGTGGTCGCAGTGATTTGGAATGGTCATATGGCCTCTTCCGTTTCTCATGATCAGTTTCCATGCTGTCAGTCGTCTTTTGGATTGTAGAAAAAGGGTTAGTTTGGGACTTGCTTTCCTTCGTTTTGGTATTTAGCACTTGTTCCTTGTTTTCTCGAAACTTGCCCCCATGGGGCGTGTTGCGAAATTTCAGATAAAAGAACGCCGTTAGTATGGGCGTTGTAGCTTTCTCAGATCACTGCTTATTTTTGCATCGCGTTGAACATGGCATGGCGAACATTAAGTCGGCATGTCGTGCTCTGAGCAACTTAATCGACTTTGTATTACCCGCTTTGAATTGACGAGCAATATCACATGCCATGTATTGACGAATACATGGCAACCAGAATGTTCTCTTGCCGTCCCTGTTACATGAAACAGCCCTCTCTGATGGGTTAGAGAATTCATTGGAAATAGCTCACGTATCAGTGGTCAATAACACATTCCTTCCAAAAAAGTCATGATGGGCCAGATGGGCTTCCACAGAAATAGCACTTCATCGTTTAGTTACACTATACAGACGTGTCTAACGGTATGTACAATGCTGTATGCACTGCAAGTCAGGTTGGTCGCTTTATGTTGCTCTACGTCCCAAAGCAACTCAGGCAATGAGAGACACCGAAGTGTAGGACTCCAGAAATTTATAGCACCTTCGGTCTTTAAAGTGCACTGACATCGAATAGCACGTGGCCGCCTTGCTTTTCGCGTGCATCTAAAAGGACACAACAATACACCAATATCCTTACCTTGTTCTGGTTTTATGAAGCGTTCTTCACTGTCAAGCGTCTTTCAACGCTGCCCACCTCAATAATGTAGAGGACCGCAAAGGAAGTAGCGAAAACTTCTCAGAGTAATGAAAGCAGAGGGAAAACACTACAGCATTCGTTTATTAAACTTAATGACGGCAAACTTTACTCTCTTCTGAGATGAATCCCTCGTTGCTTCCAGTAATACAGAGAAGCTTAATTCGGAGTTTTTTTTTACAAGCTTCCTGTGAGTGGGTGAGCGACTGCTGCATGTGAGAAGCATAGTGCATAGTAGAAGACCAGGCTTGGCTACGCCGCTGAGTAGCTGCATATTTGAGGAAAACTTAAGTTTAGAGCCGCTCATTTACAGAGGTACAGCCTCGCTTCAAAATGTAGCTTCAAGTTACTCTTGAGAATAGGCATGCAGGATTCTCCAACTTCGCCCCTGCTTCCCAAAGAGGGGAAACTCAGCCATGCAGATTGTGCACTTAGACCAGTGGATGTTTACACGAGGCATGTAATATTGGAAAAACAGCCTAATATCATAGCTATCTGTTACCGCATGGCGCAGCGAAGGCATTGCAATCGGGAGGCTGTGAAGGTCATCGCACTTCACTTGCAGCGCTGGAAGAGCAAGTTGCGTAGCGAGAGTGACGTGCTCAAGGTGTTGCAATGCAATGTAACGACATGACTGTATCAAGATGCCGCAAAGCAGGGCCCCTTCAACGCGCAACGTCACCAATTGCCCTGCTGCATCAAGCAAAGCCTTCAACGCTGCAAAAAGGGCATCAGGGGGAGCTATGAAGCCCACGTGCAGCGTAACTAAAGCAGGCAATGAAGCAGGTGGGAGATGTTCTTTCTCGTGCGCAAGTGTACATTCTTTAAGCAAAAGTGTCTCGAGACCGGGCCAGTTCTTCCCGATAGTAGCCAGGCTGACGTCTTCGACGTATCTGAGCGAGAGGTACATGAGCCGTAGCTGTTTCAGAGAACTTTCGAAAATACCGCTGAATGTAAAAGTAGTTTCGCCATCCCCTACCACCAACGACAGCTCGGTGAGGTCCGTGAACCTTGAAATCAGGGCGATGGTGTCCATTCGTGAAGCAAATATCTGCACAATAAATGCAATATGCCGTTTTCTTTTTGCTGCAATTCGCATGGAACTTACCATAATGCAATCATCATTCAAAATGAAGCTGCGCTTAAACATGTTGACCTTTAAGCTGCTCATATATTCGCGGTTATTCTCAGCTCCCGCGGTGGCTGCTGATCCTGTATGAATACGGGACCAAGCCTCAGAATGTGATGGGAAACAGTATAAACATTACCAGGTGGCTAGCGATATCAGTGTACGCTAAAGAACGTCAGATTGTTTAAGTTATGCCAGCGCGGGCTGTTCATACTAGCCTCCCTCATTAACCCTGCGTCGCTTAGAGTCCTGAAATTCCCATGACCTCGAGATGGCTTTTATGACAGCATGAGAACTTCATCTCTGTACTTATCAGACAGTTCGCAAGCCCAAATCATATCTGTGCGAAAGGTGTCGTCACGCTGCAGAGTGCCCAAATATGGGAGAAGCTGAGACAGCGACGGGTCATGCATAAATTTAAAATATGAAAAAGAATTTGATTCAGACTTTAAAGAGGAGTTAACTATGTTCCGAAGCTGAGGACTGGCTACAGTTCTTAAAAAAGACATTTTGCCATTGTCAAGAGTGGTATTCATAATAATTCCAGCAAGATCTATACATGCGATAGATAGGCACACCTAAAATGTCCGACCTATTGTCTTCATTTATTCTGCAACTGGAAACCACCACTCGCTTTTCCCGACACTCGATGCGCTTCGACGACTTAAATAACGGCATGAGTTTGAATCTGCGTAATGGGCTAGAATAGCTGTTAACAACGACGTACTAAAAAACCAACGCGCGCGTTGCTGCCAAAAAATGTGTCGACATATCATCAAAGCCCATAAGAACTGGTAAATATGTTTTCTTCCCGACTAAATAGAAAACGCAATGTACACCTGACAATGTACACCTGAACTGCTTCAAGAGCAACCAGAAGAAAAGGAATAAAAGAGCGCTAAAGATTCAGCGTGCAAGGGTATTTTGAATACATTCTGACAACCTGTTGTCAGAGTTCCTCAAAAGGCACTAACGGCGGTTCCAACAGAGAGATTGCGTTTGCATTTCACTTTATCAGACTTTTGTGGCGCGGACAGGGTTTGGCTTGGCGATATCGCGCTCAGCAGAGCAACACCACAGCTACTGGGCCATCTTAGCGCGAAAGACTCTCGAATAAAGAATTTTTTTAGCATGCCCGTTTATGCTAAAACGCTCAATTTACCTCTAGCCTCTCTACATTGCTGCAGAGTTTGTGAGCCACTGTCATATGTTCCGGCGTGACATCCATGTCCAACAAAGTTATTAGGGTGCCATCGAGCCTTTCCATGCCGCAGCCAAGAATCAGGTTTCTCGGTGTCAACAGCGAGCGCTGCTGCGACTCAAGGAGGCCGCAAAGCTCGTGGCCCGGATCCAGAAGGTCTTGCATAGCCGTCTGAACCTCGCATAACTGCAACGAAAATTGAGAACACACGGTGTCTTCCTTTCGGAGAAAAAATGGAGTGGCAGTGTATAGCCCTAAGAGAGTGTGCGCTGGAAATTCAATTGTGCTACATGCACCCCAGTGTGTAATTTGTCTATTCAACTAAATACAATATAACTGAGTCCCATTTGTCGTCTTGCGGGGGGTTTGACAAAGGCAGGACAGATATTACATCAGAGTTAGCTACCCGAACTATATTTGGCATCTTAGCCTCCAGGGTGTTGCTGAAACGCAAGCGAGCATAA
>JAJIZL010000159.1:1545456-1575797 GCA_023969395.1 Amblyomma maculatum
TGTGTGTGTGTGTGTGTGTGTGTGTGTGTGTGTGTGTGTGTGTGTTTATAGATATATTTCCAAATATTGCACGTTAAAATAAGCTTTGGGCCGGGTACGCGTTATAGAAAAATTTTCTAGCTGAATGAGATTTCAGATAACGGACTGAAAGCTATAACTATCTTAAAGATTTGATCGTGCAACGTGGCTTCACTTTACAGCCGCGTGCGGACGATTAGGTCGACAACATTTTAATACGTACGTTAAGTGGTTGTCCTGTTGTTCGCAATACTCTTTTTATTTGTTTAGCTTAATAACATCATTGCCTTTGGCCAGCGGAGAAAGAAATGCATAAAAACCGTGATAGAAAAACTTACTTGGGGACAGCCAACGAAGAGTTTGCTGATTGTGCCCGAAGTAAGCAACAAACTCGTAGATCCGAGAGCTGGAGTGCTGCCCAAGAGCCTTCTCAGTCGCGGCGGATGGCGACTGCACATAACTGTCAGTATTTGTTGGCGCCCGTGCATCTTGATATCGTGATGTAGAACGAGTACCTCGACGGAGTGGAACAGGTCGACCAGGTTCACGACGTCGTCTCTGTTGTGAACGATCACAAGCGTCTTGGCCTGCGAGAGGACTGCACGAGCAGCAGTGGCGAGATGCTCGTTCGTTTCGAAAGAAGCACAGCCAGCGAAGAGTGCACCGACAACTACCAGTTCTGTCAAGATGTCGCAGTTTTCCACAAAGCTCTGAGTAGTGGTTATGACATGGCGGCCATTGCTGTCAATGAAGAGCCCCGTCGGGATATCCAGAGACGTCGACGTCGGTGAGGACGACCACGGCTCTTTCAGCTTCAGCACGATGTGGTCTTCCTGACCACACACGTTGTCCGGGTCACTGAACTCACGAACTATGTCGGAATCCTTCATACCGAAGCCTGCAGTTTGATAGCGACCACATTTGAAAACACGCTACTCGTACCATTCAAGCACTTCACATCAACTCTTAATAATTTAGTTCGTTCATACTATACTGTTTTATCTTAAATCTTAACATCCTTTCTTGCTCGCACTACCTGGTACCATATATCAAGGGCCGTACATACTCTTTACCCCACAACGTTTTTTCCTAGCTCCCCCCTTTTATCTTGTATTTCCTTTTTTTTTTTTTTTTTGGTGACGTTTGACGAGACCGGCTTTTCGATGCAATAATTTCCCATCTAGTCTCGTGACAGCCTATATCTTTTCTTTTAATTTATCAACTTTTTAATTCGCGCACTATATTCTTGTGTCTTCCTATATTGCTTTGTCACGGGTGCTTTTTTTTTTTTTTCAAACGTACCATGCCTTCCATGCAACCCGTCGCAGTGACAGTGTCTGGGCACGCTGCTGTTCAATTTCCCGTAGGGTAACCGCCACCAAGATGTTGCTCTGACGCGTTGGGATGCTCCTTTACCGCAGTATTCCAAGCCTGTCTGTCTAATCATATGAAACATGCCACCTAGACTAACAGCAGATCTCGTTTTAATTTAGCAGCCCACCACCATTTTCACATCACACTCTCCTTACTCTTCCCTCACCTGAGCTTCCTTCTCAGATCGAAGTCCCTAGCCCATCCCCAAATGGTATTGAACGCTTTGCCCGAGTGAAGACAAGCCCTTCAGTTGAAACGTTATTAAAAGAACAGAGGCATCACCTCAAACTTTGTTCACTTTGTTTTATGATTTCCACAACATTGTTACCGGGTATCGTAGCTAGGAAAAGCTATGAGAGTTCTCTCGTTCTGTTTCAATGTTCTCTCAATAATTCATAAAAGAAGCTAAGGTGTACTAAACTTTTCTTTGCTTTCAAACGCTGTTATTTATGTTTCATGCCGCACATAAGTATTAGAATAAGAATATTTTAGTAGGAAAGCTGAGAAATGTGGATTCTTGCCTGTTACAAAAAGGTAAGGCCAAATGGATGCAACTTCACATAAAGCTTATAAACTAAGTGCTTTAACAAAGTACACGATAGAAACGATTCAAAGATAAATGACGAAGTTATGTCAGCTGAAAATCATAGCACAGCAGTGAATCTATGGAGATCGACATACGTGAGTTAAATAAGACGAATTTGAGTTCAGCTAAACAGATGGAGGAAATCGGGTACTCACCTAAGACAGGCACCAATTGACGATCCTAAAGTATATGCACGGATTGACTCAAAGGCAGCAGCTGGTAACTCAAAATTTCAAGTCTCCGTTACCAGTACGACCATGATCTCTGGATATAGCGGCTTGAGAAATCGTGGCACATTTCTGCTCTATTTCAGGCCTCAAAACTATTTCCCGCATGCGTGGCACAGAAACCACCTGAACGTTTGTGGCATGAAATGAACATCAACTAGAGATGCATTCACTGCATGACGCCAAGTGTTTCCGTTGTCAGTCTGTTGTCTTCCGAAAACCGCACTGCTCGATGGAAGAAGCAGATAAGAACACTACACGTGACGCTTCGGCTATGCAGCGTCAAGCCCTAGGCTGTCACTGATGCCAGCAGCTCATCGGCGTGTAGAGCAATTGTGTCTTCTCGGTATCTGAGTTATCTTCACAACTTGCTTTTGTTCATAAATGGATATCAGAAGGAAACAATATATGTATGGTGCTTTCAATCGGCGTAGGTGTGCAAGCCAAAGCATATGAATGCTATCTAAACGCATGCTCCGATGGAGGCATGCAGAGAATTTCATTGTGAGTGCGTAAGAGGAGGCGCTGCACTCACACGGGAACAAGTGGACCAAATGACGTAATGCTTTGAAAACTCGAAGAAATATGCGGCTTCAATATTTCTTAATTTTATCTCAAAATACAACTTTTGTGTTTTTTTTTTATCTTTTTGAGTTATTGATTGCGTCCCATTCCTCGGCGTCCCCTGTATATCAAACAACAAAGTTTTTTTTTTAAATCACATGTAGATCTGTTTTTGAAAAGTAAAAACAGCAAACCGAAACCGGAACTGGTTTCATGGCTGACAACGACGTTCCTGCTGACGAATCGACGGAATACAGAACTGAGAAAACTGTCATATGCGTGGATTAAATGGCGGAAAGAGAGATCGGAAAGGACGATGCAGCTTCATAAAATGGCTTAGATATGGCTTAATGAAAAATCCAATGCTTCTCTTTTATTTAATTTTTTTTTTCACGCGGGGAGTGGGCCATGAAGTGGGTGTAGTTTTTTTTTTTTTTTTTTCGTCGAAACGGATTGTTACACATAGAAATTGATTGAACTGAGGCCAAAATATGGCAAATTTGAAATAAAAAGGCGCTTGATTGAATTATCACACAGCTCCCAAATTTAGTATACTGTGTCAGGCAGGAGTAGAAAACCTGCACTAGACGTACTGACGGAATGAGCGAATGCCTAAAACCCCCGAGTTGCCCTTTAAACATAGTCACTCTTGATGAGTCAGATAATTTGGCTCACTATACAAAAGGAAAGGAATGCATGCGTGTTCATAGTTATCTTCAAAAACCTATATCTACGATAAGCGAAACGTCCACTTGATATTTTGCGACGTACGCGTGTTGCAATCATTCCTTTCTTGTGAAGAAGTATCGGTGCGCACCGGATGCGCCTTAAAGGAAGCTGAAGTGGAATTTGACATTTGGACGATACACATTTGACATTGACATTGTACGAAATTTGTCGGTAAAGTATGTGAATTAGTTTCGCGCTAGCATTTCGAATAATGCGTAATCACGGATTAAAGGTTTTGTCTTATCCTCAGTTGGGCTTAGTAGTAAGCTCGTAATGACGTCATTGCTCCGATTAGTTGTTTTCATTTCCGCTCACTTTGCCCACATGCTTCCTTGAATAGTCTGATGACACCAAGCAACTCTTCATGACATGTACGTTCGGTGGCGTTGTTTTCTCCCTTGAAGCAGCCGGTTCTCCGCATGAAACGTGGCTGCAATATAAAGTACTGCAAGCAGTGAAACGCATGCTATAATTCTCCTTGACCACAGTGAGGATGATAGCGGTATTCCGTGAGCGGCAGACTGTGCGCATTTCCTGAAAACTAATTATAGAGCGCCAGTCAACTTTGATGCGTTCAACGGAACGCTGGTTGTGTTCGACAAGGGGCCCGCAATGTACCTTCAAGACTGGTCGTGAAGCCACCCGGCGATTCATGCATATACAACTTTAATATCGAATTTTGAGTCTATGTTTCTCCTAAAGGATCTAGGATTATAGTCGAATAGTTCCGATTTTTGCGGTCTACAATCATAGATCCCTTAGGAGAAACATAGACTCGACTCAAAATTCGATATTAAAGTCGAGGGTAAAACCGTTCCTAAATTAGAACCAATCAGAATCCTGGGCTTCTTTATTCAGGAAAACGGATACAATGACGGTGTCATAAAAAATCTAGACAACTACGCATCGCAAGTTCTAGGCATCTTTAGGAGAATCTCCCTTAGGGGCAGAGGACTTAAATAGAGAAGCCTATTTAAACTAGTACAGGCTTACATTTTTAGCCAAGTATGCTACGCTACACCCTTCCTAAATCTTAGAAGGGATGAAAACAGGAAATTAGACTCTCTCATCTGAAGATGTATCAAGAGTGCCCTAGGACTCCCGATGTGCACCTCTACGGAGAAGCTCCTCTCCATGGGGGTGCATAATAACTGGGAAGAATACGTAGAGGCAGTTCCCACGTCTCAGCTAGAGAGACTTAGCACCACCACCACTGGCAGATCCATCTTGCAGATGGTAGGCTTGCAGTCTGACCGCGGGCTGCACCCTAAAGCTAACGTCCCCCCTAAATGTAGGGAGAAAATATTGATACCCACACTCCCGAGAAATAGGCATCCGGAGAATAATACCGAGAGGAAGAATAAGAGAGCCGAAGCGCTAACAAAACGCTTCGGAAAAATGGATCCCGAATAGGTTGCCTACGTGGACGCGGAGAGGAAAGTGTTGCGCGGCGGTTGCCTCAGTAGTCAACGGACTAGGAGCCCCCAAGTCGGCAGCCACTATTCGTAGCCGCAACATAGAGACGGCCGAAGAAGTTGTTATAGCACTCGCTTGCGTTGCAACAGAAGCACAATTTGTAGTCAGCGATAGTAAAACTGCTATCTGGAATTTCATAAAAAGCAGCATCTGGCCGGAAGCGGCGAGGATCCTGGCCGGCAAAGAGTTGACCCGCAAAGTCAACCTAATATGGACCCCAGCGCACGTGTCGGTTCCTGGCAATGAAGAGGCACACGAGTTAGCCCGAGCTATCTACTTCCGGGTAACTGTAGGACCGCCGGATTGCTAGAACCAAGATGAACGCGCGCAAACATATTGTGAAATCGTTTAGAATTATGGAATAAACAGAAATATACTGCCATCACCGGATAAGACACTAATTAATGGAGCTGCGACCGCATGGCGGCGACTGCAAGCTGGAAATTTCGTTAACACAGTATTGGCCTTTCACATCATACCAGTGGAACGGGAAAATGATCTTTGAAAATGATCTTTGTTTGGAAAATGATGTGGGGAGAGGAGTACCCTGGACCACATTATATGGGAATGCGTCGACTCCACTGGAGTTTGAAAAATATCAATAGCAGAGAGAGCTGAGAAGCCCTCCCACCTTCCTCCCTTTCCTTACGGCGCGGTTGAGGTGCCCACAGAACAAGTATGGCAGATATTGCGCCTTCCCTTTCCTGTGAACCAGTTATTCTAATAGTTACCTAATTAAGCTATTGGTCTAAATTTTTTTTTCTGCAGCAATATTACATCAGTCTCTATCGGCTGACAGCACTTATTAACATCTACCAGTTCTCAATTACCCGCAACTGCTGCTGACATGATTTTGAGGGACGCAGTCTGCGGACATGATCTGCGGACACGGTCTGCAGACAGAAATCTGGGACCATAGCGAAGTAACGCTTTCGCGTTGACAACAACAACAACATCGCACAGCCCACGATGCCTCTTTGTTTCGCCTCCATCGAAATGCAGCATTCGATAATTCGTTTACAGGAAAGGGAAGGCGCAGTATCTGTCACAAGCGGAATCCCGCTATCATCCTCACGATATAGACAAGGGGAATTATGAAGAACATTTTACGACCCCGGGCGTAGCGCAGTTGGTAAAGCGTTGGGTAGGGGATCCAAGGAATGCAGGTTGGATTCCCAGTGGAGATAAGGTTTATTAATTTATTAACGCGAAAGCGTTTCTTCGCTATGTTCACAGATTTCTGTCCGCAAACCATGTCCGAAAAATCGTGTCCGCAGCAGTTGTGAGTAATTAAAGAGTGGTAGAGGTTTATGAGTGGTGTCAATCGATATCTGCTGACATAATGTTGGTGCAGAAAAAATAATTAGGCCAATAAGTTAATTAGGTATATAATTCGAACAACTGGTTTACGGGAAAGGAAATGTGCAGTATCTGACATACTTGATTTGTGGACACCTGAACCGCGCCGTAAGGAAATAAAGGAAGGGGGAGTGAAAGCGGAGAGAAACGAGTGCCGTAGTGGATATGACGTAAAGAATATGACGTCATGCAACCGGAAGTAGAGCCAAAAAAATGCCATAGGAAGGGATTGGCGCGGATTTTGACAGTACCAAGGACTAAAATGGGCAAACAAGAAGTGAAGCTACTAGAAGCAACCAGAAGCGACCAACAGCAGCATCCGTGCTTTCATATTACTCCAATGTAGATCCTGCAGTGCTCTTTAATTTTTTTTTAACTCTCGTTCTCGAAAGTGTGACACAACTGCTGGCAATATTCAGCTAACAACTTTCTGTCGACAACAATGAAGCTTTCGCCTTAAAAAAAAAAAAAAAAAACGACGCTTTCGCTTCGCCTAATAACTTTACTAGGGTTACATCTCAGCCAGTTTGGACCTCGCTGGAGGATTCGTGTATTCGTTTTCCTGGAAACGTTTCTTCTCTTGGATGGCTTTTTTTATAGATGTCTGCTTCTGCGCTTGTGTTTTGCTGTGCAGAATATTCATTACATTTTTCGGAACGCTAACGTTCTTAATTATAAACGAACTATGAGCTAACCAGAAAGTGCTAAAGTGTTCTTTCCATGCAGATCAGAGGAAGGCTTTGTATTTAGGAAGAGTTTCTACAGCAGTTGAACTCAATTTCGGGTGTGGCGAAGCAGACGCGATACCCCTAGCGCAAGCCCCTTGCCTTCTCCAGCATAAGACCCAACGCCTTACTGAGGCTTGTTTGAAGTGGGTATTTATATTTATGCCGGGCGATCTTTCATGTAATGTGGTATCTTACGAACGTATACTACTGAGTATGTGTGGTAATACTAGTGCACATTATAAGGTTACTGATTAAACTAGTAGAAAAATTCATCCACACAAAGGCGAATTTGCGCAAGCCGACAAGCGGCAGCCATTAAGAACCTCATGTCATACCATTAAAGTCAGTGCTTACATCTACCAACAATGTTTTGAAACCTCCGAATAAGATCACAGGGCTTTCCATAAGCCACGCTACGATTCAAGTTTTTGCTATTCAAAAAGCGTATTTATTAAGTGCATGTGCACAATAAATTTACTATAATAAGAATATTCGTTTGCACTATGTCTCCGGAAATTAAACTCGTCTTTTAACAATTTCCACCTTGACGTGGCATCGCTGAGGACTCTTGTTTGCACCTTCCTTTGCATGTTCTTTTTCGAGCGCATCCATCTTGTAACTGGCTTATCCAGCGATCTCTATATTGACTTACATTACCTCGCTCTCTCATCACCCAGTCGAAAAAAAAAAAAGCAGACCAATCTTAAAATTATGACAACACATTCTGTACTTCTGTGGCAATGTCACATTTGTCGGTGCTTCTAAAGTAGTTTTTTTATTTTCTATCTTCTCTGCTGCACTTTTGTGTATATGGTAGTCCTGGAGCATTTTTCTGTTGTAACTACAAATTTATTAATTTTATTTATTGAGATACTCTATAGGCCCGCTGGGAGCACACATAGTGAAAAGGGGAAACATAAGTCAGTATACAGTTCTTTGTTAAACAAGCAAGCAAGCAACAATGGGTACGGTGAAGGTGCACCCATGGTAATGTTGCAGAAATAAATCCGACGTTAGTACAGAACAAGGTAATTGGAGCGCTAGAGGATGACACAGAGAAGGGAGAAGCAAAGGACGGTGCTTCTGCCCTCTGAGTGTCGTCACTTACCGCTACAATAATCTTTTTAAACTTTTAACCAAGCTTGAAGTTTTACCACAGATTGTTCTGTCGTCGAAACAGGTTCATGGTCGAAAATCGCACAGGTATTTCATTTCAAAAGAATTGAAAATTATGCAATTTTTTTGACTGGGTAATAATTGTAAAGAACCACATTATGCGAGACCACATTCGACGAATATACAACGTCGACATCGACCAAGCTGCGGGAGTGTGCTTGTTTGGTCTGGGACTAGCGTACACGCCTGACTCGGAATCCAAAGTGTTCCTATGGAAAAGATTCCCCATCTCCGACCCCGATTTCAAAAGAGCGACCGGAGTTGCCAGCTCCTTTTCACTGTGGAATGTGATGAATTCTCAGGATGTCGCATAACTCACCGACGAATAGGGCTCGTCCGTGTCACTTGCAAGCGCACACTTGCCAACGACACGCCAATCGTTTTCAAGCGATAGCTACATATCACCCAAAGTCAACATACGTGGTACCATTTATCGTCTACCACCGCTTGACCTTTAACCTTGGACAGCGGACACAGCATCATGCGTTTCTACTTGTAGCTGACGACGTCCTCGGCTCCATAGTCTCGGTAGTTTAATCACAGCAAAATTATATCTGACCATGTCTAAGCCTAAACCTAACCAAACCAAAACGAAGTCAAAACGATAGTTTGAATTCGCTTCGCCTAACTAGGTTCACCGGAGTTGAACCTCACCCGACTGTTTTCTCTTACAACTCTGCCAGTGTATTTTCTGTGGAACGGGCTGGGCCTTCAGTGTTGTCGCTTTAAAGGGAAGCTGAAACGGTTTTTATGTTGCATAAAATATAAAATTCGGTGTTTATAAAGAAGGGGCTTTATTAATCATCTGTGTCTGTCGTTTCTGAATTCTGTCGATTAGAAAAGACGAAATCGCTTGTTAAATACGCGCCGCGGGGCGTGCCCTCTTCGCTGCCGGGAGCCGAAACAGGGGAACAGGCGGATGTGACGTCAATCGCGGATTGCATACCGGCCGTATGCCGGTCGCGTATTTTGCAGGCTTGCTTCGCTTCGTCCCGCGCTTTACTGATCGACTGATTCTGGCGCCATTTGTTTTCTCCATTTCGGTCGGTCCGGCTGAGAAATTTAAACGTTTTTATTGACCGTCAATTATCTTCCTTTTCTGAATTAATAGACATTCAAGTGACATTTCTTTTATTAACTTGCCATATAGACCCTGTCTAAAATGTCCATCATTAGCTGCACGCATGTTTAAAACCTGTTTCGGTTATTCATTTGTTCTTTTACTTTTTATTATTTACAGCTATCAATATCTTTTCTCTTCAAAGCCGATTCTTCTTTTTGCCTAGGAGATGCCTGTTTGAGTAGTGACAATGTTTTTAGTGCATCTTTGTTGGTTTATAAGTGCATTGCTACGTTGCTACTGCTTCCTACAGGTCCTATTTCGATATTTTTTATACTTTCCATTGTACATTTTATTCATTTCTTACTGGGATTTGGCTGTTAACTACCTATAATAGCGTAAAATATTTTGTTTTTGAACTGAACATTAGAATTCTGCTAAAATGGATGGCTCGTAATACTCACCCCATAATTATGCAGCATTGTGCGCTGCTAAATATATTCTATAAATTTATGAATCTCTGGGTAATAAAATGTTCATTCAATTATAATCAAATTAAGGCACCGATGTTTGTAGCAGTGCGGCTGCTAGTTACCTGGAGAGACGAACTGCCTTAACGAAACATGGAGGTGAAGAACACCACATTTTCCCCCCTAATAGCAGGTTAAACGCCAGAATACGCGTTTCTTGAAGAAACTCTTAGAAGTGAATGGTCGTGTATGTATACCTGCAGTTATAGGTGAAAGCCCTACTAGTCCCATCTGTCTGCCTGCCTGCCTGCCCGCCTTCTCATTCGTCCGTCTGTTTTCCGCATTTTTGGGCCAGATTGCGAGCGAAATAACTGCCTGCGTTGGACAACGACGCGGGAGCTATCAGCGATGCCGTGGTCGTAGCGAAATTGACAATGAACTGCCTCATGCCAGTCTGGCTCTCAGGTGATGCCAGCAGAGTATCGATCCACTGGTTCGAGTGATATGTACGCGTGTTAATGTCTGGAGTCATCAACGTAGCTAATTAGCGAAGTAATTGAAGCAGTCTGTCTCTTACTTGGTGACAGCTGTGGCTACCAATATAGCCCTAGGGCTAAAAGGAGTCTAAAATGTTTGCGCTGATAAAAAATAAATGCGACCTCCGTGTGGCGGCCATTTTTGTGACATTTATATCTAACTTGTGATGGCGCTGTTCGTCCAACACGGTAACAGCTGATGTCGTATCGTTTCTTGTTGCGCACAGCATACACCTGTCCGTCTAGTGAAGCCTAGCTTGTGAC
Source organism: Amblyomma maculatum (assembly GCA_023969395.1). NCBI lineage: Eukaryota > Metazoa > Arthropoda > Arachnida > Ixodida > Ixodidae > Amblyomma > Amblyomma maculatum. The sequence continues at coordinate 1,556,024 of JAJIZL010000159.1, forward strand.
AGGGATGGAAACCCAGGATATGTGTGCCTCGAACTGTGCATCTTCTCAAAATTGTGACCCAACAGTGTATAGTGCTATATTGCTGGAGCTGTCAAACAATATCTGGTTGAATATAGCATGCATGTGCTATCAGTAGGAGTCTAGCGGCTGGCATCGATTTGAAACGATGAAATTATACCTTAGATTTAACAGGCTTCGGCGAAAACTGCTTCCAGACGCCGCTTGAAGCGCAATCGTCTGGGTGGAAGTCGCCAGCACATTGATGGAATACAGTACGAACAGAAAGAACCTTTTTGCACCTGTCGAGGGCCTTACTCACATTTGTATACTGTAACGCTTTTGCATTCATACACGCAATCGTTCTTAAGGCTCTCTGCGATTTTTTCGTTTTTATTGTCACGTTTTAATGTCAAGGAATTGGTGGGTTCGGAACAATCCCACCGCCTGTTTATTCCATCGTTTTGGTAAAATTGTGGGTCTCTCTCGTTCCTTGAAAGGCTTTAGGAGGGTAGCGTGAGGAGGGTGGTTTCGAGAATCTCTCCATCCATTTACTCCATCGCAAGCAATAGCAGTCCGCCGTCTTGCTGCGAGCTTCAGCCAGGACGATTTACATGATACTCGTCACGTGACATTTTGTTCCGTCGTCTTATCGGTCGTGTGTATTCTGCCTTAAGCTGCGCGTCGCACTCTTTGATAGACTCTCGAATATAAGATCGCAGCAGGAGGACGGACGCAGAAAGAACAAACACTCGCTGCCAAAAGATTATTTATAAAACGCAGAATAAGTGCATAGTCTGTAAAAATACACGCGAAAAAAAGTGGTCAGAATAACAAAGAATCAAAGTGTCGCATAAAGACAACCGGCTTTCGCGCAGAAAAAATACCTACGGTCACCCTTGCACACGTGATGTGGGCACTCAGTGAATGAGTTTTTGTGGACTGTTTAGCAGACTAAGGAGAGCTGATTTTTCAGATCATGACTTGTCTTTCGCCCTTGATAAGGTGATTGATACGTTTGACTATACTGGCTTGTTTAAAAACCTTCAAAAGAGGGGGGCTAAATGAAAATGTAGCAGTTCTTCTCTCTGTTCACCATTTGTCTCTTCAACTAAATCTTCACGTAAAAAGCTAAGTCCCGTCCTAAGGATATCACGCAATATCAGACATGTGCACTGAACTTAGACTGCAAGGCGGCGAAGTTTTACTGCTCCCGCTCACTATCCATTTGTCCAGTGGCGTGCATAAAATCGCCGACGCATGACGCTGCTACTATGGCAACTGAAACGGAATTATAGAGAAGGCTGAATGCACTTGTCTATTCACTTTAATATTACTTCAGTTATTTTGTCTTTCTAATTACAAACGCAATCATTAACGTACAGTCGTAACACATCCTTTAGCTCGTTCAAGAGTGACTTGCGTGGCGTAGTAGGTAGCGTCTCTGCCTCCCGAGACTAGGGTATGGGCTCAAACGAAGTCAACTTCTCAAAATCTTCTTTGAAGCGAAGTTCCTTTCATTATGACTTTATGGGATTGGGCACATCCTTTAGCTCGTTCAAGAGTGACTTGCGTGGCGTAGTAGGTAGCGTCTCTGCCTTCCGAGACTAGGGTATGGGCTCAAACGAAGTCAACTTCTCAAAATCTTCTTTGAAGCGAAGTTCCTTTCATTATGACTTTATGGGATTGGGCACATGCGTGTTTAATTCTTACAGGATGTGATGTTTTAATTACTTTCATTTCTTGCGTAACGTCTACTTTAGCCGAGCGTCTCGCAGTGTTTGAAATTCACGTGCGAGGTCATGCTGGTTTGACATTATGACCACACCTACGAATCGTGATTATTCACTCAAGGCAATCTTCGCCGGCTCCGAATTTTCTGCTGCACGGCACCTTACTCCTTCGCGTAATAGGTGCGGTTGTGAATATGCTTGTCCGCCCGTTAAAAAGGGTGGCTGAATCTATGATACCGTGGACGTGCGCACTAGTGCGGAATAGGAGGAGAAGCTATAGAGTGAAATAATGTAAACTAGTTTGTCACAGGTAAATAAGAGATTGTCTACAAAATTCTGCTCTCCTTGCAAGAACATTCTATCTTAAAAAGAACGGCCATCTTCAAATCTTGTGAAGAACTGTGGTGACCACTGCTGCTGTGAGCCTGTTCTTTACCAAGCAACGTTTTTGGTATCAGCATCATCAATATGGCAGATGTCAGACGCTCATCTCATCTCGAAGAAGGAGTATAGCTATGCAAACAGACCCATCACTATAGTCCTGCTTGAAATGGAATAGCGTCTTGATGCATCTCATTGACTTCTTTTTGGTTGTTCTTTTAAATACACTTTTGTTCTTGTGTTATGCACTTATTTCGAATTATCTGAATAAATGTTCAGTTACGATTACCGCTTGTAGTGTGCGCTCTTTGTTCGTCAGCATTTCCTTTTTGCAGTACTTGTATTCAACATGCTCTGCATACTAGCTGAAATGTGAACTGTTGATTTCTCTTGACGTGGAGGTTTTATTAGGACTTAGGCTTTGTAAACTTCCTGTAACAAAATATTCAGCGTTTTCCGATAGAGTTCAGGTACGATAAATGTTTTCTTAGAAGGTCACTGAAAATATATTTCATTGAAAGAACATTGCAGTCCTCTATGCAAAACACAGCGGACAAAAATAGTACATTTCACTTTTTCGACAGTCGTTTCACAACCTTCCGCAAGACAAGAAAGACTACGTCAACAAATTCTGAAGGAGCTGTCCGGAAGGCAAAGTAGAGGGCAGGGTCCAGGGGACCCCATGCGGCATAATTTGGTTTTGGTTGAGAGTCCCTGACGGCGAGTACCATCTGGTCGACCACTTCGTTGATATTTTCCCGGGCTGTCAAATCTGCGAGAGCTTCGGCCGTGTCCATCCACTCCTCGACTTCCCGCTCGCTGTAGTCTTCTAGCACGTTGCGTGGAAGATCGCTCATTTGCTTTCTGATGACATCCATGCAGCCTACGTCTTTAATGATGGAAGTCCTGTCGCGTTTGCACGCAGAAGAAAATACGCAGAACAGTCTCAGTGCACAACTCTGAGTAAATATATTTTGAAGTTGTGCTTTATCAACTGATTACCGCGTGCTAATGACAAAGGGGCAGTCTCAGCTAAAAGAAAGCGTTTTGAAAATACAAAAAGAAAGTTAAAAGCAAAATACAGATGTCACCACTCAAAGGCTGCTTTCACGAAGAACCTGCTCTGGCGTAAAAACAATTTTAAATCTGAAATTATTGAGAGACAGCTTCACCGTCATTCAATCACAAATGTACTACCAGCGACTGTCACGGAGTCCTTTCGATCTTGTCGTCACTATATTTGAATGAATTGGCAGGAAAATTTTGAAGTCAAACATTATTTGGAGTGACTTAGTGTGTTATTGATTTATTTGCACTGTTTAGCATTTATTTCTTACCGCTCACTCTCAACGTCGCATGAAGCTGTGGCAGAGTGGTTAACAAACGTGCGCTGCCACAGAAATGCAAGCAACGAGAGACAAGAACAGATTTAGGTTATTCAGCGAAAATAGGATCCCTTTGTTATTTATTTAAAAAACATAGTAAACAGGAAGTAGGGCAACAGAAAACCTTCGAGAATGTGTTCCTGGACCACTTTACATCAGTTACGACAGCAGATAAAATAGCTAAATATTGATTGTCTTTAATACATTGTTGCTTTAATATTGAAACAGGTATTCGTGATTTTTTACTAGTTTGTTATTTCTTTTGTCAGAGTATATGGTACAGTTTTATGGTTTGTTTGTATGTTTTCCTTCGAAAAGTCTCGTAGCTTTTTGCTCCAACCGGATATTGCTTCTCTGTGTCTAGCAGAGTATGAAAATGGTGGATGCACAATCAATGCTGTACACTGAGAAAGGCCACTTCTTCGGCAGCTATATTGTGTGCATGACGCTAGATTCTGTCCTGCAAGAACTCTCCGGGATTTTATTCGTGCTTTTTCGTTACATATTTTCAGTCTCTCAACGGTTTTGCTTATTTATTCTCCTAAACTCATACTGCCTATAGCGGAACCAAAACCCTTGCGAATGCGAAGCCGCCGTTCTATCTGTAACTCGTACGGATGGTCGGGCTCCTTTTGATGGCTACATAGCCCACAAATACGGCAGATTATTTTGAGAGGTACACAGCTCAACAGCTGTTCAGCGCGACATACATTCCCGCTGGCAGTGAAGGCAGACAATTGTACATTGTAGTTTACAGGTCTTCTATGTCGACCGAAAAGCCTCTTACAAGCCGTCGCAATACCCGGCATGTATTGGTATCTCTCACCGGCATGGTGACCGGTGACAGATATCTTCGTGTCCTAGAAGAACTAGTTCAAGACCGCGTGAATCAGTTAGCCCCCTGCCACGTAGAGTGGCAGAAGCCTGAAGATATTCACTCCCGGAAACAGGTGATTGCAGTGTACCTAACAAGCGTCGCTATCGCTTCTTTTGCCCCGGGAATGGCAAAACTCTACCACGTGTGAAATCATTAATGTGCGAAACGCATAACGAAGGCGCATCAGAACACCATCACCTTACCTGTATGCAGTGGGCTCAATAGTTGCCACATGTACACCCTTGTCATGGCACTCGATTCGTAGGCCGTCGGCAAGTGAGACGACGGCATATTTGCTCATGCAGTAGGGTACACCCATTGGAATGGTGCCACGACCTGCAATTGGTCCCATAAAAGAGAAAATAGAGTGGGGTTATTGCTTCCTAGTGACGTATGCATATCACGTTCTACAATATGCATGCACTGCACGCGTTGACACGAAAGCACGATGAATCAAATTCTGGCATAAAGGTATGGAAAGCTACAATAAAGAGATCAAAGTGATATAGTGTCACGTTCTTATTATATAGAGGGGAAGTGACAATTAAGCTAAGCATAATTTGTCCATATCAGCCTTTTCAGATGCAAAAGACAACGACTTAACCATGACAAAAAAAACAGTTGTTAGCCACTTAAAGGGCAACTCCGGAGGTTTTTTGACATTCAAAAATTCTAATAAAAATTTTACTGTAGATTCTCCTCTCCGTTCTGACGCATTCTACAGAATTTGGGCGCCGTACGATATTCCGTTCGCGCGCAACACGACTTTAAAATATGCTGTTTTCATGGCTTAAGTTGAGACTATTTCTGCCGGCAACACTGAGTTTCTGACGTCACAAACAGTACACCGGCGTTACTGTCCACTTCCCGCATGATTATGAAATTGTTAGGCTTATATTGAACTACCTCAGACATTTTATGCAATGCTTCATGATTTCGATGCGTTATTTTCACCATCCAACGCACGTACGAGTGTTTTTCTAATACTGAGTGTGACGTCACCATTTCGTCAACTGGGACGTCGTTTCTGGCGTGAAAGCAGTTTCGGTTTCCATTTGCTGTTTTTCCTTTCTAAAAATACTTCTAATTGGAATTTCGAAAAACGGTTTTTTGCGTTGGAGTCAGGACGCGCCGAGAGATGTAATTCAACCAAAAACACAAAATCATGGAAAAACCACCGGAGTTTACCTTTAAGCACCACCATCGAGGGTATGATACGACCAAATTAATGGCTCCCATTTGCTGTTGCGGTTTCTCATTTGCGTACATGCACTTTGCCTTCATGTCAATTACTAATCTCCTAATATGGGCCTTTATTATCTCAAGCATAATTATTAGTACACAGTCATGACGTACAAGGTTATGTGTCAGGCCACTGGACAGATAAAAGCACCGCTTTAATGAAGCCGTACGAATCTTCTCGCCTGACCTAGAGGTAGCTTGTCCAGCTCACCGATGATCTAAGACTGTCAGGTTTAATACTCATCTCACAATTTCTTTCCTAGCAAACGACCCAAGTTGACAGCACCTGCCAAACTGTGCTATGTCACGTGGTCTTTTGACGTCACACAACCCACCGACCTGCCAACCACCACCAAAGCCAACGCCAACGACAGACCTTCTGCAGAACTGGATCTCTAAAGCTCCCTTGGTAATGATTTCGGCAGGTGTGATTTTTTTTTTTTTCAAGTAATTTGTTATAGCGGCTTTTGTATGCAGCACATTGTACATTACTTGGTGACCAAATTTCAATTCACAGGCAGCCGCAGCTCGCGTAGGTCAATTTATTAATTCGGCAGCGTTAAGAACACCGTTTTGCAGAGCCTCCATCGTCGGAGTTATAGCCGGCGTTGTGAGCGAGAAATCAGGTGTTGCTTGGCAGGTGGCGGGGACCGGCAAGGGTTGGTAGGCGCGTTTTTTCAACTCACGATACCACCTCATACGAAGGTTGAGATGGTATCATCGCACACGAACTGAGTAAAGCGAGACTTTATGTTACGTCGATTGGACTCTCACATAAAGTGTTAGTTTAAGACTGTATACTGAAGAATATATGTGTATAAATAAAGGTAAACAATAAAATGTAGCGAATAAAAAGTACATACAGGTGAAGGATGTCACTACGCAAACAAGCAATCGTAAGATGAGCCGCAGACGGGAACTGTTTATGCGCTCTCGTCGTACGTTTAAAGACAGGGCTTTAACGTCCTTCAAACATATAAAAATAAAAAAGAACCAATGTTATTGACTTCTTTTGAAATTAGTTAATGGAATAATGATCCTTTAGCTGTTGAAAGTCGTGTTCATTGCACTGATGAGGGAATGTTTTATACCTGATATCGACAGTCGCCTTGACACAACTAAAATTACAACGTCGTTAATGTTCACATATTAGACAGCCTGGCATGGAGCGAAGCTGCGAAATGAGGGAGGGAGTTCACAGAGGGTCTGAACTAAAGCCTCTTGGAATGTACTTATCAGGAAGCAACACGAACAACCATACAAGGAAGGAAAAACCTGCAACAAAACTTCCTCTTTGACGCTTCCTACTTTCTCTCTAGTTGTTCCTGCGCTTCCTCTAAAGACTAAACAGGAAACGAGATCGCCAATAAAGCGCATGGAAATTAGCGCGTGCTTTCACATAAAAGAACATATTTTAATTATTGATTTAACATCATGAAGTGCGTGCGGCAAGCAGCCACCTGCTTTAGCTAGCTGGGTGAGAAAACATTGCAGCTGCGCGCGTCTTTCACGTCTTCGTAGGAGAATACCTCCTTCTACATTCACCTCATCAGTAATAACGTTTCACGAGGCACTGCATGGAGCCGCAGACGGAAAGGTGCAGTAGGCAGTCACTATACCAACGCGTTCGCCATGCAGTGTTCTCCGAATAAATGACAAGAGCTGCGAAATATATACGGCTGCTAAGTTTGACAGAAAGTTTCCTTTTCTCACTTCAATATCGAGATCTTCATAAACACTAAATAAAATATTTTGTGAAATGATGAAACAAATTGGCATCATAAAAATTTATGTTTCTTTCTTTTTCAAAAGAAACAACCAATGCCAAACAGTCTGAGACCGTGTAGTTTATTCACTGCATTTCCAGGGCACATCAGTCCTCTAGGCTCCCGTCAGAGATTACTATTTCAAACCCATAAGCCAAAAAAAAAAAAGAGAACTTACGCCAAACCGCGTATGCTAAGCTTACCTAGAACGCTGGCGACGAGAACAAGGCGGCCCTTGGACTTCTTCAGGAGTGGCAGGAACGTCTTGGACACGCTGACCACTCCGAATACGTTCACATCGAAGACGTGCCGGATGAGTGTCATGCTTTGCCATTCGACCAGTCCCATACTGGGCACGCCTGCATTCGCGACCACCGCCCAAAGGACTGCGAACAAGGAAACATTTGTGACCGAAATTGGAGTTCAAAATAGAAATAATTTTTTCCTATGTCCTTCCGGACAAAATGACGAAAGCAAGGCTGTGACAGTCATTGCTAGGAGTTGTTTATGGTAGGCACTTAGACCCGAGGTGATGTGAGCTGAGCGTGAAAGTATGAAAAAGTATACGAAAGAAAAATGTTCCTTTGTTTCATTTTTGTAGGCAAGAACTCTGAAGCGATGAAAGAGTGAGGCACAGAAGTAAAATGCTCGTACAACAAAAGGCGTTGTCTCCACCACTGTATCTTCTAGTTGGACTTAAAGCACCAAAGACTGCCCATTCCTTCGTTGATATTATGCCTTCTGGTGATTTCAGCTTCACTTTTTGTGGAACGGTTAAGTTAGAGGAGTAGTTTGATAGTTTGATATTCTGCCGTCAAAAGGTAACGATATTGAAGATTTTACTCAAATTTTCTAGTTGTCTTTTTTTTTTTTTTTTGAAAATTGTGTTAGCAAAATATCAGCTGTAGGTAATTACGGGAAAATAGTAAAACGACAATTTGAAGATTACAAATCAAAGAAAGGAAGAGACAGTCTAGAGAGGCGTAGTACTGACAAATTGTTTTTTCATCGGAGAATGAAAATCGCTGACATGTTACTTTATGTTTGGAAAGGGTTCTATCAGCGAAAAGCGCTCCGAGAAACGCTCAGGAAAGGTTTAATGCAAAAGTTATAGAAAGAATGAAATAGGCGCTCCTTGAAACGGCATAGATGCACGTAGATTGTAAATAGAAAAAAAAAATGTAAAGCCTAGTGAATACGCCTATTGTTTTGCAAGTCAGGCAGTCTTCAGAACGCGGTGAAGTAATGAAAAGACGGGAAACACGATGTATGTTTCATAGCTATCCAGTAAGTAACACATTACGTTCAATGTGAGTGGTGTGTTAGGTTTCTCATAGTAGGCTAGCTCGTCTACGAAAGCTGGACATTCTAAGTAAGCTGTGCTGTTTTAGCCGAGCGACAGTTGGGGACTATTCGGCTCACCTAATCGGTATTGGAAGGCTACCAGTTGAAACCTCAACGGACATTTAGAGCTGGAAATGGAATTCAGTCTTACATAAAAGAGCTGCGCGAAGGTATACAAGCTAGAACCAAGACAGTACAGGATGATTGAGAGTCAAGTAGGGATGATAGATTATAAAATCAGAAAACTATCTGACACAGGTTGGTCATGGACAGTGACTTGTAGATCGTAAGTGAGGTTGCGAACGAAAAGGACGGCCTTATTCAGTGTTTGAGGGATAATAACGACGCATACGCTTCGATAACATGTAAATTCTTTTAACCTCGAAATTATTAAAGTGTTCTGCGCTATATACTACCCCTTCCTGATCATTGAGAATGCCAACAGATGCGATGCCTTTGTAGCCCCATTCCCTGCCGCTAAGAATAGAAACGTGCTTTATTTTTAAATGTCACTCATAGTGGCATACGTATATATAATATGAATCTGTGCACTCTTGAATATGCAGGTGCTGTTGCTGATAGCGACCAGCTGTTCACTAAGGCACAGTACACGGGCATCTATATTTTCAAAGGAGGACAAAACGCAAGATGCCCTTTTACAGTGTGATATCAGTGCAGTTTAAGAACCTCGGGTGCTCGAAACTTCCTGAGTCTTCCACATCGATGTGCCTTTTAACTTGGATAGTTTAGGCATACTAGACTGTCATAAACCTAAACCAATTAACATCACATTTACAGGAGGTCAGAAGGGGAACGCGATGCAATAGCGACACGAGCGCAACATGGCGTAAATTAGCGTAAACTGAGGTTGTATGTCTCAAGCTGCTCTCGCCGTCACCTTCGTTGAACCTAATGAAATTGTTAGGTGGGTATCCCGAAGTCAGTAGTCTTATTTTGGTGGGGACGAATTCCAAATTTTGTTATTACGGCAATTAAAGAATTCCTGTTTTACTGTAGCGTGGTCCATTTTCGCCCGAATTCAATTTTGAGAATTATGAGAATCGCGTACATCACATTTTTGTTAGTGTCTCAAAAATATGCGCTTTGACCTCCTCCGTGATATGAAGAACAAAATGTGGCTCTAATCGGAGGGGAGGAAAAGAAGCTTTCCGAGCATTGACAGCTTTTACGAGTCAAGTCTTACATCTTTGATGCTAAATCGTTAAACCAAGATATTTGATCCGGCGAAGGTAAAAACAACCAATTACAAAAACAACACGTTTTTTTTTTTTTCTCAGCTGTGGGCTCTAGAAGCGGTGTCAGGTAGGTTGACATACGTACCTTTTGAACCAAGGGTGTTCGTTACAGAAGTGAGAGCCTCCTCAATTTCCTCTTCTTTTGTTACATCTAGCTTAATCACGTGGACATTTGGCTCCTTGGACAGCTGGCGAGCTCCTTCACTGGTGGCGTCCAAGCAACCGGCATACACGAAAAAGCCATCTCGGGATAACCTTTTCACCAGCAGGTTTCCGAATCCAGTGTCACAGCCTTGTGAGAGAGAAAACGGACAGTGTGAGCCAATGTAAGCCTAATAATGTCAGATTGTTGGTTAAAGAACCAAAATAAACGTGCACAGCATAAACACAGGACAAGAACAAGGTGTTCGCGGCAGCGTTCACCGATAGAAGTATTTATAAATAATTGGCAATGCCCATGTAAGAAGTCAATGGAAAAAGAGGTTAATCATAGCTTTGCAGCCGACTCCTTTAAAAAAGTGTGGCGAGGAAACAGAGTAATAATACGGCTATTACACGGCTGTTTGGAAACGCATTTCATTTTACCTACAGTTAAAACGAACGCTATTGTGCGACAGCTTGAACTTCTGTAGAATATACCGGAACTATAAAATAGTTTTCAATGGCAGGTCAGTGAGCTCTCCCGTCGTAGAGCTTCTGTTGCTGTGATATCCCGCGACTAAGCCAATGGTCGAGGAATCGCATACCGGTCGTAATTTACTGAAGGTGAAACACAACAGTTCTGCTAAGGTTAGGCGCATCATTTTCTCTCTTTTTTTTTTTTTTCATGGTTCTTGTTATTTATCATGGGACCATCCCAAAGTTATACAGGAACTAAATCCTTATTTTTCGCTCTACGGAAATGAGCAGCTTTATTCTTGCGTGTCTACTGTATGAGCGACGCTGTAATTCGGAACGCCGGAGAAAGTTGGGCGCATAGTAACACTTCACACACACAAATATGGACGTTCGAGGCAGGTTCGCGGCAGAACTTTCGCTTGATACTGTGCTTTAATTTTTTAGTTGCGATAAGGTATTCCAGGACCTTTGTGAGAGACGAGATGATTTTAGTGTCTAGTCAGTTCTGCCTGATGAGACTAGATAAACACACTTTCAAATACTCGCCCTGACCAGATCTTCGTGGAGATACACCATATCTCTTTCGTAAGCCACCCACTATAAAATGCCTTTTCGGAGAGGCAAGCGTATTGGGAGGCAGATGTAATGTTTTACCGAAATTTTTCAAAGGTGCGAAACCTCGTGCCCAGTATTTATTCAGTGCTACAGGCGCGGCGCTTCGAATTTTCGTTTACTCAATAATTACAAAACAACAATTTAATGCATCCGGGGGGGGGGGGGGGGGGGGTTCAATAGGCATCGCCAATAAATAGGAAAGTATTCTTTGCCGTCGTTTTGCGCTCCTACTGATTTACACGGGCTAAGCTGCACTTGCAGATTCATGAGTAGCCTCTCTTCGATGACCAAAGTTGAATATTCTATGATCACGGTGAGGTACAGAAGAGCTGACAGCTTAGGAACATGGAGTAGACAGTTCTCTGGGTCCTTTTTAGGTTCCAAACAAGCTGCAAATTCAAAGGAAGTAAGCGGCGGAAGAGGCGATGGATGTCGGGAAAAGACAAAGATGTGTCCTGGTAATATGGCTTACTAATGTGCAATATACGTCTTCTCCCCTAACGAATTATTCGCGTGCCTACTTCTAGGACTGACTGCTGCACTCACCAAGCTTTGACGTACGTCTATGCTGAGCGAGAGAGACTCGGCAGCTCGAGCACGTTGGAAACTTAACCGCATGACCTAAATGTCAAGGACAAAGGCCAAACGGAGCAACGTAAAAGCAGCTGAATGTACTGCAGTAAGCTATGGGGCTAATTCAATTTGCTAAGAGAACGCGCTTACAAAACGACACCATGGGATCACAGAACGATCGTGTGACATTGAATTTGTCATTAAGGTAAACTGACGTTTGCAAAGAACGAAGAAGTCATTCCGACGGAAATAATTTGAACAAATAACCGTCGTCAGAGTGACGTGCTTCTTTTTTATTTCGTATCCGCTTATCCCCTTTGCCGGAAAAAGAGCAAAATACATACGTTCCAGCGAGATGGCACGTTAAGATGTAGCAAAGTAAATCTCTTCATAATTGAAGTTTCTCTATATTCACGTTTCGTTATTACGACGAAAGGGAAATCAGATACCTTTTCTCAAAGCACCAGTAACTGGTATATATTGTGCACTATACTGCGTTGACCCATGTTTAGGGGGTTTCTCCGCTTGGTGGTGAGTAACTATCTAAAGTTGCGAAAAATATACCACATATGCTGATGCACCTGGTGGCTTCAGAAGCACTTGCGTTGGCAAATGGCATCCGGCCGGTTTTTCATGGTTGGACCGTCAGCCTCGTGCATGATTTGGTGCTTGATACACGTTGTTAGGCAATCGCAGGGCAACTGTGCGAAGAAGACTGAGAAACCCTGACATCGTTTCTGATGAAGTGGGCAGCTCCAAGCTCTAGTTTATATTTCTTACTTTTATTGTGCCAAGATGGTTGGGGATATTTTACTACTATATCGCCACCGCATTGCTTGCAGTTGTCGATTTGTCTGGGGCTAGGTGGAATTCCTCATTCTAGAGCAGCTGCGGAGAGTCTGTGGGGAGGCCAAAAAGTTTGGCCATTCCAATTTGTCGACTTGTCCGGAGTCTATACCAGCCGCGCAGAGGACCAGCAGGGCGGCAAAGACGTGTGCCTATTATAAGTCGGTTTAAATACCTTGCACATATATTTCTTGGTTATAAATAGTTTGTCACCTTTCCTCTCAAGTTTCAGTGAGACCCATGAAAACTGAAGAGAGAGCAGACAATGAGTAAAAGGAATCTATCTTTACTACGCTTTTGCACATATACGTCATTTTTACCCGTTAAGGGTTCCCAGGTGGTCTAAACTAACTCAAACTTCTTTTCTACAGCGCCTCGTAGCCACCCCACCCCCCTTCCCCCACCCGGCTATAGCATTCACTCAAATGAGAATGCTACTTTGAGCCTAACTAGCCTAGTCTGCTGCGAAGAGGGCTGGTAGTGGTTGTGTCTCTCATTAGCCGAATTGCTGGCATCTCGTATCAGCCGAGTCGGCGGCATCTTACACGAATGATACCCAGTCGAAAAAAACTACAGAACCATGTCAAAATACGACAGAATATTCTCTAGTTCTGCCGTAAACATCAGATTTGCCTGTAGTTCTGTAGTACTTTTCTGCAGCTCTGTAAATTTTCTGTAGTAGCTTTCTGTTGTCTGTAGTTCTGTCGCACTTTGCTGTTGTAACTACAGAAAGCTCTGATGTTACTATAGAAAGTTCTGTTGTCACAACAGGTTTTCTGTCAAAAACAGCACAAAAATGCTGCCGTAACAACAGAAATTTGTCTGTAGTTTTCTTTCGGCTGGGTAGCGGTATACCTTCCAATATTTACTTATCTACAACATCCATGAGTGCCCGTAAATACAAAAACACATGACACGTCGCCAGTAAAAAAAAAAAAAACAGTCAAGGGCCGAAGCCACCTTGATTTCAGCTTATTCTTCAAGCTCTTCATGGTATTAAGCTCTGGCGTACACAAAGTACCTGATTTACGGGGAATTGGAAGAACAGTAAAATCAGATGCGTATGCAGGGCTCATTGTAAGCTAAGATTTAGAATATACTAGCCTATTGCAATATTTCGCTGATACGCATGGTACAATCACGTCATTAGAATTTTATATGGTACCTCCACTGAAGAAGAGCCCAAAAGTTATTTTCTCGGCTTTCCTTTCTCCGTCACTTTAGCTCATGTTCCTGCACCACTCTCTGGCTTATCTCGCAACAACGGCTGAATTCTGGCTGAATTCGCAACAACGCGTCAATTCCCACAATCTTTGCTCAGTATTTGATGGTTGACGCAACCCTTGCCGGCAGCACTAAGATTATTTTAGCCGCATTTGATTCAGTAAAACATCGTTCATGTGGTTTTTTTCTTTCGCATACAGTACATAAGTACGTACACTCATTAGTGAACATAGCCTCTTTTTGTATAGCTTCTAAGCTTTGTTTAAGCAGCCGTATCTAGAAGGAGGTTCGTATAGTACGAACACTGAAAGTATAGAAGCAGAAATTTCAGGCCATGGATTCTTAAATATTTTTGCAATGATTATTGTTACTATTATGGTTATTAGACGGAATCTGTGGCGCGACAAATAGGAGCTATAATTTTTCTTCAGGACATTATTGAAAAATGGAAAATAGACAAAAATATTAAAGCAGAAGGCATCGTGTAAAACTGCGGCTTGAGTCTGGACTCTCGTTAGGCACGCCACTTATCTCCAGTGGGCCGAAATTTCTCATTTTTTAGATCTTCAGTATAGTAGCGCGGTAAAGAAGACTGTTGATAAAAGGAAACCGAGAAAGAAAATAGATCTACTCACCCGTGACTAGCACCGCCTTGCCGTCGCTGCTAATCAGTTTTGTGGGCAGCTTAGATGATAGGAATCGCGCCAACCAGCAGCTCGCCAGCACCACCAGGCACCAAGATCCTAAGTAGGTTGCCAGCTCGTTCAAGAAAGGAACCCGCCTCCACAGTTCCCATAGAGGAAAGATCAGCGCGAAGAATAGTATCCATACCGTCCTCATGATGTGTCCTGCGAAATACTGAGAAACGGTCCTTGTTTCCATAGAAAGCAGGATAATTCATATTTACAACAACGTTAAGTTCTGCGAGTAAATGTTCAGTGAGTAAATGGGCATCCCACAGGTCTGTGTCGACAGAGCACAAATCTGGAAATACCGCTGAAAATTCGAGTTATTTGTAGCTTCAACGTCTCTACATCAGTGCGTTAACCATACTTGTGAACTTATTTGGTTGAGCAACACCCCCCCCCCCCCCCCCCCCACACACCTTCCCACACCCTTGTGATGGTTTTAGATTCAGTTCTGAAACTAAGAAGGAATAATCTTTGCGATATCTGAAAGCTATGTAAATGTAATTGGTATGGCCGTAAGGCTACCCTTGGGTGAATTTTATTGACTAATTGTTTATTTACTTCATGATATGTAAAAATCTCAAGGTATCATTACAAACTAAAGCATTTTACCTGAGATGCACAAAATTATTTTTACATCTACACTCAATTTTGGAGTACCACAACAGACAAAACACGTACATTCAAACTAATCAATAGAAATGAGACTCATTACAGCGGTTACTAGCAAAGTAACTCACCTCTTATATCCTACAGCATTTGGTAACGACTTCACCGGAGGTACATGCACCATGGAAAGTTCACAAAACTTGGCTGTCGATCGCTCTCTCTTGCACGTCCGACATACCCGACAACCAGTTGCGCACTGTGAGCCGCTTATGTCACGGCGTTTTCCGACAGCTTATGCGTGGGGCCAAGGGCCTTAGTGGTGAAGATCGTTTCGTATGGCTCCCGGGAAACTGCGAACGTGACGCACGTGGTCTTTCTCTTTGAACGGGAATGCGGCTACTACTTACGTATAGATCGTCGAATCTCAAGGCAGCGGCTGGCGATCTGGGGCGGCGGCATGACCCTGTTTCCGCTTCGCTTTTGAAAACGGGAAGTGAGGGGTACGCGAGAAAGGGTGATGTGTGGCGATAAATCGAAGGTGATGCTTTAGTGTCGCGATATGTATCGCTTTCCTTTTCTCTCTCCCCCAAGAAAGGTCGGCAATAGCACACCCGAGGCTGATCGGTTATTTTCCTTGTCTCACGTAGACATTTTCTCGCATTGCATTAACAGGGCAATGCGTACCGACCTTAACTAACCTTGGTGCTAATCTAAAGCGCTAACAGGGAAGATCATGAGATGGCAATGAACTGCCGTGGTCTTTGCCGGTTCTGAGGTGCTAAAGGATTTGCTTCCTCTCGTATTATTTTGTGCATATTGAAGCCGTATAAATATCCGTACGCTGAATATTTATGACTTCTGAGTTTTGCACTATGCAAGCTTGTCTCCGAAAGTCATAGTGTTTAATTTCGGTTTTTTTTTATCCAATCTTATATTTTTGTACACGGAATTAAGTCATCGTTGCCGTCGATACAAAATTAATATCTATATATAGTGCATCAATAATATGACTACAACATTCCCCTCCATCGGTGTCTTGCGGAGGCCTGACAAAGTTCAGTGTAGTCAACTTATAGACTAACTGTGATACGACAAGCTCCTTGCCAAGCACTCTGGCATACATGGTATTTGCATTTGCAGTTGTCCGTTAATTGGCCTCGCGAGCGTATTCAAATGAGCCCTTCCAGACGCAAGGACTCACATTTCACCGACATTGGGTGTCGAGACTGTTATCAGTTTCATTGCCATTTTGCAACTTGCTTTCCTCAGTTATCTTGTCATGTTTAAATGCATCGCTTTCTTTTCCTTTTTTCGTATTAGCCCGTCACGTACACAATCGGCTTCATTTCCGTCTTTGAATCTATCGCTACGCCTTTCTCTTCCACGTTGCTAATCTCTCGACTCGTTCAGTATTAAAGTGACTGCGTTAGAGCGCACGTTCAGCGGAAACCCTGGGGGTCACAACAAGATACCATGATCGGTAAACACAGTTATGACCTCACAGGGCGTGACGTCATTCCGCAGCTGTCGAGAAAAAGTGGACGAGCGGAGATACCATCACTGCTAAATCGGTTGCAAGTCGGTCGCACGGTAACTCTAACCATTGAAGATCGCTGGGCCCCGCCGGGGTGGTGCAGTGGTAAGATGCTCGACTACTGTATCGGAGTACCCGGGTTCGAACCCGACCTCAGCGGCTGCGTTTCGATGAAGGCGAAACGAAGAAGCGTCCGTGTGCTGTGCGATGTCAGCGCACGTAAAAGATCCCCAGGTGGTCGAAATTACTCCGTAGCCGTCCACTACGGCTCCTCTTTCTCTCTTTCCACTATCTCTCCCACCTTCCTCCCTTCCTTTACGGCGCGGTTGAGGTGTCCACAGAAAACAAGTGAGACAGTTACCACACCTTTCCCTTCCTATAAGTCAATCAGTTTTTTTTTCTTTTTTTTTTTTTTGAGGAGCGCTGGTTATCCTACGAATGTGTGCCTGACGGCGAACTGTTGTGGCTACAACGGAGTGTGCCTCGTAACAATATACGTAATAAACTCAAAAACATGATTCCCCAGAGAGAGGAAATGAAAAATTGGAGGGCGCTTAAGCTTCGCCTGTAAGAATGGAACGCGATAGCGTTATCGCGCCCCGTTCGCACCGTCTACACATCAGCTTGTCGCGCGTTTTGCTACACTCATTTTTATTTATTAATCCTTCCGGGAGGTAGAAGCGCTGCCAGCCACCATGCCGAAACGCGCGGGCCTCAAGTTGCAGTCGTAGTTCGCCGGCACCATCGTTGCCGATCCGAGCCGGCGCGATGAAGATCTGGAGGCCATGCCCTGTCTATCTTATTCCGTGCGCCCTACGCATGATGGCGCTATGTGCACGCCAAGCGAAGAGGAAGTACAGCGGAAAAATAATTTTCCACTCGTTTAAATGCGTGTTCGGTAATTCTGTAGTTTACATGCTCATAATTATTATTATACGCCACAACACACTTCTCTAAGGGATATTTCTGAGACAACACCGCAATCAATAGACGCGCCTTTGACCATTTCAAGCCATCTAGCTGTGCCTCCGCCACACCAGCTAGATGGTTTCAAATGGTCAAAGGCTTGAAATGGTTGTGTATTGTGCCGAAGTCAGGCAATAAAGAAAAAGAAAAGCTGCCGTGGCGGAGTTGTTGGCGTGCTCGTCTCGCAGCCCGGAGACCCGCGTTCGATTCCTCATGTCGGCGATTTTTCCTACTCGTTTTTATTTACTAATGATTCTGGGATTTTTTGCTCACGGCCAAGGCCGGAAGACGCGGGACGGCGGCCGCCGACGACACCGACTTTTCAGCGACACGGGGCCCTTACCGCTATCGCATTAATAGATAGGGGGGGGGGGGCGGGGGTTCTAATAAAGGACGTAGGCATCTCAAGACTGCTCCCCAGTACAACATAGAAGCGCGTGTGCCAACGAAATGCTTGCCACTGATTCATAACGGTACGTGCTTACAGCGCTCACAGCAGCAGATTCAATGCTACTTAATAAAACATCTAGTTCAGTCCGACTAGGTGAAAATTTCTTGTGGCGCTTAGCCCCCCTAAGCTGCAAAATAAATTGCAGCTAAACACTTACACTTTGTTTCTTCTATCGCGTACGACGTTTATTTTGAAAATGCGGCACACTATAGCCGACATTCTACATTAAATAAACCCATGCCTCAACTGCAGCTTTCCATGTTAGGTGCTGCGGACTCTTGTCACTTCACATTATTTAGCCAGGATTGTGCAACGTTCATTGGTCGCCTTATCAGCTGCCACCGTTCTGTAATGAAGTCCGTGTCCGCACTGTAAATGCAGCTTTTGCTCTCTGTCCCACATGAAGCAGGCGTACGAATGAAGTACACACTTTATTATATGTCCCACCTATGCTGAAAAAAATTCTCAGGGGCACTTTCGACCCCCAAAGTAGGGCGAGGCGATAGTGGTTCGAAGCTAGCTAGGTGGTTCGAAGCCCTCCACTATGCCATCTCTCCTTTTTTTGAATCCCACCTTCCTTTTTATTCCGGCTCAGTTCAAGTGTCCGTGGAGAATTGTGACAGATACTCTGCCTTTTCTTTCATGTAAACTAATTTGAAATGCCGCCCAGATTTATTTATATTTACAGGAAGGGAAAGGCGCGGTAACTGTCCCACTTGTTTTCTGTGGACACCGCAACCGCGCCGTAAGGGAAGGGAGGAAGGGAGTGAAAGTGGAAAGAGAGAAAGATGAGCCGTAGTGGAGGGCTATGGAGTAATTTCGACCACCTGGGGATCTTTAACGTGCGCTGACATCGCACAGCACACGGACGCCTCTTCGTTTCGCCTCCATCGAAACGCAGCCGCCAAGGTCGGGTTCGCACCCGGGTACTCCGGCACAGTAGTCGGGCGTCTTACCACTGCACCACCCCGGCGGGGCTGAAATGCCGCTGATACCTGCAGTACTGCTATGGTCCCTGGAAAGAAGTCTTTCCAGGGACCATATTACTGCGTCTGCTTCTGTATGTTTTTAAGTGCGGCGTTCCAGGAAGTACTAAATGAAAGGTGCATAACGGACGCCTGGATCGGATGCCCCTGCGGAGACAGCTTCGGTTTTGTTTGGTTTCGTTTGGTCTGTGTGGTGTAACGTCCCAAAGCGATTCAGGCTATGAGAAACGCCGTAGTGGAGGACTCCAGAAATTCGACCACCTGGGGTTCCTTAACGTGCACTGACATCGCACAGCACACGGACGCCTTGCTTTTCGCCGCCATCGAAAAGCGGCCGCCGAGGCCGAGATTCGATTTCACATTCTTGGAAACAGTAGTCGAGCGCCGTAACCACTGCCCGGCGCGGTGAAGTCAATTTCGTCTGTTAAATCGCCAATGTTGCCATCGGTCATGAGTAGATGTGGCGTTATCACTGGATTTGACGTCATGTCAGTGAATTAGGCAACTAGAAGCAACTTGAAGCCACCAGAAGCAGCCAACAGCAGCATCTGTGCTGTCGCATGACTCCAATGTATAATCTATAGGGCTCTTAAAAAAATTTTTTATCCGGATGTGACGTCCCGATTGGTCGTCCCCGACAGTCTCGCGGCTTCCCGTGCAATCCGCGAAGAAGTCGAACACA
>JAJIZL010000159.1:1580797-1616823 GCA_023969395.1 Amblyomma maculatum
AGCTACTTCCTCTGCCTCGCATATGGAGCTAGCATGAAATGTTATGGAACTCTGATCGTGGCTGCCGGGGGTATCGGATGGTTGTCAATGTGTAACTGGATAGGTTCTCGAGAATCTGGTTTTACCTGTGAAGCTTGTTTGTTGCACATGAAATGACCTTTTGCGTAACCACGTGTGACGTCACACCGAAGAGCTGGGCGACCAACTTGAGCACGGGTGTTGTGACGTCATAAAGTTGTATAAGTAGGCGACCGACTCGTGTCGTCTGTGAGAAGAGGCGGTGCACACGACTATGATTGCGCCTACTGCTAAAGCGGCTCGTCGTAATGATAGGTTGAAACAACGGCGCGCTGCGGAGACAACCGAGGAGCGAGAAGCGAGACGTGCGAAACAACGTGCTCAATATGCAGCTCGGCGTAAACGTACAGACTCTTTGGCACAAACTGTGGAAGATGACGGGGAATGCGCTGATTTCTGCTGGTGTAAAGAAAGCTGTTACGGCCGGGGCTGGAGCGGCAGTGGTACATTCTGTCATAGCCTCACCCACAACCAGGTACATCGTTGCAGCCACGGCACTCCTTGCCTGGCTACTAGTTATACATAGAATATCCAGGTAGCACCTTGTAATAACGATTGTGACCATATGCTATAGCCAGAGTGATTACTCATAGTCCTAGTTCACCACAGTATCGCCACCAGCTACACATTATAGCTGAACCTGGACTTAGCCTTGGGTATTGCTTTCGCAACCTTCGGGCTTAACCAAGCTAAGCCTCTGCCAATTTTTCTTCTTCCTACAGCCACAACAACAACAGCTTTAGAAGCCTTTCTTTTCGTTGGCTGGATAGTCGGGGCACAAGCGGACCTTGCCCTCTGTGCTCGCGAGCCGGCTGGCCCTTGCGAGCGCCCGGACAAGAGCTGCTGAGAGCGGCACTTAATAACCTCGCCACCCGCCTCCTCTATAATTGTGTAAAAACATTTGATTCAGTGCGGCATCCACTTTGAGGGAATGCGTAAGCATTCTTTGTTGAAGAATGAAAAACCACAGACGAAGAAGAGGCTTCCGGTCTATGCTTCACAGTATGATGTAACACCACATGGCAATCGGGCACTACGTCATTCTAGTCGGACATCTACCTTACACCGCTTGGTTATGTTGACGTCTGATTGACCTAGTTGGCTGCAATAATTTAACGAATTACTCTGAATTCCCTAAAAGTTTCTCAGTCGAGATTCATCCTCTATCTAAAGCATGCTTTCGGTTTCTTATAATTCGCTTCGTTGGAAGATCATCCTGCCTATAACTTTTAGTGGCATGACCATGAAAACATGCTAGATGTTTGATTGACTTAACTGACTCTACTTAATTAACTAATTACTCTGCATGCAGTAAATAAAATTCGCTCAGGAGATTTCTTCATCTATCTAGTGCAACTTTTCGTTTTCTTATCGCTCGTTTCGTTCGAACGTAATCCTGGCGACAAACTTGGAAAACATACCTAATGTATTATTAAAATTTTTCAGACAGGCGCGTAAGTGTTGAGTATGTAAATACGCGTTAACGATCCCCAGCTTGTCGAAATCATTGTTGTTGTTGTGGCTGTAGGAAGAAGGAAAAGAAAATGCACGGGCCTGCTACTGGTTGTAGCTGAGCCACCTCCGCTGCCTCGTGCGCACAGAAGAGAAATAAGACCCACCTTTTACGAGAAGAACCCACCTCACCCGAAGTCAAGAAGTCTTTTTGAATAAGCTCATCGCCCATGCGGCTTACACGCCACGTATTATGGCCCGCTGGCGTCAGTATAAGGAGAAAATGATTACGTGCCCCCACTGTACGACTCTAACCTGCGGCGGCATATCTCATTTACTTTGGGAATGCCCTGCTTTTTCTACTGGACGCCCCGAGATCGAACCCTACCGCCTGAACTACCGTTCCCTTCTAGAAACTGATGCTAACACACAGATGATATTTGCCAAGTATGGCTCGCTTAGTGGCCTGGTTAGAGCAATGTGATTCGAGTGACGACCTAAACAATGAAGATTATGTCTACTCCCCTTTATCTCCATCCATGGCCATGAGCCTTCCCATTCAATAAAGGACATTCAATCAATCAATTGGTTCACCGGAAAAGAAAGGCGCAGTATCTGTCACGGATGTTTTGTAGACACCTGAACCGCGCCGTAAGGTAGGGATGAAGGTGGGAGCGAAAGTGGACAGAGAGAAAGAGGAGCCGTAGTGGAGGGCTGCGGCTCCTCATATAACGCGTCAAAGCTTGAAGACCGAGAAACAATTGCAACCTGTGGCATGTCCAAAGATTGGAGTGTTCAGTCCACCAAATCGTGGTGTTTTTCTTCTCAATTTTGCAGCCTTATTCCGCCAATATATTTCCCTAGCATCGTAAACTACAAGAGGGATACCTAAATACTGAGGTGCGGCGAGAAGACGACGATCCCGCCGCAGCTAGAGGCTGCAACGAGGAGCTGTGATCAAGAGACACAACTCAAGGCCGTCCAGCAGGTCTCGGCAGCTCTAGAGAGGCAGCGACCGAGCGAAACCGAGGAGAGGGGGGCAGCACCCCCAAGAAGGGGGCGGCGGCCCTCTCGAACCCGCGGAAGTAGCGAGGGACGTAACAAGACCTCAAGGAGCACAACGCACGAGACTGACGTAGTGGCCGCGTCACGGTAAAAGCTTGCCCTCCCTGCTTGGAGGGAGCCTAACCGATTCCGCAGGCATTTTAAATAAAAGTTGTTCTCTCTCTCTCTCTCTGTTGTTACGATACATTGCCGAAAACATTCGGAGTCCCAGGTCATTTATAATACTAATATCGCAAGAGCTTTCCCCAGTTGACCGCAGTTCCACTTCCTTCGCTGAAAGCTTGAACTTCTCTGACTTGCAAAATGATTTCATAATTCAAGTAGAAAACAAGTCATCAGCGTATGCCTGAAAGAAAACCTGGTCTCTGTGTAGTAGAAATCCTATAAGGCACTGGCTGAGGGCGATACTTAAACGCTGTTCAATTTAGACGCAAAACAACAATGGTGAATGAGGGTACCCTTGGCGCACAGACTGTTCTACCTGAATTCTGTTCCTGGCCATTTTTTGCATAAACCACGTGCATCCACTATAAGCCATTTTTACTCTTTTGTGAATTACCTTTCCAACACTGACATGCTCTAGCAGAGAGAGAAGAATATTGCGAGAGTAATGGTAAAACGCTTTTAGCTACCCTCAATCATATAATCTGGGGATGCAAGGAGAACCCCCCACCACCAGAATTGGGAGAAATCCTGCATCCAGATGACTAGGAGACCATGCTACGCAGCTCAGACCCATGCATACAAGACCGGATCCTCAAGCGCGAATATGAGGTCGCCAACAGGCTTGACCTGCTGGCCATCTAGTAGGGCAATGTAACTGGACCCTATATAACTATCCAACCAAATAAAGGTTTCTTCTATCTCTCTCTCTCTCTCGAAACCCTCCTGCATCCTTTCAATACGTGCCGTGTAGCGTTACACATTTGTAGAACAGTTTTAACAAAAATTTTTGGGGATACTTTGGACCACTAAAGTGCGATGAGGCGAAAGCGTTTATTGCGTATAGTTGTCTGAAGCCCTCCACTATGGCACCTCCTTCTCTTTTCACTGCCACCTTCCTCTTATTTCGTTCGGTTCGGTTAAGGTGTGTACGGAGAATTGACCTATACTACGCATTTTCATACCTCTAAACCAATTTGAAATGCGACGTCATGATGACGTCATATTCGGTCCGGACGTCACGACTTGTCATGACGTACCCAGGTGATGACATCATAGTCGCCGTCATTTCTGTCATTATCATTCACCTACCGGGCAGTGACCTACCAGTCCCAGCCCCGTAGGGCCAGGAGCAGCCAACCCCGTATTGGGGGGGGGGGGGAGCGTAAAACTGAAGATGGAAGGTGTTTCATGTCATAGGCTTCATTAAAACTTTTTTTAAAAAGTGGGGGGGGGGGGGGGGGGGGGGAGGGTGGCTGATCCTGGCCTTGATGGGGCTGAGACATGTAGGTCACCGCCAATTACGGCGGGGGCTAGCCTGCCACCAAATCTTTATCTGTTGTAGGCCGTCATTGCACCCGCCACCGCTTAGTTGATGGACGGCGGCTGTTGCGGCGCGCGTCTTGCTCTTCCTCCTCTTTCTTTCTTCTCTATCTTCTGTTCGCACAAGGCTGCGGAGATGGCTAAGCTACAGACCCAGTAGCAGGCCCGTGCATTTTCTTTTCCTTCTTCCTACAGCCACAGCAACAACAGAAACAAGTGTGCTAGTTAACAAGTGGGTGCTAGTTCTGTTTTTAGGCTTTTAAAAACGCAAATGGTAATTTGTCCGGTCCTGGTAATTTACTAGGTGCAATGTCTTCTATGGCTATAAAGACTGTGGTAAAAAAAAGCGTTGCTATAAAACGTCTACCATCCCACCACCAACTTTCGGCAGCAAGGGTAGATATTCTGCATTATGCACACCACCTATACAGGTATTGGGCATAGAGCTCGCAGTGATGCCCATAAATAACATTCCCAATAGCTATAGCATTACTCGTTTCCGATTCATTGTGCTCAGAGTGACTAAACTTGAGAACACATCTTAATTCTCATTGTCTAGCATTCCTGCCATACGCATGGCCCAGTCAAATAAATCAAAAATAAACACTTGAGTATAACTAAAAGATTTCGCCTCATCGCGCTTAAGGGTCTTAAGTGCTTCTTGGAATTTTAGATAGAAAATTAGCAGATGGCTGCGAACCTGTTAATTTTGAATATTCTTTGAATATACGCGCAGGCCCCAACAAATGGAAATGTCAATGGAATGACATTACTAAAAGATTATCTTCACAGGTTTACTTTACGGAAACATGCAATGAAAAAGAAGCAATTCGCATGTACACGTAGGTACCTAAATATTCCTGTTTTGTTGAGGCACTCTTCGTGATTTGTCTAGTCATTACTGAACACACGCACAAATTAAAGCAACCATATTTAAAGAACAGATATACATCGCAATATAAAAGCCTCTTGTACAAAAAGTATATAGGAAGAGAAAACAAACAGCAAGCCATAAGCGGCCGCTTTGTGACTTTAGTGCACCTAGGTTCCATATTTGAAGAAAAATGCCACTATTCACTGTTTTCAGCAGCGTGGTGCTCCGTCCACTATTGACCTTGAAGTGACAGTCTGGTCAATGATAGCACCACGCAAATGCTCCATCAGGAGGTAGCGTCTGAAGCGCGGGCCACATTGGTCGACAAAGTTGTCGTACTCCAAGCCAAGCACAAGGACACAGGTACTGCTGTAAAGGTTCGCTCGAAGATACAGCGTCAGGTTGTTGTTGACCACGAATAGCTTTACGGGCTGACCTTGAGGATCTGGTGGTCCAACCGTAATCTTGTGCACAACGCAGGATCCCACCAATCTGTCTTCCCTGCAAAAGCTGGAGTCGGCGCAACCCGGGTAAATTGGCGCGAAGTCCATGAAAGGGTCGAACCTGGTCACTCTGCTTGTCAGATCCAGGCTGCCATGTGAGGTAAGAGGTGCTACATACTCGGTGATGCAGAGCTGTTGGACGCTTACCCTCCGTGCTATGCGCGCGTACCGCTCGATCACATCGTGAACCACGCTAGTAGTGTTTGCGCAGTAATGCTGCAGAGAGGCCGTCATGCGAGGCCGCGCGCGATGTGTGGCAAGGAAAAAGTAATTCACTGCGGTGACGATGCCATTCACGAACTGTTCGTTGTCCAAGAATACGTCGAGGACAACAGAAGTAATTGCCTGGCGGAAGCCTTGTCTATCCATACTGCTGCGGAGGTTAACTAGAAGCTCACCGAGCAAACGCAAGTCGTCGGGACTACCGCAGCCCGCTTTGGGCTGCACCCAGTCCACGGTGATGCCATCTAGGCGAAAGTCTCGCATGGTATTGACCGCACTACCTACCAGGCGTTGGAGCATTGCGGGATCCTGTACAACCCGCGTGAAGTGTGGGCTGTCCTCAGGGTAGCCACCGAGCGCAAGCAAGATCTTGATGTCCGGGAATCCTTGCGCGTCAGTGATGCTCCTCAACTGGCGAAGTCCGTGCTGCTCGTCGAAAATTGGGAGCCGGCTCCTGATAGCTCCATTTTCGATGCCTACTGACCAGTACACTACGTGGTTGCAGAGGGCGAATGGTAAGGTCGCGAACATGAAATTCCAAGGCGTGCCCATGTACGGAGTACCATAGTCGAGGACTACCCGGGAGTTGTTGAATACGCAGAAGAAAGCCCTCGAAGATGCTGTTGTGCTGGCGCTGTAAAGTGGTCCTATTTGTAAGTTCGGTGGCAAAGTAGGCAAGACAACGGATTCATTGCAAGGGGGTGGCATGGTCTCGGAGGTGCCATCGGTAGTCCCGACTGATGTGGCCCTAGTCGGAAGGAAAGGCGTCGGAAGGAAGATTGGCGTCTCGGCCATGGTAGTGTGATTAGTGTCCATCATATAGGGCACTAGAAAGAGCCAGATTGACAGGACCAGGGGAAACAGCAAGACACCGCACAGGAGCCATAATATCTCGCAAAATCTCTCGTCTTCCTCCGACTCATTATGTTCTCTGTTTTGCGCCTGGCGATCCCAAAAAACTGTGGGTACATGCGTCGTCAGGTCACGCGTCCTGTAAATTTCATCTTCCGGAAGGTGCTCCTCTAGATCAGTTGCTGGTCTGGGGCTCACTACGACGACGACGTCTTTCGTGTCTGGCAGTGCGGCAGAGGGACTTGCAATAGTGGCAACCTGATGTATGGGTGCATCGCTTTGGATTATGAATGGACCTATTCGCAGTTTTGGTGACAAAGATTGGGTCCCGGAGCCACTGCCTGGAGTCTGCGCGTAGCCTTTGTCTTGAGCTTTTCCGCCTGGGTTAGGGCCCGACTTCTTTGCCTGCTGAACCGACAAGGGGTTGGGGTTCATTGCGGCAGCTGTTCTTCTTCTTCCTTGGTAAATGGTACATACCCTCGAGGAGGGCTGGCAACTCTGTCGTTGTTGTCAAAATAACATATGGCACATACCCACAGAGGTGGATGGCCAAGAACTGGGCAGCAAAGAACGTTTTTGAGTATGCTTACATGTACAAAAAAGGATTGCAGGTGCAGAGGCAAAGGAAAGACCGTGCGAAATAATTGAAATGAAAGAATTAAAAGCCATAACGCTCACGGGAGATTAACACTGGAATTTGTAGAACAAGTGATGTTGAAAATTTAGCAAGACAAACTAATTCCAGTAAAAAAAAAATGTATGGCGATAAAACCCGATCGGTGACTCTGTCCAAGGATGCTGGCGCCAAATGATAACAATATCAGACTACGTATACTCAGGCCAAGCTGTTGCAACGGCCTTTCTATAAATTGTCTTCTCAATGTAGTGAAAAGGAGGCTAAACAAAAAATTATCTAATTATTACAGTTCACAGCAAAATGAGCAGGCTGGACAATGCGTCAAAACAGACCTGTGTGAAGATAGAAATTTAGAGGTGGGATAAGGCAGCGCAGCCTTGTTAGAAAAATCCCAAGTTGCCATGAGTGCTGTGTAGGTCATAGAACAAGAGCTTTCGTTTCCTCTTCTATGCTTTTACCTGCCTCTGCTGCACGATATACTGAGAACTATGGAGCGTTGGCATTGTGTGCCCTTCCCGATTTGTCATTTTCGGTCTGCTTTCGCCACACAATACGAAGGCACTGGAAGTGCGCGCGCTTCAATCTATCATCATCCCAGATTCGGCGATCGCCATGAAGCTCTTGTCGCTAACCTTTGGGACAACCCTCGACGGAAGTGCTATGGATAAAATTCTCGACCTCTGTAGCGGAGTGGCCGGGTTCGATTTCCACCGCTGGCGGCTGCGTTTCGATGGAGGTGAAACGAAGAGGCATCCATGTGCTGTACAATGTCAGTGCACGTTAACATCCCCAGGTGATCGAGATTATTCCAGAGTCCCCGTGTACATTCGCCCTCTCTCATAACTTGAGAGTGGAGGAGGTTTCCCTTAGAAGCAGAAGAGCTGGGGCGGCCCTTACCCCGTCGGTAACATGCCGATGGGAATCGCAAGCAGACATCGGACCAACCACATGCCCGAAGTGTTCCAAAGCAGCTGCAGAAGTGGATGTTCGCCACCTGCACAGATTCTGCGTGAAGTGAGACTAACCACAACAAGGGAAGAGGACTTCTCTAAATGGCTCACCGACAACGATAAGAGCGTGAGCCTGCTCCGGTTCCTTACGGAAAATAATTTACATCAGTTTCTATAATATGCCTTATGGCAAGCTTGCGTAAAAAAAAAAAAAAGCTACCACACATTTCTTTCTTTCTTTCCCCTTTCACTCCCACCTTCCTCCCTTCCTTTACAGCACGATTCAGGTGTCCACAGATAAGTGTGACAAATATATTGTGCCTTTCCATTCCTGTGCAACAATTATCAACCGCTGGGGATGCCGTAAACTCGCTGCGACATGAATCCGTCTCGGACTATCTGGAACCCCACTTTCAAAACGTTCGCCATTGAAAATTCGACTCTTCGATCTATATATAGGTCGGAAAAGGAGACCGCTAGCTTTTTTAGGCTAAAAAGGCGATACAGACCTTGAGCCTTATCAGTATTTCAATAAATGCCCTACACTATCTATACAGACGTATATAAAACACTATCAGGTGAATAGTTTTAATTTCTACACTCCCCAACATTTTATGCAAAGAATACCTGGTAATATCTGCACGAACTAAGAAAATAGCGCGCACACTACCCCCTCTTTCGGTTTATAAATATCAAATGCCCAATTTTAATTCATTTAGGTTTGACATGCTTTAAACCAAGCTGAGGGCCAACACGAGGAGGATGTGCTTCGTTGCTATCCCGCATATTTATTTACCAGACACGTATGTCGTATCTAAGGAACAGTTCCTCGGCGCAAATTAAGAAGCTTTCTAAGCAACAGTCGGATGCAGGTCTTGGTCTTTGCCAAAAACGTGGTCAGACAAACATGCAAGTCGTCCGTCTGGGAACCCAAATCAAGAACACGCAGTCACGTGTAAAACTAAACTTTTGGATGCGTGCATATATCTACATATTTAAAGTTTGGATTCACTGACGTTGACGTAACGGCTCACAAGGATGGAAATTTGGGCTTGTGGTTATTGTTCCACATATGAAGAAACAAAGCGCAACAAGAAAAAGGACAAGTAACACACACCAAAAGAGCTAATTTCCGATTTGAAAGAAACAGCAGACAATGAGGAACGAGGCCGGAGAAAAAAAATTACGAGGGACTTTAGCGACTTAAGTAATGAAAGGCGACAGCCTGAGTTCCGCATTCTGTTGCGCAACTGGCACTAATTAACTAATTATGTGGTAAATAAACAGGTAAATATATAACTTAGGAAAATGTTAGTTAACTGATCAATTACTTTATTAGTTGACGTATGGCTTGGTGACTTTAGGTGATAAGGCACGCATTCGCGCATACTATGGCGGTGCTGTGAGTGGTCGAGACCTCTATTACGTCATCCTGCTTCGGCCAGTCAGAACTATGAGCCATTAAATGCTTTCGCCTTAGTAAGCGCATGTCCTATTCAATTGTTAGACTGCTCAGGTCTCGTTAGCCAATGCAATTCTGGGTTCCTTGAAGTAGGAAGTTAGTGCTTGTGGTGTGCGTTACCTCACTTGCCTTTTCCTTTCTGTGTTCCTTTTTTATCATGACGTAACGACACACACACAGCAGCACATTTTATCGCACAAAATCGGTATTACACATCACAACTACAAGCACAGGTTCAATGCGAACCACTCTAAATATGACAAAAGGTGCACAATCCCACTTCTAACACAAATTTTCTAATAGCAGTAAAAATTCCAATTATTAGCACAGGAAACTAAATTTTGTCCTTCAATTGCATGTGAAATTATGTGGATTTTGTCGAGCTGTCCCGTGAGCACCGGACACATATGAAGCTAAGCCAGGCTGTCAAAAACCCTGTCGCTGTCTTTCTCTACTATGACGAATAACCCACAATCCTGAATCTTCGAGAGGCATAACCGAATATATCTCAAGTGTCCCAAAGTGGTTCAGCTTGAAATATACAATGCGACTAGGGATGGCAGACGAGGAAGTACACAACACAGAGGTGCCGAAATAAAGGCTTGCTTTTACTCGCAACATATAATATCCGCGCGTAGCGTGACGCGTCACGTCACGAGAAATAAAAAATCAATTTCTTCGCCACTCGTAAACAGTCTGGGATGCCGGTAGTCATTCTTGCGCTGTTACCACAGCACGGACAGCGCACACATGCAGTAGGCGCGCTCGCACCACGATAGAGGCGCGCTTCACCGTGGAGCACCGAAGCTCTGGAACAACCACAGGCCATAGCTGTCGATTTGTAAGGGACGCAGCGCGATGAAGGCGTACCACCAGAACGTCCAGGTCATCCGGCTCCAGGTTGGGCGCAGTCGAGTCAGCTCCTCCAGGCACGGAAACCCTGGTGGCGAAGAAGAACACTTTTCGCACAGCTCCACCGTTTCGAGTTGGAGGAAAGCGTTGGAGTCCAGCAGAGCGTGCAGGCGCGATTCTTCGCAAGACACCAGTCGCAATGCGTGGAGTTGCGAGCCGAGAATGGCCACGGATATGGTCCTTATGCCTCCCCAACACCAGAGCGAAACACCCTCTAGACGCGGCGATGCATCTTCAGGAGCCCCCGCAGCTCGGCGTCCATGTTGGCTAAGTGCGGGATAGCCGCTAGGGACGCAGACAGGCTGCGAAGAAAAGGGAAGGCGGAGATAGCGGTTAACGCTAGCCCAGAACCGACGATCACCTACAAAAATCAATATCGATCAGTGAATTCAGATGTGGAGCTCACAAATAGTATCGTCTGTAGCACGATTAGGGACAGTAAAAAATGGTAGAGGCATTTAAACTGATTTAAACTGAAAAACACGCGGTAATGTGTTGTGTTGTGTTGGGTTTTTGGCGCATAAGCAACCAAGGCTGTCGTGCGCCAACAGCAAGGTTAATTTCTTTTGCGAAAAAAAAGGGGGGGGGGGGGGGGGGGAAGGGGGTGGTTTTAAACTACCTTTTGTTTACAAAGTGTCCTTTTAGGAAACAGGTTGCGTTGGTTTTATGGCGCATAAGCTACTAACGCAATGATGTGGAAAGCATGAGGTTTTAATTTGTTTACTGATGCACACTTGATTTATTCTACAGTTTGTGTAAGACATTTGCTTCCCTTAGAAAACTGAAAAGACAAGACAAATCTACAAGTCCATCTTCGTCTAAAATCAATTTTGGGTGAAAAGGAATGTGTTTGTAAAACGGGTAAAATATTTTTTTCTTGGGGTTTCGAGACCTGTGCACGAGAATAAAACGTGGTTAAGAGTTAGTTTTTCTCTACATTCTTCGCATTGAGGTTTGTCTTTTTTTGTCAGCAGAATATGTGTCAGGTGCGTGTGTCCAATGCGGAGGCGGCATAGTATTCTAATACTATGCCCCTCCTCATTGGACACACACACCTGATTGATTGATTGATTGATTGATTGATTAATTGATTGATTGATTCAATCAATTAATCAGGGCACACGCAGCTCACAGAATTTTCTGCTGACAAAAAAACACAAACCTCAATGCGAAGAATGTGGAGAACAACTGTTAACCACGTTTTATTCTAATGCACAGGTCTCGAAACACTAAGAAAAAATATTTTACCCCATTTTACAAACAACACATTCCTTTTCACCCAAAACTGGGGCCGAATCCACGAAAGAGTTCGCTTTGGAACGCGTTCACTTTGCCGTGATGTCAATTTGACGTAGGCATCGGGGGGAGAAGGGTGGGATGAACCCTGGGGGCAGAGAACAGCCAATCGGCTTTGCTGGGCTGTCCCATCTCGGTTGCTCTGCCTTGGCGCGGGCCTTCTCCTCGGGAGTCGGAGGAAACGACACCCAGTTTTTCTCCGTGCTGACACGCACGATTGCCTGAGCGACGGCCAAATTTGTCCGGCTCACCGACGACTGCGGGAGCCGTATAGTTGCCTCGCTGCCGACTGCCGCCTGGTCCCTGGAAGCCTCCGGTAGCGAAGAACCGCAGCGCGCAGAGTACTTTCCGCTCTGTTGTGAGCGCGCTTTTCCTCGTTGGGCCAAGGTGGGGTTTTAAATCTTCTCATAGCCGGCGTACAAGCCCCTTCGACAGTCTGAAGTGCCTTCGAAAGGCATCGTCAGGCATGTCGAAAGGATCGTCATGTACGCGCGACCGCCGAAAACGCCGATCACATCCGCTGAGCACTGCGATCAACAGCGGAGCGACGGGGGGCACGTACGGCATGATTCTCGCTCTGAAGCGAACGCCACTTTTCGAGTTCCACACACAGCGACCGAACGCGTCCGCTTTCATTTGATTGACATGTCTCGTGACGTCAACGAAATTCGTGGTCCCGCCTTCGGGAAAGGACGTCACCGCCAGCGGTGGCGACGCGCAGCCAATGGAGCGAGGCGGCGAGAGAGAAAGCGAACGCGTTCCAAAGCGAACTCGTTCGTGGATTCGGCCCCTGATTTTAGGCGAAGATGGACTTTTAGATTTGTCGTGTGCTTTCAGTTTTCTAAGGGAAGCAAATGTAAGGTACCTCGTGTTGTCAACCTCGTCTGGAAACCTTCGCTGCGAAGCATAGCGTACCCTAGGCGTTGATTCGTAATAAAAAAGTTCCCATACAGCGTACTACACAATAAAATACTATGTCATGTCAAAATACCCAGAAAACAGGAACAAAAGCACTGCTAACATAACGGCTTCTACTCGTAGAATAGAAGAAAGCACTAAAGTAGAACTGTACTTTTTGTGCTAAACGTATATACAGCCAAATTTGCCGTGCGTTTCCAGCCAATCATCTTTCAAAACGAAGTATTCGTTTCAACGTTGATGCACAGTCTTAAGTTGCAACTTTAGGCGAGAAAGGATATTTCGGCTTTAAGTTTCGCATTTTGGCCTAAAAAACTAGTTGGTGTAAAATATTGAGGTATTGTGAACCTGTGCTATTAGTTCTTGCACAGAAGATCGAATGTTTTATGAAAGGCAATTACCAAAGACAAATTCTTTTCTTCTGAGACTGCGAAGTGTGCTGGATTTCATAAAATACGGTTAACTACGGGCTAAAGCTTTTGTTTATCGAGCCATCAGTTTCAACAAGGATTTTTTTTTTTTTTCGGGGGATCTAAAACTGGATTTGCAAAAACACGCTGGGCAGAGGGCAAACGCCGCGCTGTCTCACAAAGGGTATAAGTCACTGCATGTTTGTCGTTTCCTCTGTCTGTCTGTGCTTTTCGCGCCGGTTATTCCTAATTGAGTGCACTGCAATCATCCCAGTTAGCAGCTATATTTGATTTGAAGCTACTAGCGTTTGGACGATTATACTTCAGCCGCGAGGGAACTTTTTGGTTTACGTATTATCGCCCAAAAGTGACTCAGGCTATGATAGGCGCTGTAGTAGAGGTCTCCGGAAACTTAGACAATCCGTGGTTCTTTAACATGCACTGACATCGCAAAGCACACGGGCACCTTGCTTTTCACCTCCATCGAAAAACCTGCCGCTGCGGCTGAGGATTCGATCCCGCACCCTTGCGTACAGCAGTCAAGCTCGCTAACTACTCAGATGCCATTCAATATTAGATACCATGTTCCTTAAAAAACTTATACCGCGAAAGCTAACAGTTTATTATGGGGATACGCGTAATCTCGTCTATATTGAACACCTGTTCCCGCATAATTGCGTCTCCTCACGCGTTTACAGCTGAGCGCGAAATCAGAAATTATTATCATTAGAAATCAATTAGGCGCCATACAGAAAAGATTAAAAGACATCACTCAATGACTAGCCTTAAATGGCCGCAGATATCGCTACAATGTATGCACAACTGGCGGTAATCAACACTGTCCTCTTCAGGATAGCACGATGCCTACTTGAGTACTGACGCTGCTTAATCTAGACAATGTTCTTGTTCCACTAGGCCATGTACAAAAATGTGAATCATAAGCGACTGCGAAGCGACAGAGATAGCCATGTGAAAGGGTTATCTCGTGACCCCTTTCATGCTCCGTTCACACGATTATAGTGCTTACAACACTCTCGTTCTAAGCCCATTCGGAGAGCGCAGGCAACATATGCTCGAGGAGGGTTTCGGCCAACGTGAGGAAGGTTCGAAGTCTGGCCGCACTGCGATGCAGACAAAACCAAACTTTGTGTCATGTGCATTTAAAGGTCACGTCAAAGAGCTCCATGCTGCACGAAAACAACACGAGAGATAAATTTTTCCGTTCTTTATATCACTATCATCCTTCAGGCCTTCCCTCTTCTTACATCACGGCTCGGCTAAGGCGACCGCCACAACAATTTTCGTGGCTACCGTCATAACTATTCGCCTTTAGAACGTATTCTTTTCACGTGAACATGTAGACTATGATGCGTAAAAGATGCCTGTGCTTATTAGGATACCTTAAGCACATGTGATACATGTATTGTTTTTCGAAATATGATGCACTACTTTTGCTGCCAAAGTAAACGGCTGGGTGCCTGTGGCCTTGTCAAGCTGCCCAAGAGGCAGCTTTTACTGTAGGCATCCCGCCACCATGTACTTTGTGGTGGTGAAATAAAGTTTATTATTATTATTATTATTAATAATTTATTATTCATATTATTATTATTATTATTATTATTATTATTATTATTATTATTATTATTATTATTATTATTATTATTATTATTATTATTATTATTATTATTATTATTACATCAAGTGATGGAATTTCTGATGCGACCTCAGCCTCGCTGGCTTCGGCAGTGAACAAGCGGCCGTAGTTGGAAATCTTGGCCGCAAAGCCAAACATCAAGTGGATTCGAATGCTCCCTGAAGGGATTCCTGAGTTTTACCTGAGGGGGTTCTAATTCGATCGCCAGGTGAACAGTTCGGCAACGCCACCAGCAATAAAGCGTCCTGGCCAGACAGCGTTGATGCGATGCACCTGTGGAAGAAGAGGGACAAACAAATCTTTGAGAATAGTTTTCGCACTCTTGAACTAAAACAGCTTAATTGAGAATATTTGCGAAAGCACTGTTTGGCACTTTAGCACTGAAGGACTGAAACGGTTTGGCAGTGTGCCTTTTTCGAAATGAAAAGTCGGCTGTGAGGGAAGCAAGGGTGCATTGTCTCACTTCTCGGTGGACACCTCCTTTAGAATAATTAATGGAATACAATTAAACTGATTGATTTATAGGAAGAGAAAGGCGCGGTAACCGTCTCACTTGTTTCCTCTGGGGACACCTCAACCGCGCCGTAGGAGAAGGGGGGAAGGTGGGAGTGAAAGTGGAGAGAAAGAAAAGCCGCAGGGGAGGGCTACGGAGTAAGTTTGACCACCTGGGGATCTTTAACGTGCGCTGACATCGCACGGCATACCAATTCAAGCTAAATATGATATAAGCTGGAAATAATTTCGGAGACTGGCTTCCAATTTTACAAGAAGGTGAATATTAAATGCGAGGATGGATGCGCAAAGAACGGTTGCTTCACAATTTTGATAACATTTATGTGAGATTTATCTGTTGCCACAACCTGGGTGGAGGCCGACGAATTTTTCAGATGCCAGTTACGAGCCAAGCAAAGCCTTTACTTTAAACTTAGGGGGACGCTTCAACGTTTTTTGAGAATAGACGCGTTAGCGCTTTACTACCGCCTTTTCATTTAAAACAAAGGCTTAAAATTGGAGGTAGGTGCAGCCTTCAGATTACCTAGCATGCGCAGAAGTCACCTCTTCTGTGATCCTGCATGTTACTTAGAGGCTAACCTACGGAAAGATTAAATATAAGGAGACCAGCCAACATGGATTAGAATACTTGATGAACTGGTTCTGTTGAAACATTTTTAATATGTCATGTCAGTAAATGTCTTGCTGACGTGTTTGGCCATTACGTTTTGTACCTGTCCTATGCTAAAGCTAGTAATAAAGAACAACAGAAGCTCGCCCAGCCCTTGCCTAATTCTGACATTTTGATCCGGCCTCCGACCTGAGAGCAGAAAAAAGATACGGCAGATGCACATATGGGGTCGGTTCCAATCTCTCTCAAACTAGCCTTCAACTTGTTCTGAAATTGCATGCTGAAGAGAAATCAGAAAGGTTTGAAATCACAATTAACGCTGGAAAAAGAACATCTGAGCCAGCCATTTAGCAATAAATCATGTCCGGGTCCCAGAGTTTGATTCCGCGGGTCTGCAGAACTATTTCAGTTTAGTTTAGTTTAGTGGGGTTTAATGACACATAGGCTACTAAGGCCATCATGCGCCAAGCGCGAGGTTTAGTTTGTTATGCGTGTGATGGGTCTGAAAAGTTGATTAAAAAATCTATAACTCATTTAAATACCTTGCTTCTTTTAGGAATGAAACAACACACGATTTATTTGCAAGTGAGTCATCTCCTAGAAATAGGCGAAGATGGAAAGGAATGTGTTCGTTGAAGAATTGTGGGAAGTGTTTTTTTCTCATCTTGTCCAGTTTTTTGCATGAGCATAAAATGTGTATTATTGTCATCTCTTTTCGACATAGTCCACATGTCGGTCTCTCCAGTTTTGCGACAATAAAGCTGTATAAGGTGTGTGTGTCCGATGCGCAGGCGACATACGATGACTTCAATGAAACGTTCTTGATGAGAGCATGACTTCCATTCCCCTATGGTAGGTTTTACCAAGTGCAGCTTATTTTTCAATTCTCTATTCCATTCTGACTGCCAGTTTTCTTTCAACTTGTAGTGCACTAACTTTAAGCTGTCCTTGTAGGGAATGCGTACTTTCTTAATTGTTTCGTGTTGTGCTTGTGCAGCACACTCATCTGCTCTCTCATTGCCTTTAATTCCAACATAACTTGGAACCCAGCACAGTATTATGCTCTGCCCCTGTGCTGGGGCTTTTGCTATGTTTTGTATGATATTTCCAATCAATGGTGTACATGACTTTCTAAGGTGAAATGCTCTGAGTGCAATTAAGGAATCGGTGTAAATGGCACTTTTCTTCATATTCGCGTTTGTTTTTTTCGACTGCTACGGCGATCGCATAGCACTCGGCAGTGAAAATGGAAGCGCACTGAGGTAACCTTACTATTTGTTCTTGTTTGTCTTTCACTATGGCACTTTAGAGCCATCAGTGTAAAATGATTTATAATTTCTGTATTTATCACTGAGGGTCAAAGTAAAAGGTGTTGGTGTGGAATCTGTTTTTTGTGAAATTTTATAAGTGTTAAGTTACATACATCGGGGAAACTGTACCAGGGTGGCAGTGGGTGGGGACAATGCGAAGGCTGATTTTATGCGTTACAACCACGACAGCGCCGACGCCGGCTTTCTTGCGACACGGCATTAATACGCAATGACGTAAGTTGCATTAGACACCACCGGATATTTTGCGCCAGCCTGCAAACTCCTGCGCTCGTATTGGTAATATACAGAGTGGTAAAGGTTTGCGGCCACTAATGACTAAGTTACCATCGAATTCGCGTGCTATCACAATTCCGGACTGTAATTATGCATCGCGTTAATCGCTCCGGTCGGCAGGATGCGCTCATTGCCGGTCCAAGGGACAAAAGCTACCATCGATGGCTCCTTTAACAGTGTTCAACAGCCCTGGTTTTGAAGCCGTTAAATATTATAGATCATTTCAAGGGCTAGGTGTATACGTCAAAACCACCGGCCCGACGCAGCAGTGGCACGCAGGTAGCGTGAGAGATCGTCGTCGTCGTCACTTACGTGAGGCCACGTGCGCCTGACTTCAGACACTGTTTCCTCGGTGGGGAGTAGCCTGATGACACACCCCATCTTCGTACTGTCATCCAGCTCCCTCAGCTCACCTGATGACACATGCGACTCTCGGCGGTCCCTGTACGGCTCATCCAGGTCCACGGCACCGCAGCGTAGGTCGTAATGCAGAGCGAGAATCTTGGCGTTCCGGAACATATAAATTAGCTTGCACATCTTGTTCCTGTTGGGAACCATGCAGATCTTGTCGGCATCAGCTAGTAACTCGCTCGCGGACACCTCGACCGATTCTGAGGACTCGAAGGACACACAATCGGCGAACAGAACTCTCGGTGTCCATGTCCCGTTTAGGCAGTTGGTTGACGACGCCACAGAGAGACTCCTGGTTTGTAACCAGCAGGCGTCCAGCGTCGTTACCCGTGGAGTAATCATCGGGAGTGGGACGTCCACGGGCCATGGTGTCTCCAGCTTCAGGACAAAGTCGTCCACGTAAAGGAGCACTGACCACGGATCTCCAAACTCCAAGACTCGTTTCATCGCACGGTGGGTGTGGAGACCTGAGAGTGACAAATGTGAGTAGATGAGAGAAAATACTGTTAGTTTTTTTTTTTTTTCAGGTTCATACGCAGTACCGCGAACATGTCTCCTCCCAAGTGCCAATCATCACTGTTAAGGCACAAGGTTAGGAAATACATGAAAGGCTTTATGATTACATTCAACAGCAATAATAATAATAATAATATTAACAATTGGTACACAGGAAAGGAAAGGCGCAGCACCTATCACACTTGTACTGTGAACACCTGAACCGCGCCGTAAGGGAAGGAAGGTGGAAGAGCAAGTGGAAAGAGTTAAATGGGTACCGTA
Source organism: Amblyomma maculatum (assembly GCA_023969395.1). Classification (NCBI taxonomy): domain Eukaryota; kingdom Metazoa; phylum Arthropoda; class Arachnida; order Ixodida; family Ixodidae; genus Amblyomma; species Amblyomma maculatum. The sequence continues at coordinate 1,599,483 of JAJIZL010000159.1, forward strand.
GTGGAGGGCCACGGAGTAATTTAGACCACCTGTGGATATTTAACGTGCACTGACATCGCACAGCACTCGAATGCCACTTCGTTCCGCCTCCATCCAAACATAGCCGCCGGCGGTCGGGATCGAGCTTTTATTCGAAAGTGCCTTTTTTTATCGCTACCGACATGCATTTGGCAAGGCGCATGGCAGGTAAAAAAACTCACCTCGCAAAATGAATTTATTCTACAAAAGCTTTTTACCAAGCACTCTGCGGTTGCTTCACACCGGCCCGGAAGCAGCGGAATTTGTCGTTCAATCCACAAGCGACGGCAGACAAATGCAGAAGAATACGAATGTCTAATTATACCACGGTGTAACCAGCGCTCGGGTAATAGGAAACACTACACTATCACCCCTGAAGAAAAACGTACGATTTATTTTATGCTATTTCACTCCCTCCTCCTGCCGACGTCTGTGGTCTGTCAGAGTGCTTTAACATGCAACTTAATGCAACCTGCCATTTCAGTATGGATGAGACTATGTTTAGAGGACACATCTACTAGATACACAAGGTGCGACATGGCATCGCAATGAATCAGTTAATTTCGGTCGGCAATGTCGGGACCAGTGTGCACTCGCTTTACGTTTTAATGCCGCAGAATAAGGTGTTATGAAAAGCAGAAGGCTTGTTGATAACGTTTACAACAGCATGTAGCTGCATATTTTGCCGGACTTGATAATGCTGAATGGAGAATTTCGTGGCCCGAATGTATTGAGGTAAACAGGTCGCTTTAACAGGCAACTGAAATTATTCTCATTTGACATCCGGTAATTCCAGTTCAGAGCCGTGCATTTTACCTCTGCGCTTGCACAACGGTTTCCTTGAGGTAGACAATCGCTGCGCGTCGTCTGTGCTCTCGTAAGTGATCAGCTTGGTAGGAAAACTGAGCACAGGAATTGAATTAATTTCGGGTCGCGTAGATCAACCTGCACTGCATTAGCCATTAAAACGTCACAAATGGATGCTTGGTTTCCTTTTGGTCCCAGCACTCGAGGGTTTAGCAACGGAGGAGTACCGCAACACAGCACAACAGCGAGGTTTCATTTCTGGCTGCGTAAGCAGTTTTCTGTTACACTTGAAATTTGGGAACGCTATTAAGGTTTTAACGCGGTAGCGTTAAGGAGCTCGTGTCGCAGAAAAGCCGGTGTCGTCGGCGGCGTTGGCCGTGAGCGATAAATCCCGGCATGCACTTCATAAATAAAAAGCAACTTCCAAGATGGGCTGGGTGGGAATGGAACCAGGGTCTCCGGAGTGTGAGACGGAGACGCTACGACTCAGCCACGAGTTCGATGCTTGAAAGCGGTACAAAAGCGCTTCTAGTGAATGCGGTGTTGCCTTAAGCCGCGTTCAGACTACGTGCGCAATGCACGTATCGTTCGTAAGGATCGTAAGCGTAAGCGCAAAAAACGTAACGTGTCTGTTCAGACTGCTGTCGTATTGAGCGTAAAATGCGCAACGTACGCAGCAAGCGTGGGCGTAAATGTCGGAGGACCCGCGACTTTTACGACTATTACAGATACGTCTGTTACGCGCGACCAATGCGCACAGCCGTTTCGGTTTTCCCTTTCCGGTCACGGGGCTTCCGGTCCTTTCAGATTTCGCGCGCAAACCACTAGTAGGCGACATCATCCAACGCTCCTACTCTGCTGCAGTGTCTCGGCTCGCCGGTGTTATTGGTGTTTTGTCGGTGATTGTGTCTGTGTCGGTGATTGTGTCTGTCCGCAGCTTGATCATGTGCAGTGCGGAATCTTCGCTGTGGAATTATCAGCCTCTCATAAAAAAAGTTCGGCAGAGGCCGGCTCTCTACTGTCTCTACTACGAGTAGCTGAAATCGCACAGAGAGAAGTGCAAAACGATGCCTGGCTGCAAATTGCCAGTGCGCTGAGTCAAAGTAGTAAGTGGTTTATCAATCCGTTTTTTCATGTGCGAACAAGCTCTCAACAAGCAAATGCTTTCTCTAGTTTAGTAAAGTGAGGTTATGGAGGCGGGGGATGCCTGCTTCATCCCCGTGCATTCTCGCAGCCCATCGACTCCGTTTTCAAGTGAGGAAACAGTTGGCCGGCAGCGAAAGGCCGATGCGGGGCGACGTTGCGGTCGGGCCGCAGAACGGAGCTGGTGCGGACTCGTCGAAGTTTGAAAGAAGCTCACCGTAAAAGAGAAAAATAAAACAGCATTTTCTGAGGGGGGACGAGGTTCCGCGGACGTTTCCGTGTCTGCCGCGCATCCCGGCTCATTGTTTGGAGTCAGTAGTACGGCCTTTGAGTCACCGCCCCGGCCCGTCTCCAAGATCGCTCCGGGGCACTGGTAAAATCGCAAGCAGGGATGCAGGCGGACCGTACGCCTGGTTTGTTGCGAGAGAGTGCGATCACGGGACACGGAGCAGGAGTGCGCGATACGTCGACAATGAGAACGGGCGCGTGAAGAAATGTGCGAAGGAGTGAGCGGTGCGTCAGCACGGTGAGCGGACGTTTGAAAACTGTGTGCGAACGTGCGTGTGTGAAACGAAGTGTATTTATAATCGAGTTGTTAATTGTTAATATACCCATTGTTCTTTTTCGTATTTTATTTGTGTGTCCAGTCTTTTCTTTCACATCTCATTTTGAGCTTAAAGAGCCCAGACCTCCGCTATCAGCCGCTTGCTAATCGGCGCCATGTTGAGAGCGCTGATTGGCCGGTCGTAAAGAGCGCATCTTACCGAACGGCCCAGTGTGAACATGCGCGGTCGCAAGCTACGTAAACGGGAGTTCCAGCCACTATGCGCACTGCGATAAATACGATACTTACGACGGATGCGCACGTAGTCTGAACGCGACTTTAGAAACGTGCCGTAGAACGTTATACTGCGGTGTACATTTCTTCTGCGCTCTGCGCACATGCAGATCCATCTTGCGGCAAACACAGAAGAACCCCTCCTCGCAATGTGCGGCGCTGCCCCGACACATGGCGCGCCACTCGCCCCTTACGTTTCGCCGTGTACCCTCACGGGTTGTAGAATCAAGCGCCTTTCCTTTCTTTAGATCACTATCTTCGCTCACCCGCTTCTCCCCTTCGGGCCGCGCGGGTACCGGTGCGAGGATGCCCCAATACCCTTGCGTTTAATAAGTTTTCTCGACGAGGTGCAATAACGCTATCGCGTTCCACTCTTGAAGGCGAAGCTTAAGCATCCTCCAAATTTTTTTATGCACATTAACGGGCAACAGGTGGCCGAAGTTAACCATATCTGTACGGCAGACTTCAGCTCAAAGCTTCGGCGTATTATACTTCACCAGCAATGTTTGAATGCACCCTTAGTCTCTTCGACCCAAGTGTGGGAACATGCACGTTGAGGCCCACTTGTTATATTCAGAAGCCAGTATAGGGGAGAAAACGGGCCAGGGGGCACTGCGCCACTCTTTGCGCCAGCGCCCTCCGAGGAGAAGTTTTTAAAACCTCCGCACAACGCGGCCGCGTCCTCTTCTAGGCGCTGCATTGATACGCGTGTGCTGCTCCGCGCTACATTTTAGCGCGTATTTAAGTGCTCGCGCGCGGTAGTTGCTCTCCTTCTCCTGCCCAGTTCTGGCCGCCATCGCGTTCCAAGGAAGGGGGCAAAATATAACACATTGATTGAATCACAGAGCCTTTTTTTTTGTACGATTTGTGTGGTTAATGGTAACGGGGGGGCTGCCAGCGTTTTTTGTTAAAGTATCTCGTACCGCTCGCATCTCGCACCGATTTTTGTCCCTGGCGGTGCCGCAGCGCTCATCACGGTACTCGGTCTGCTTCAGACAACCGGTATGTCAATCGTCCTATTCTCAAACGCGCACCTGCTTTGGGAGCTCAAAACTGCGCACTCGTTCGAGGAGATACCTGAACTAGGCATTACACAGACTAGCTGTGGAGCTAAGAAGACGAAGGTTTCCGTGGAGAGATGTCCCCGTCTGTATGGCAGGTCGTCGGGCATTTCCCCGCGGTTCCTCTTGTGGAGAGAGAGAAAACTGCCGCAGAAATGGCATGCCTCACCTTCTGGTGAATGACACACGTCTTTAGAAACCACTGATCTAAAGTTAGTCAATTAATCTCGGACAGCAACGCTGCAGCAGCGAAATTCCCCTGGCCGCTGTCGGCAACAACTAAAGGCTCAGGTGGTTAGTTTTGTGCTATTGTAAGGAACCCGTTGAAAACGTCCCGAAGACAGGCACTGTGGTTGGTTTTGGTTTTGTGGAGTTTAACGTCCCAAAGCGACTCAGGCTATGAGAGACGCCGTAGTGGAGGACTCCGGAAATTTTAACCACCTGGGGTTCTTTAACGTGCACTGACATTGCACAGCACACGGGCGCCGGTAGCATCCGGTGTAGTCGTCACCCGGCTGAAGCGAATGGGGCATCGTAGACAGCAATGTTTAGTTTTGTTGACCTTGTTGAGGGGTTGCCGAAAACGTATGTCGCCAAAGAGTTGAATGGGCCCCTTTGATGTGAGCAGTCACAAAGGGAAAAATCTCCCCAACTGGCGCCCGGAGCACTTGAGACTGTTTACACGCTTATGAATGATTCTCCATCAGAAGGCTGGACCCTTCATTTTCTGAACAGCCTGGATAGAGACCTCGGGGCTTCCGCATCATTCTTTGCTCTCCCACACTTTAACAACACACAAGGTGCCGCTTTGAGTCTCTCAGAGTACACGTTGCTTACATCTCGCCTTCGAGTAGCGAATCTGCGTTCATGTTTTTTTTTTATATATCTCAAGACTTCCAACAAGTGCCCTTTCAAAACAACGTTAGCAGGTAGTTTTTCAGGATCTGAAGAGGCACGCAGTGACTACAGTCTATCAGTTATTCATAATTTCTCGCTTTCAAAAGCACCGATAAAAACACATTTCAAACCAGCTTCTTTGTCAGCCTGGGAATCGAAAAAGGCGAAAATGAGAAACCCCACTGGAGAAGATCTGCGGTTTTGCGTGCGTCTGTACGCGACTGTACCCCCTCCTCATTCTTCTCCGGAACAGTGTGCACGCGCAGCTGCGCGAGCGGTTTTCGCAACTCCACAGCCGTACGCTGCGAAGCCGCGGCTGCTCGAAGGTTTTGTAGTTCCTCTCCACTCCGTCATAAACCGAGCTCTTGCGTCGCGGAGTGGGTTCCCTGTAGTTGTTATGCCTTAGCGGTCTTGTCGACGAACAAAAACAAATCTTTGCAATGAATGCATTTCGACAACCAGTTCGGAAGGGTCATGAGGCAGCGTTCGCGCTGCTGTTCCGCTTATTCATTCAGCCTCAGAAAGGAAAGCACGAAGTAGCCAAAACTTGTTACGTGTCGACAGCAGTTTCAATCCTACTGAGCCCATGTCACACATTCCAAAGCACACGCATATACATGCCGAGACAGCGAACTATCCCGCTGCACTTGCATAACGGCCGTCGCAGCTCAGCGACTGGTATAGACATCGTGAGTGAGAAGCGCATGGAGTTGAGGCGTCCACGTGCTCTGCCATGTCAGCGCACGTTAAAGATCCTCCAATTGTCGAAATTACTCCGAAGCCCTCCGCTATGGTTTTTCTTTCTCTCCTTCAGCTCTCAAAACCTTCCTCTCTTGCCTTACGGCCGGTGCAGGTGTCCGCGGAGAACTGATTCATTTATAGGAAGGGAAAGGCGCGTAACTGTCTCACTTGGTTTCTGTGGACACCTCAACCGCGCCGCAAGGGACAGGAGGAAGGTGGGAGTGAAAGTGGAAAGAGAGAAAGAGGAGCCGTAGTGGAGGGCTACGGAGTAATTTCGACCACCTAGGGATCTTTAACGTGCGCTGACATCACACAGCACACGGACGCCTCTTCGTTTCGCCTCCATCGAAACGCAGCCGCCGAGGTCGGGTTCGAACCCGGGTACTCCGGCACAATAGTCGGGCGTCTTACCACTGCACCACCCCGGAGGGGCACGGAGAAGGCGAAACGAAGAGGCGTCTGTGTGCTGTGCGATGTCAGCGCACGTTAAAGATCCCCAGGTGGTCGAAATTACTCCACAGCCCTCCACTACGGCTCCTCTTTCTCTTTGACAGTTAACGCGCCTTTCCCTTGCTATATATCAGTCAGTCCGCGGAGAACATGGGACTAATATGCTACGCGTTTCTATAATCCAATTCTCAATTTAAACTTTTCGGCAAATGCCGTAGACGCCCTCTCCTAGCTCTGTCACGCAGACGCTCAGTTCCCACAGTCGCGTTTCTTTCGCTTTGGGAAACTGGTCGGTTTTTGTTTGGTTTGTGGGGTTTAACTTGCCAAAGCGACTCAGACTATGAGAGACGGTGTAGTGGAGGACTGCGGAAATTTCGACCCCCTAGGGTTCCTTAACGTGCACTGACGTCGCACAGCACATGGGCGCCTTGCTTTTCGCCTCCATCGAAAAGCGGCAGCCGAGGCCGGGATTCGATCCCGCATCTTGGGAACAGTAAGTAGTCGAGCGGCGTAACCACTGCGCCACCCCGGCGGGGTACTTTGAGAAACTAAAGTCAGCTTTAAATCTCCATGCTTTTATCTCAGCAAAACTGTGGCTAAGTCGGGCCAGAGCTACCGTGCGACCTTTGTGTATGGACGCGGTTTTCGCGGGCCCTAAACATAGTTTCACACACCCTTCTGGTCGGCAGGTCCCATTTGAGAAACACTGCTCAATACTGAATGTTAATAGCATTTGAGGATAGCCTCATGAGTGTCAGCGCAATTTCACCGCTTAGGTCGCCCGGTCTCTCTTCTGTCATTCCAGATTGACCCCATAGATGTCCTCAAAATGTTCTGCAATTTCAGGTAACGTGTTTGCTCGAATGAAGTACGCCTTTGTTTCGCAAGCGTTCGTGGTCGCGTTCACCGAGCACCCGTGCTCGTGGTAGCCACCTGGGTACGTTCAGTGTGTGCTCGACTCGTTCGAAATCGCATTCGCCGGCTCTGTTATAATACGCTACCTGTCACGATGGCGCAATAGTTGAATGCACCGGCCGACTCTAGTCTTAGTAGTACTGGAGTAGCCGCGTTTCGATGGAGGCGAAACGGAGAGGCGTCCGTGTGCTGTGCGATGTCAGTGCACGTTAAAGCTCCCGATGTAGCCGAAATTACTTCGCAGCCCTAAGCTACAACGCCTCTCTCCCAGCTTTCACTTCAACCTTCCCCCTTTCCTTAATGCGCGGGCCAGACGTCCACAGAAAAAGTGCGACAGATACAGCGCCTTTCCCTTATCTTGTGAACTTCTGGCTGCGAATTCAATAGCTAACCACTCGTAATTTCGTCTTGTCTGCATATTCACCCAGCATGGTCCGTATTTCGAGTTTGCATCGTTATCGAAAGGGTCACTATCTTCCTGACTTCGAGTGATCCGATTGGTGGAAACGCTGGAACAGCAAGTGGTGGCTGCTTCAATGACGATTGGCGACACGTTTCGTGTTTTCAGGCAACAAACGTGCGCACTCTCAATGCTTGGCAGGTATGTTAAACCGCCGCGCTGACTCTGTGGCACACTAGGCGTTGTCAGCGGCTGCATCCTTACTCTGCAGAGACCCGAGGTGATCGCGCAAAGTATCGAGAAACGCTCAACCGAGAAACGCTCAAGCCACGAAGTTCACGTCTGCGTGTCGCCTGTCGTACCCGGACGCCAGGGCAAGGGAGCAGGCGGCTTTATTATGAGGTGTTCAGCGACAGCCTCAGACAAGCCGCACCCGTTACTTAAATCAGCTCACGGTTACATTTGTGAACGCTGGCTTATGCGCAGCCAAGCGCCGCATAATGCAACACGCCACGAACAAGCATCGCGATAACCTTTATGCGAGCAGGATGACTATGAACGTTCCAAAACGTTTTGCACCATCGTAAAAGGTGAAGGGCGTCAGAAGGAGAGGCTAACTTTACGCCACTGACAGAGACTAACCGAACCGAGCCTCAAACGGTGACGCCTTCCTCTGTCCTAAGGCTCCGTTGGGCGTTATCTTCAGTTCTGTGCAGTAATCTTTACAAAAGCTTCACAGAAACAGTGGAAGCAAGCGCTTCTTTGGCCAAATCAGCGCTCAGCTGATGGGGTGAGCCTGAAGACTCGTACTACCTCATAAAACATGGATACTACCACAATCGCGTTACATTAACGTGTCTTTCATAGTTGTCTTCACAAATTATCCCCATATCCGCAAGTACTTGCCGCGCGACGATAAAACGCACTTTTCACGCTCGCTACATTGGCGTTCGAAGTGTAATTCCCCGTGAGTACAATGTTCAGAGTGCACATGAAAAATCTTTTAAATTGGAGGAAACTAACAAATCCTCATTAACCTGCAAAACCGAATGGTTTTAATTGTATCAGCATAATTTATCAACGACCTGCATCCCTATTTTTTCCTTTACCTTCAACCAAGTCTCAAAGTTTCAGACGCGCAAGCATATGGTTGCGTTGTGTGCACTGTCTCCTATCACGGAACTGATATCGGGAGCTATCAGCATATCGGCGTTTCTAAGAAACAAGTATACGAGAAAGCTGGACAACTCACAGCATCTAAGCGGAGCCTCGAGCTTGGTGTCTTGAACCGGCGTCATTCGTGGCATTCGCAGGAATGGTGACTCCAGTGGCTGCGAAGCTACTCTGCTGATGCCCGCGTGCGCACCGCGCAGCACGTGAAAGAACGCTTTCCGCGCGTATGGCTCCATCTATCAACGGGTAGGCTGACTGCGGACAAAACTAAAAATTTGCCGCCACCTCCGGAAGTAAGCGGTGCTTCTAAAATAATGATAATAATAATTGGTTCACAGGAAAGCAAAGGTGCAGTATTTGTCACACATGTTCTGTGGACACCTGAACAGCGCCTCAGGAATCTCAGAAACTGTTACAGTGCCCTACCCACACGGATGCCTCTTCGTTGCGCCTCCATCGAAGCGCAGCCACTGGCGGTCTGGATCGGCGCTTGTAAAACGAAACAGTTAACAGTTTTGAAGAAAACCCAGCGCAGTGGTTACGGCACTCGACTACTGTTCCTAAGGACGCGGGATCTAATTCCGGCCTCGGCGGCAGCTTTTCAGTGGAGGCGAAAAGCAAGGTGTCCGTGTGCTGTGCGATGTCAGTGCACGTAAAAGAACCCCAGGTGGTCGAAATTTCCGGAGTCCTCCACTACGGCGTCTCTCATAGCCTGAGTCGCTTTGGGACGTTAAACCCCACAAACCAAACCAAACCAGTTTTGAAGAAAAGGCGGTGGGTATAATTTTCATTATACTGAGCCGGAGTGCACTCTTAGTGGCAGCGCTCATAATAAAAACCAATAGCCGACCACGTGGCATATATTCAATGCTGACAATAAATGTTTTCCGATTGAAAAACAAAAATCTGGTAAGTTGAGAAACGCCTGTATTGTTAGCCAGGCCACAGAGGCTCTTGTTTGTGCATACCTTTCGCCGCCTGATGGTCGTATGGCTCTGTCACCAATATCAAAAGGAAATTGTTCAGAACGTATACAACACACTCATAGTGTTGATATATTGACGTATTGCGACGCCAAAGCTGAGGTTACGTCGCTTCTTTCAAGGGCTATAATATGTAGCTCTGAACCGCATTGTCCCGCTAGAGCTTCATCTTTCTAATGGTCGGCAATTGTGCACAAGTACTGTATATTGGCAAAAGTATTTCATTGCATACCAATCGTTTTCATTGCTGTTCAATCCGAATTCGATTCCAGGTTTATCAAAACTTTCACACTCTATTCCGCAGCGAAGCTGCAAAAAAAAGTAAAATCAGTGCTGAAATAATAATTAGTTCACAGGAAGAGAAAGGCGCAGCATCTATCATACTTGATTCTGTTGACACCTGATTCGCGCTCTAAAGGGTGGGAGGAAGGTGGGAATGACAGTGGAAAGAGAGAAAGAGGAGCCGTAGTGAAGGGCTACGGAGTAATTTCGACCAGCTGGGCATCTTTAACGTGGGCGGACATGTTGTTATTGTGGCTGTAGGAAGAATTAAAAGAAAATGCACGCGCCTGCTGCTTGCAGCTGATCCACCTGCGCTGCCTCGTGCGGACAGTGTGCTCCCCTGATGGGGCTGGGACAGGTAGGTTACCGCCACTTGCGGTGGGGGCTAGCCTGTGTCCGAATTTTTATCTGTTGTAGGCCGTCATTGTACCCGCCACCGTTTCGGGGGTGGACGACGGCTGTTGCGGCGCGCGTCTTTCTCTCCCGCTTCCTTTTCTTTCTTCTCATTTCTCTATTTTCTCTTCTGTCTGCACGAGGCAGTGGAGGTTACAGATCCCCAGGTGGTCGAAATTACTCCTTAGCCCTCCACTACGGCTCCTCTCTCTCTCTCTCCACTTTCACTCTCACCTTCCTCCCTTCCTTATGGCGCGGTTGCGGTGTCTACAGAAAACAAGTGAGACAGTTACCCCGCCTTTCCCTTCCTATAAATCAATCAGGCAGCGGAGGTGGCTCAGCTACAGAGCCAGTAGAAGGCCCGTGCATTTTCTTTTCCTTCTTCTACAGCCACAAAAACAACAACAGACGAGAAAATAGAGAATAAAGGAAAAAGAAGAGGGAAAGAAAGAGGCGCGCCGCAACAACAGCCGTTGTCCACCACCGAAGCAGTCGCGGGTACAGTGACGGCCTACAACAGATAAAATTCGGTGGCTGGCTAGCCTCCGCCGCAAGCGGCGTTGACCTACCGTTCCAGCCTGTAGGGCCAGGAACTGCCACCCTTCACCACGGTGGGCTGTTCTTAGCCATACGGGGCTGGGACTGGTAGGTCAACGCCGCTTGGGGCGGGGGCTAATAATAAGAATATAATAATCCATGCCACCAATCTTTTTTTTATGTTGTAGGCCATCATTGCACCCGCCACCGTTTCGGTGGTGGACGACGGCTGTTGCGGCGCGCATCTTTCTCTCCCGCTTCCTTTTCTTTCTTCTTTATTTTCTCTTCTCTCTGCACGAGGCAGCGGAGGTTTTTCTCTTCTGTCTGCACGAGGCAGCGGAGGTAGCCCCGCCGGGGTGGTGCAGTGGTAAGACGCCCGACTACTGTGCTGAAGTACCCGGGTTCGAACCCGACCTCGGCGGCAGCGTTTCGATAGAGGCGAAACGAAGAGGCGTCCGTGTGCTGTGCGATGTCAGCGCACGTTAAAGATCCCCAGGTGGTCGAAATTACTCCGTAGCCCTCCACTACGGCTCCTCTTTCTCTCTTTCCACTTTCACTCCCACCTTCCTCCCTTCCCTTACGGCGCGGTTGCGGTGTCCACAGAAAACAAGTGAGGCAGTTACCGCGCCTTTCTCTTCCTATAAATAAATCAGACAGCGGAGGTTAAAGATCCCCAAGTGGTAGAAATTGCTCCGTAGCCTTCCACTACGGCTCCTCCTTCTCTCTCTCTCCACTTTCATCCCACCTTTGTCCCTTCCTTACGGCGTGGTTGCGGTGTCTACTGGAAACAAGTGAGACAGTTACGCCGCATTTCCCTTCCTATAAATCAATCAGGCAGCGGAGGTGGCTCAACTACAGAGCCAGTAGCAGGCACGTGCATTTTCTTTTCCTTCTTCCTACAGCCATAACAACAACAACAACAACAGACGAGAAAATAGAGAATAAAGGAAAAAGAAGAGGGGGAGAAAGAGGCGCGCCGCAACAACAGCCGTTGTCCACCACCGAAGCAGTCGCGGGTACAGTGACGGCCTACAACAGATAAAATTCGGTGGCTGGCTAGCCTCCGCCGCAAGCGCCGTTGACCTACCGTTCCAGCCTGTAGGGCCAGGAAGTGCCACCCTTCACCACGGTGCGCTGTTCTTAGCCATACGGAGCTGGGACTGGTAGGTCAACGCCTCTTGGGGTGGGCGCTAATAACAATATGATAATCCTGCCACCAATGTTTTATCTGTTGTAGGCCGTCATTGCACCCGCCACCGCTTATGTGGCGGAAGACGGCTGTTGGGGCGCGCGTCTTTCTTTCCCTCTTCTTTTTCTTTCTTCTCTACTTCCTTTTGGCTGCACGAGGCAGCGGAGGTGGCTCAGCTATAGAGCCAGTAGCAGGCCCGTGCATTTTCTTTTCTTCCTACAGCCACAACAACACACGAACGCCTCTTCGTTTCGCGCCCTGCCGGGGTGGTGCAGTGGCAAATCGTCCGACTACTGTGCCGGAATACCCTGGTTCGAACCTGACCTCGGTGGCTGCGTTTCGATGGAGGCGAAAAGAAGAAGCGTCAGTGTGCTGTGCGATCTCAGCGCACGTTAAAGCTCCCCAGGTGGTCGAAATTACTTCGAAGCCCTTCACTACAGCTCCCCTTTCTGTCTTTCCACTTTCACTCCCACCTTCCTCATTTCCCGTATGGAGCGGCTGAGGTGTCCACAGAAAACAAGTGAGACCAGTTACCGCGCCTTTCCCTTCCTATAAATCAATATAACCCCTTTGTTTCGCCTCCATCGAAATGCAGCTGTCGCGGTCGCGGGCCTTAATCGTCCAAACAATCGGCGTCAACTCAACCACGAGGATCACATTTTCCCCAAACAAGGTTGGTTGGTTGGTTTGTGGGGTTTAACGTCCCAAAGCGACTCAGGCTATGAGAGACGCCGTAGTGGAGAACTCCGGAAATTTCGACCACCTGGGGTTCTTTAACAAACAAGGCGATGCCACACATGGCTAAGCGTGGGTGCTCGGGGTCCTTGGTGCCGCGCAGTGCACGCAGACTTCTTTAACCGGAGTTCAAGAACGTTTTAAGAGAGCGGACGCACTTTTCATGGGCTCCGGCAACTCCGACGTTTTTTGATGGATCAGCGAATTATCGATCTTGGATGTTGTGCTCAATCGACGAATCTCGACTAGGTACACGCATATGCAATTTTTCCTAACGTGAGACTCTTTTTTAGTCTTTTGTTGGACACTGCGATCGGCAGAGAGGGTTGCTGAGGTAGGCCTAAATGGCCTAACTCCGCTTTGTTCACATAGTACTCCAAGTACGTGGACCGCGTCCACGAAGGGGACCTCGGCTGGCAATGAACCCTGAAATTATCCAGATCGGAGCGCGACTTTTAATTGTGTTGAGCTGAGCTCACGACACGGCCGCTTATTCGAATAACACTCCCAGAAAAATGCGGAAGCTATCAGCACCCCGCAAGAAAAGGAACACATCATCCGGGTACGCAGAGATGGCCACTGTCTCCTGTCCCAAAAGTAGAAAACCGCGTATACGCCTGCCAGCTGCACCTCTACGTAGAAACGGATCGCGTGCAAGAATGAAGAGGGCCGGCGATAGGGGACACCCCTGCCGAACTCCCCGTGAAACGAAATCTGCTTGCAATGCAGTCATTTAGAAGGAGCTCACTAGTAAGATCAGCATAGAGCGAACGGGCAAGGCGGATAAATTTTTCGCACAGGCCCAGCAAACAAACACCTGTGTTCAATACTATCGAAGGCTTTGGCCTGACCTTCATGGATCACTGCCTTGTCGTGGCGGAGGGGCTTGCGAAACTCGATGAAGTCGTGAGCTCTGCTGTGTAGGGCCACCCAAGATAGACAGGTCACGGCAGAGAGTTCTGACAAAATGTGATTCACTGGAGAAGGTAATGGCAACCCACTCCAGTATTTCCTGCCAAGAAAACCCTATGGCCAGTCACAATACCATTATCGATATGGCGCCGGAAGATGAGCCCCCCAGGTTGGAAGGCGTCCCACATGTTACTGGGGATGAACAAAGGGCGATTCCTAGTAGCTCCAGGACGAATGAAGCGGCTGAGCTAAAGCCAAAAGGACGCTCAGTTGTGGATGTGTCGGGAAGCGACCGGAAAGTCCGATGTTGCAAGGAGATATATCACATAGCAACATGGAATGTAAGATCTATGACGCAAGGTAATCTGGATATCGTCAAGCGAGAAATGGACAGATTGAACATTGATATCTTGGGTATCAGCGAGCTCAAGTGGACCGGAATGGGAGAATTTAACTCCGGCGACCATTATGTCTTTTATTGTGGGCACGAATCCAAGAGAAGGAATGGGGTCGCTCTCATAGTAAACAGGAGAATGGGCAAAGCAGTGCTAGGATACAACCCCAAAAACGACCGAATGATTTCACTTCGGATCGAAGGTCACCCTTTCAACATAACAGTTATCCAAGTCTATGCACCGACCACTGCTGCTGAAGAAGCTGACGTTGAGAGATTTTATACGGACCTACAATGCCTTTTAGGCCGCACCCCATCATCAGACGTCGTTTTTCTCATAGGAGACTGGAATGCTAAGGTCGGGAGTGAAGAAATATCCGGAATTACAGGCAAGTTCGGTCTTGGTGAGCCAAATGAAGCTGGGCAGAGGCTCGTAGAGTTCTGTCAAGAAAACAACCTGACCATAGCGAATACTCATTTTCAGCAGCACAAGAGGCGCCTGTACACATGGATTTCACCGGACGGTCTGTACAGGAATCAGATCGATTATATTATTTGCCGGCAGAGATGGAGAAGCGCTATACAAGCAGTAAAACCAAGGCCTGGGGCCGATTGTGGCACCGTTCATCAGCTTCTTGTTGCCAAAATTAAGCTTCGATTGAGGAAAACGCAGAAAACTAGAAGGCCTTTCAGGTATGATCTGGATCAGATTCCATTAGAATATGCTGTGGAAGTGAGGAATCGATTTCAAGAATTAGATCTAGTAGACAAAGAGCCCGAAGAGATGTGGACTGATGTTCGTGATATAATACAAGAAGTTGCTACTAAGGTAGTTCCAAAGCAAAAGAAATGCAAAAAAGCAAACTGGTTATCTGAAGAGGCTTTGCAAATAGCTGAGGAAAGGAGGATAGCAAAAGGTATGGGGGAAAGAAAAAAATACAAGGTTCTCAATGCGGATTTTCAGAAAATAGCAAGGAGAGATAAGAATGCCTTCCTGAACATACAGTGTCAAGCAGTTGAGGTCAACAGCCAATTAAGGAACACAAGAGCTCTGTATAAGACAATCAAAGATATCAAAGGAAGCTTCTGTGCTAAGCTGGGCGTGATAAAGGACAAACGAGGCAAGGACCTCACTGAAGCCTCAGAGATAAAGAAGAGGTGGCAGGAATACACAGAAGAACTGTACAAGAAGGACCCGGATGTGCAAACCCAACATAGGACGGTTGTAATTACTGATCTCGAGACGGGCATCCTGAAGAGTGAAGTTGAATGGGCCTTAGCCAGCCTTGCTAAGAACAAAGCTAGCGGAATTGATGGTATTCCAGCAGAGTTGCTTCAAAACCTCAACCACGACGCTGTTAACACACTGCATACATTATGTCAAAAGATTTGGACAACCCTGCAGTGGCCACAGGATTGGAGGAGGTCAGTTTACATCCCCATTCCAAAGAAAGGCAGTGCCAATCATTGTTCCAACTACCGCACGATCGCGCTTATTTCGCATGCTAGCAAGGTGATGTTGAAAATCCTCCAAGGAAGGCTGCAGCAGTATGTGGATTGGGAGCTTCCGGACGTGCAAGCTGGGTTTCGCAAGGGCAGAGGAACTAGAGTCCAAATTGCCAACCTTCGCTGGATCATGGAAAAAGCAAGAGAGTTCCAGAAACCCATTTACTTCTGCTTTATTGATTATGCGAAAGCGTTTGACTGCGTCGATCACAGCAGATTGTGGCAAGCTCTCCAAGACATGGGAGTTCCAATTCACCTCATCTGTCTCCTCAGGAACCTTTATGAAGGGCAAGAGGCCACAGTCAGAACTGGGCATGGTCTTACTGATTGGTTTCCGATTGAGAAAGGGGTGAGGCAAGGCTGCATACTGTCGCCCTGCCTATTTAACCTATATGCAGAGTGCATCATGAGGAAGGCCGGTCTGGACGAGTCTTCAGCTGGAGTGAAGATTGCTGGAAAACGTATCAACAACCTTAGATATGCGGATGATACCACTTTAATGGCAGAAAGTGAAGTGGAACTCAAGAGACTTCTGATGTGCGTACAAGAAGAGAGTGAGAAGTTTGGGCTTAAACTAAACATTAAAAAGACGAAGATCATGGCGTCTTGCCCTATCAAGTCCTGGAGCATCAATGGACAAGAAGTGGAAGCTGTGACAGATTTTCTGTTCTTGGGCGCCAAGATTACCTCGGAAGGAGACTGCAGCCATCAAATTAGGAGACGCCTGCTTCTGGGAAAGAGAGCAATGGTTAGCCTTGACCGCCTAGTAAAAAGCAGAGACATTAGTCTGCCAACCAAGATCCGTATAACCCGTGCTATGGTCTTTCCATTTGTGATGTATGGATGCGAGAGTTGGACTGTGAAAAAGGCTGACCGCCGAAGAATTGACGCGTTTGAATTGTGGTGCTGGCGAAGACTCTTAAGAGTTCCTTGGACTGCCAGAAGATCAAATGAGTCGATATTGTCGACCATAAACCCTGACTGCTCATTGGAGGGTCAAATTATAAAGTTAAAGCTCAGCTACTTTGGTCATCTGATGAGAAGAGAGGAGTCGCTGGAGAAAGATTTGATGTTGGGAAAGGTTTAGGGTCGCCGGAGAAGGGGTAGGCAGCGAACGCGATGGTTAGATGGCATTCTCGAGGCATTGCAGATGAAGTTATGTGATGAAGATAGTGAGAGACCGGAAAGCATGGCGTGACATGGTCCATAGGGTCACGAAGAGTCGGACACGACTGAACGCCTGAACTGAACTGAGGGCGACGAAGACTCCCGCTAGGCCTTTAGCGCAAGCGTAAGAGAATACAGCTCTCGTTATAGTTAGTGCAGCAAATAAGGACCGTCCAGGAACCGAACAGTACTGGTACGGGCTTATCAAGTCCTGCAAGTAGATCCATAGCCTCCGAACAAGAATCGTGGCCACCAGCTTGTAGTCAGTGTTGAGGAGGTTTATTAGTCGCCACGATGATGGACTCGCTGCTGTCATACCCTCCTTTGGGAGCAACACTAGACGTCTCGAGCGAAATACCGGAACCGAGGAACGCGGAAGAAACCACGAAGCGCCGCTTCACTTACATGGAGCCATACATCAAAGCCTAGTCACATGCACTGTACAAGGCTGCAGACTTCTTTAAGTAGTGAGTTTGTGTTTGAAAATATCCTGGTAAGGATTATTCTTGCTATTTTTGTTCCGTGCTGCACGTACAACTGTTATGCAATTGTTTGTACGACTAAATGAGTATTTGCGATGCGAAGCAAGGAAAATATTTCACGAATATGTTACTTCCTAATGCAAAATTTGAGCGCAGGTCATTATAAAAATTAAAGAGCACTGCAAAATCTGCATTGGTGTAATGCGAAAGCACGGATGCTGCTGTTGGTCGCTTCTGGTTGCTCCTTGTTAATAATAATAATAATAATTGCTTCACAGGAAGGGAAAGGCGCAGTATCTGTCACACTTGCTCCATGAA